>RPFO01000595.1:1130020-1262086 GCA_009746045.1 Mesostigma viride | reverse complement strand
TTTACTGCCAGCACATGCTGTCCACAAGATCTCGTGATAATCCGGACCAATAAGTTGTGTGGGTGCAATAAGACCCATGTGAGCATATGATACTAAGGAGCGTGGGCAAGTGTTCTGATAATAGCCAGGACGTACATGCATGCACTGATTTACGAAAGTGACCCAATTAATTAATGAATTAATTAAACTCGTGCTCCCGTTGGGCCGGGAGTCACGGAGCATTAACCCCAAGGTGTGGATGGAGGGATGGGTGCACGCAATCCTATACCGGTGTAAGCTATCTATACAGGCAGGCCGACGCAAACAGTCGTATGGTATATCTATGGTGCTGGCGACCCTAGCGATCTAATTGTCTAGCATGCCTCCCATGTTTGCAAACACGCTCCTTCCCCAATGCAGCTAGGGGGGGGTAAGTCCTTGATGACCTGGGCCCTCTTGGCCTTGTCCTGACTTACTCAATATCTCTGGCTTGGCCAGCATACCATTGACAATGAATGGAGCCTTAAGATGTTGCAGCCAGTTGGAAATCACCAACTGCCACAACGCCAGAAACTTGTGAACATTGCCAAAGTGCATTCAGCTAGCTCAATGCATGGCATGGGGTAGAAGTTGGCAAGGTTGGCGGTGAGGGTCCACGTCTTGGCCCTGCACGTAAGAACAGGGAGGCAGTGATACAAGGTAGGGTGCTAGCTCCCTCGTTGTACGTGTACATGGATGAATTATAAAAAAAATAATAATAACTTATGTGTCTCGCCCCTGCCATGAACGTGTGATTAATTAATTAGTAACATAACTCCGCTGGGAGAATATGTACCCCATAGCCCTGAGAAGGGGCATATGGCTTTTAATACACTCTGGGCTACTTCCTGCAGGTGGGGGAATGTAAACTGCCACCTACTCGGGCACACACCACATGCACGAGTAGCATATGTCCTTCCACTTAAGATGAATATGGGGTAATCATACTGTACAGATGTAAGCAATCTTTCTACACACCTCATGGAGAAGTGGGTCTGTTGACTTGCGGACAAAGCACTTGGGCGACCTCCTGAACAGATCGTCCACCATGACGAAGAAAGCATAAACATCGTGCCCTGGCTGAGCTTGTAGCGTTCCCCTCAAGGCCTTTGCACTTGGGATGCAACACGGTTACTGCTTGGGGTAAGCATCGGGCACGAATATGCGGGCTTTGTGGAACATGTCCGCCAGCCCGGCCATGTCAGGTAACACAATATCGTGCTTGTATTGTTGTCGAAAAGCAATCTTCCTACACAGCTCCCACAGAACTGGGTCCGTTGCCTTGCGGACAAAGCACTTGGGCGACCTCCTGAACAGGTCGTCCACCATGACCAAGAAAGCATAAACATCGTGCTCTGGCCGAGCTTGTATCGTTCCCCTCAAGGCCTTTGCACTTGGATGCAAGACCGTGGCCGGGTGCCACCGGGACTGCCCCGGCACACGCATGGGCGCCATCTCGTTCACTCTGGTTGCCTGGCCCAGGTCTCCAATGTAGATGGTTGGCTCCGCCGTGCCCTCCTCAACCTTGTACAAAAAGTTGTCACACTTAAGATCGTTATGAATGATTCCAACCGAGTGCAAATTGGATAAAACTTTGGCGCACTTCGCCAAGATGGGAGGCGTGCGCACATCAAAGGGACGGTTGTATTCGGAGGCATCACGGGCAGCCTTCAAGTCACCCGTCACCATCTCCATGACTATGCCACCTACAGTCTCAACTGGGGCCCACAATCCTGCGACACGTGGACAGGTGCCCTCTCGACGCCCCGCAATGGTCATGAGAGCAGCTTCCCTGGCCACTCCAGCACTCAGATCCACAATTACCTGCTGTATGTGCACGAGGTTTGTGGCGCGCGGGATCTTTGCCACTTTCACGACCAGAGGATGGTCAAAGCCAGGTAAAGTGGACTTGACAAGGTGCACAGACCCAAAGAGGCCGGCGCCTAAGCGCTTCCCCAAACTCACGTGGGGGTACCGCATCAGGCCCCGCTCAACAATGTCCCGGGTTTCTGCACAGGTGGTCATCTCTGCCAGCCTGGCCTGCATTGCTTCCCACGCATTCGGTGTACCGCAGCAGGCGTCCGGACGCTTGGAAGCATCTTGTGCACGTGCAACGCCGGTATGTCCTTTGCTGTGCAATGCTTCCTTGGTGTGCACCGAATGGCATGCCCCGGTGGGTGCCAGCGGGGGATCTGGGATGGTAGCCAAACAAAGTGGCGACACGGCAACGTCGCGAGTCATCACAGCGGGGTTGACGGGGCGAACTGCAGCACAGGCGGGGATAGCCGTGGGGCGGGCGACACTCGCAGCCCCGGGCACTGGCCGGAAAGCGTGCAACCCATCACGCCCAGGCATTATGGTGCTTGTCGCACCGACGTTGTCTTGACGAATAGGGGGAGCGGCGTTGCCACCCTCCATCGCCTGACTACGTATGCATTGAGTCGTCAACTTCCTTTTCAACCTCCACCGGCGGGCCGCTTCGGCCACTTGCCGCTTTCTCTTGGCCTGTTTTTGCGCGATGTCAACGGGATTTTCCATGGTGGCTGTACTTTCGCTCGTAATTACGGGTGGTGCATTAAGCGCAGGCTTTCGACCTTCCCTTTCAACACCAAACTACTCCATCATCTTGTGTAACTTAGGGTCTTAGGGGCAGTGCAGCTTGTCTGGACGATGATTACTCTGATGACTACTCTGATGACTACTCTGATGATTACTCTGATGATTACTCTGATGATTACGCATGATTACGCATGATTACGCATGATTACTCATGATTACGCATGATTACGCCGGTATTACATAGGAAGGAGTGACTATGTACTCCACCCTATGTACTCCAAGAGTACATAGGGTGGCACACTATGTACTCCAAGAGTACATAGTCCGGAGTACATATGATCCGGGATTTCCGAATAGGGGACTGCCGACGCGGTGAGACACGCCCGTATTACATAGGAAGGAGTGACTATGTACTCCGGACTATGTACTCCAAGAGTACATAGTCCGGAGTGACTATGTACTCCAAGAGTACATAGTCCGGAGTACATATGATCCGGGATTTCCGAATAGGGGACTGCCGACGCGGTGAGACACGCCCGTATTACATAGGAAGGAGTGACTATGTACTCCGGACTATGTACTCCAAGAGTACATAGTCCGGAGTGACTATGTACTCCAAGAGTACATAGTCCGGAGTACATATGATCCGGGATTTCCGAATAGGGGACTGCCGACGCGGTGAGACACGCCCGTATTACATAGGAAGGAGTGACTATGTACTCCGGACTATGTACTCCAAGAGTACATAGTCCGGAGTGACTATGTACTCCAAGAGTACATAGTCCGGAGTACATATGATCCGGGATTTCCGAATAGGGGACTGCCGACGCGGTGAGACACGCCCTTATTACATAGGAAGGAGTGACTATGTAATCCACACTATGTACTCCAAGAGTACATAGTGTGGAGTACATAGTGCCTCCAATGCAAGCAGGTATTCTCTGTTGGTTTTTAATAATAATAGTTGGATAAATCTTTATAGGGAGGGGGGGAAGCTGCCGGCGTAGCTTAACGTTGATCACCGGCTGAGCGGCTGTGTTATTTCGCAGGACACACGGGTGTTTTCAACAGGAAAGGCGCGAGGTATGGCTCGAAAGCCCAAGCATAATGGAGCCGCTTCGGCTGGCGGCAGCAAGGGAAAGGGTCCTATGAAGAAAACGCGCCCCAGTGGTCCTCCTGGCAGTAAGGGAAGTGCGTCGTGTGATCCCAATGACTCATCGATCCCAATGACGCCAGGCGCCAACGTTATTGTGGTGCCAGAGACAACCAGCGGTCACAGCCGGGACGTTCAGACTTCGGATCCTAACAAAACTATACTTTTAGACGAAGCTTGTCCCAAAAAGAATTGCTGCTGCGCTACTTGCAACGCTGACGTACATGTGAAGATCTGTTTGCACGGAATGACAAAAAGGTAAACACTTAATCCCTGCCTGCCTGCCTGCCTGCCTGCCTGCCTGCCTGCCTGCCTGCCTGCCTGCCTGCCTGCCTGCCTGCCTGCCTGCCTGCCTGCCTGCCTGCCTGCCTGCCTGCCTGCCTGCCTGCCTGCCTGCCTGCCTGCCTGCCTGCCTGCCTGCCTGCCTGCCTGCCTGCCTGTTTACTGACATAGACAGCGGTTTGGTATGCATACAGATGGCCTAAGACTTATCCTGCGATACTATATGATATGTGTTTCCCTGGTACGCTTGCAGATCCATCCACATTACGATCTCGTGAACCAGCATGTATATATCCCCTGAAGGACTGCTGTGCCAGGAGTCTTTACTACTACTGATCAGCTCATAATTATACCCATCAGTGAGCCTGGTCAGCAATTGTACGCTGTGGCATGCTTTCAGTAACCGTTAGCACCATTGCAACCGTTGGCATTTTCATTTCATCATAAGTGGGGCAACTAATTTCGTGAAATTTGAGGGCTTCATGGTCCGCGGCTCCCCAACGCAACCACGTGCAATTTTAGTTGATTAACTGGAGTACTTGTAATAATCAACTGTTTCATATCAGGCTTGCTTTGCAATGGTAGTCTCACATAATTGATCGCTGAGTTTATTAATCAATCTGGATGATTATTCTCGTGTCCCCGTTGGGGGACCACGCAGCACTGAATTCCCCAATTAAGTTATAGTCCAGGCGTCTTCCCAAGACATCAATCAATGAATAAATAATCACTTAATTACACACAGGTCGTGAGGGTGAGATGAATACAACCCCAACTACGGTCACTGTCTCATGCTCATGCCTGTGCCCTAGCCTTTGTATAGCCATGCTGATCTTCCAGCCCATGCCAGGCCCTCCTTGAGCTCTGAGAGATCATGCTGGTGCAGGTGCCCTTGGTGCACCTACAGGAGGTGTAGTTTACATCCTACCCTTGCAGGAAGTAGCCAATAATGTATTAAAAGCCATATGAAGTGAGACAGCTATGCCTGGACGCATGGCGATCCAACGCCGTGGAAGGACTAGGGTAGTTGTCTGAGAGGAAAGACGCGAAGGCCGCGTGGCTATCTCTAGGTAGACCTGCATTGGAAGCCATATGGCCCTTGTCAGGGATATGTGCTACATGTACTCCCTGCATGGCAACAGAGTAATGTTCATTCATTAATCTGTCTTGCATATTGCATTAACTGAGACAATGGTGACATGTGTGCGGACCACAATACAACAGTTGGGACATGTCATGCTGGCAAGGATGATGCATGAAGAATGTAGCCCTGCGCTTCCTATGCAGAGAGTCACTCTCTGTCATTGAATTGAATTGAATTGAATTGTAACATAACTCCGTTGGGAGTATATGTAGCACATAGCCCTTGAGAGGGGGCATATGGCCTATCATACATCCTAAGCTACTTCCTGCAAGGGTGGGGATGTAAACAACACTTGCTCGAGGTGCACCAAGGCACCTGCACCCTCATGATGTATCGCGCTATGCCCACTTAAGGGGAGCGTGGCATGCGGGGAAGATCATCATGGCTATACAAGAGCTATGGCATGGCGTCTCAGCAGAGAGTTACTCCCTGCATGGGCACTGCATAATTAAATAAAGCTAGGCATCATCTGGAGGGTGGCTCATCATAGGCACACATGTACATGACTAAAAAGGCTAGGCCTAGGCTGGTATAGTGCCTGTAGTAGGCGGGCATGTACACTCTCTGTCATGTTCCTCATTAATTAATTCATTACATGACTCCATTGTGAGTACATGTGGCACATATCCCTGAAGCTGTGCATATGGCCTTTAATACATTCTGGGCTACTTCCTTGCGAGGGTAGGATGTAATGTCAGTTAACTACACCTGCTCCAGGTGCATGAAGTGCACCACCACCACCACCACCACCACCACCACCACCACCACCACCACCACCACCACCACCACCACCACCACCACCACCACCACCACCACCACCACCACCACCACACCACCACCACCACCACCACCACCACCACCACCACCACCACCACCACCACCACCACCACCACCACCACCACCACCACCACCACCACCACCACCACCACCACCACCACCACCACCACCACCACCACCACCACCACCACCACCACCACCACCACCAACAACAACAACAACAACAACAACAACAACAACAACAACAACAACAACAACAACAACAACAACAACAACAACAACAACAACAACAACAACAACAACAACAACAACAACACCACCACCACCACCACCACCACCACCACCACCACCACCACCACCACCAACAACAACAACAACAACAACAACAACAACAACAACAACAACAACAACAACAACAACAACAACAACAACAACAACAACTACTACTACTACTACTACTACATACTACTACTACATGTACTCCCACAGTTATGTTCCTAATTTATTAATTAATTAATGTGTCTTGCATATTGCATTAACTGAGACAATGGTGACATGTGTGCATTATCAGGATGATGCATTATCAGAATTTAGCCCAGCGCTGCGAATGCAGAGAGTCACTCTCTGATGAGAAGCCATGCCCTAGCCTTTGTATAGCCATGCTGATTTTCAACCCCATGCCAGGCCCCCCTTGAGCTCTGAGAGATCATGCTGGTGCAGGTGCCCTTGGTGCACCTACAGCTGTAGAGCAGGCTGCGTGGAAAGTGGGTGGGGCGTCTCGTGGGATAACCTCAGCTAGGTATAACCTGGTATCCCGCAGCCACGATGTGGTAGCCCCATTGCTCGAGGTATGTGGTCACGTTTCCCACGGGCCGCACCCTTGCCAGGGGCTCTCCGTTGTTGCCCTTCGCCGCTATCCCGTCGTGCTCATTCCAGTTTTCCACACCCCCCGCACCACTAGCGGGTAGCAGCGCCGTGAAATGTTTGTAACTATGAAACCGGATGAGCGCCCATAGGTGCAATGTGACTGTGCACATCTTGCCATCCGCCATCAACTGCACCCCCTCCACTATCACTGGCACATCCCCTCCCTTGTACTTCCTGCATGGCAGGAATTTCCAGTTGTGGAGGTTGCAGAAGGCCAGGAATGGGGGTGGGACGTCGAATAGGAACGTGCGCGGGTGGAAGCACAGTGGTTCAGGATACTGCTCACCTTCCGTGGCGTGCTTACGATGTGCCCACAGCGATGACTGGCACGCTTTTTTGATGCGGTCGGTGACGGACAGCGGCGTGGGGTGAGCTTCTTCGCGATACGAGAGGTCGAGAAGCGCAAAAGCAGGCTCCTCGGTGACGCGGGGGGCTTGCACATCCAGTTGCCCTCTTTGATGCCAATAAATTTGACATGGTCAAGCAACAGTCTCACCGTTGCATCTGGGACGCCCTTTCCCGTTGGGTTCACATCTGTGGATACCCTCGCAAGCGCATCTCGTAGCAAGTCCCTTGCCTCATCCAGCTTGGCTTGGTACAAATCCTCATTGTCCGGCTTGGAAAAGGCTAGGTACCACACACACTGCATCAGCAGCCATCCCACCTCGCATCGTTCACTGCAGTGGTCCTCTCCACGCGCTCTCCCCCCTATCAAAACCAGCCCCCACATGCGTCCCCAGTAGGACGCGAGGATCAACGCCCAGACAAACATGATACCTGCGTCCACATGGCAGCCTGATGCAAAGTTGGTGAAGGTGATTCTGTTTGGGTACAGACGCTCGTCCTTGTGTTCATGATAAACTTTAGCGGTCTTCTTGCAGAACTGACAGTATGTTTCCTTGCTCTTCTCCTCATCGGTCGCTACCTTCCTCGGCTCCGCCTCCTCCTCCTCCTCCTCCTCCTCCTCCTCCTCCTCCTCCTCCTCCTCACTCGACACCACGATTAACGGAGTCACCTTCTTCCCATGCTTGCCCTTTGCTGTCTTCCCTCCTGTCTTCCCCCCCTTCTTGGCCTTGCCCTTCCCCGCCTGACCCTGTTTCCCCTGCTCCACCTTTGCTTCCGCCCCCCCGGCGCTGCTCCCCTCCTCGGCCTTGCCCTTCCCCGCCTGACCCTGTTTCCCCTGCTCCACCTTTGCTTCCGCCCCCCCGGCGCTGCTCCCCTCCTCGGCCTTGCCCTTCCCCGCCTGACCCTGTTTCCCCTGCTCCACCTTTGCTTCCGCCCCCCCGGCGCTGCTCCCCTCCTCGGCCTTGCCCTTCCCCGCCTCCTCCTGCTTCACCCACTTCCCCTTTGCTGCCGCCCCTCTGGTCTTGACCCCCTCCTCAGGCTTGGCTTCCCCCCCTCCTCCTGCTTCACCCGCTTCCCCTTTGCTGCCGCCCCTCTGGTCTTGACCCCCTCCTCGTCCTTGGCTTCCCCCCCTCCTCCTGCTTCACCCACTCCACCTTCGCTGCCTCCCCCCGGCGCTGCTCCCCTCCTCGGCCTTGCCCTTCCCCGCCTGACCCTGTTTCCCCTGCTCCACCTTTGCTTCCGCCCCCCCGGCGCTGCTCCCCTCCTCGGCCTTGCCCTTCCCCGCCTGACCCTGTTTCCCCTGCTCCACCTTTGCTTCCGCCCCCCGGCGCTGCTCCCCTCCTCGGCCTTGCCCTTCCCCGCCTGACCCTGTTTCCCCTGCTCCACCTTCGCTGCCTCCCCCCCGGCGCTGCTCCCCTCCTCGGCCTTGCCCTTCCCCGCCTGACCCTGTTTGCCCTGCTCCACCTTCGCTGCCTCCCCCCCGGCGCTGCTCCCCTCCTCGCCTTGGCTTCCCCTCCTCCTGCTTCACCTGCTCCACCTTCGCTGCCTCCCCCCGGCGCTGCTCCCCTCCTCGTCCTTGGCTTCCCCCGCCTCCTGCTTCACCTGCTCCACCTTCGCTGCCTCCCCCCCGGCGCTGCTCCCCTCCTCGTCCTTGGCTTTCCCCGCCTCCTCCTGCTTCCCCCGCTCCACCTTCGCTGCCTCCCCCCCGTCGCTGCTCCCCTCCTCGTCCTTGGCTTCCCCCGCCCCTCCTGCTTCCCCCGCTCCACCTTCGCTGCCTCCCCCCGGCGCTGCTCCCCTCCTCGGCCTTGGCTTTCCCCTCCTCCTCCTGCTTCCCCCGCTCCACCTTCGCTGCCTCCCCCCCGGCGCTGCTCCCCTCCTCGTCCTTGGCTTCCCCCCCTCCTCCTGCTTCCCCCGCTCCACCTTGCTGCCCCCCCCCGGCGCTGCTCCCCTCCTCGTCCTTGGCTTCCCCCGCCTCCTCCTGCTTCCCCCGCTCCACCTTCGCTGCCTCCCCCCCGGCGCAACCCCCCTCAGGCTTGGCTTCCCCCGCCTCCTCCTGCTTCCCCCGCTCCACCGGTGCTGCCGCCCCCCGGTGTTGCCCCCCACCTCGGCCTGCCTTGTCCCCTCCTGTGTCAATGTACTCGCTTGCTGCTCCGCTGGAATGCCCCCCTGACCGGCCTGGGGCCCCAGTGCATCCGATGTACTGACGACACCCTGCACAATAACGGCACACAAGGCAAACCCCATGCAGAAGGAACGCATCCGCCACATGCAGTGGACGTCAGTAACGGATGTTGCAATGTTGCTGGAGGGAGGCCAATCGACCGCACCCGTACATACAAGGGGCAATTATTTATGCGTCATACCCAAAACAGGAAGAAACTGTGCCACCACTGACCTTGCCATCAACATGGACGGAGTTGGAGACCAACTGCAGCGCGGCATTTGCAAGGGCACAGGCTGTGTTGTTCATCAGGTCCACCGCTGGACTCCCCGATCCCGAGTTTTCTTCCTTGCACAAAGCATCCACTTCCGTGATGCTCGCGTCCTTGGCTGCCAACTGCGGCAATGAGGCCAGTGCTCGCTTCAGCAGGAACTCGGCAATTGCAATCACGGTGGGCCCTGGCACGATTTCCAGGCCTACACATGCTTGCCCCGCATGTGCCTCCCCCACGTCTGCATCCACCGCAGTTGACATGCTTGCTCGCAGCTCCTCTCTGCCGCTGGCTTCGTTGCCATGTTCCTCCACCCGCTGCCTCTTGCCTTTCCGATCCTGTTCCTCGCGCTTCTTCGCCGCCTCTCTTTCACTCTCTTCCTCTCTCTTTTCTGCTGCCTCTCGTGCCCTGCTCCAGGTAATGATGTGCTTCCTTAGGCGTTCTTTCTGCATTACCGAAATTGGACGATATGCACGTCAAAGGAAAGCCAGCCAAGCAGCAACATTACCAACCATGTAGCGGCAGGGTCAGTGCAGGGGCCAGCACCATAACTGCCTTTGTCTTGTACTCCTACCACACACATTAGGGAAGACTGCTGGCATGGCAGCCTGCATCACAGCAATAAATTGCCACCAACTAAAATAAGAGAGTGACTCACCGCTGTGGTTCCCTGAAGTGTGGTGGTCACAACTCCATCCTTTACAAATTTCAGGCTGCTCCACAGCTTGGGATTTTGTTGATGCCATTTTTTCAATTCCTGTTCCATGTATATTGCCCCCGCCTCACGCTTCCATGGGTCGCCGTGTACGTCAAACTTTGCTGATGCTTCAGAGAAGTCAAGCGGTTCTTTGCATTCCCTCACCTGTATTCAACGGCAACGCCAAAACGGAATCCCAACGCATGCGGAGCGGGGGAACAAGTCAGAAATCAACGCTGCCACGGTGAGACGGCAGATGATGAGGCAGACACGACAATGCACTGGGTGCATGGCAACTATGTGAACACTGACGGTAGCACTCACATGCCTAACCAGCATTTTCTCTGTTTCCCCCGGGTTAGAGTGTAAGGCCTATGCCAACCAAGGTAAACAACAAAACAACACATCCTAAACTGCCCTAACTGACATGGGCAACAAACATGGCCAATGGAGGACAAGGAACCAAGTAGGATCATCCAACTGGATCACGGTATTATGGCAGCTTGCGTGCAGTAAATTATATCAAGCATGGTTGGCTCACCACATTGAAGTATTGTCACATCATTACAACAAGGGAAAGTCAGAAATCAACGCTGCCACGGTGAGCCGGCAGATGATGGGGCAGACACGACAATGCACTGGGTGCATGGCAACTATGTGAACACTGACGGTAGCACTCACATGCCTAACCAGCATTTTCTCTGTTTCCCCCGGGTTAGAGTGTAAGGCCTATGCCAACCAAGGTAAACAACAAAACAACACATCCTAAACTGCCCTAACTGACATGGGCAACAAACATGGCCAATGGAGGACAAGGAACCAAGTAGGATCATCCAACTGGATCACGGTATTATGGCAGCTTGCGTGCAGTAAATTATATCAAGCATGGTTGGCTCACCACATTGAAGTATTGTCACATCATTACAACAAGGGAAAGTCAGAAATCAACGCTGCCACGGTGAGCCGGCAGATGATGAGGCAGACACGACAATGCACTGGGTGCATGGCAACTATGTGAACACTGACGGTAGCACTCACGTGCCTAACCAGCATTTTCTCTGTTTCCCCCGGGTTAGAGTGTAAGGCCTATGCCAACCCAGCTCAACAACAAAACAACACATCATAAACTGCGCTAACTGACATGGGCAAAAAACATGGGCAATGGAGGACAGGGAACCAAGTAGGATCATCCAACAGGATCACGGTATTATGGCAGCTTGCACGCAGCAGATCATATCAAGCATGGTTGGCTCACCACATTGAAGTATTGTCACATCATTACAACAAGGGTAAGCTCAAATAAACTAGTCGTGGCCACTATCTACAGGCAGTATAACGAATGCAACCCATGCAACATGGTGCTCACTACAACGCTTCCTTATCTGCGCAATAAAAAGTACAGGGACATTGCATGGCGGCCCCTCAGCTTTTGAGCGCTGTGATGCCGCTGCGACGATAGGGTGGTCAACTGCGACGATAGGGTGAACACAACCATACCCACATCATCCTTGCCACAATACGTTTTATGAATCCCCTCAAACCTTTGCGAGAAGCTATAGTCTGCGACAGCGTCCCCTGGCGACGACATATACGCATATGCGTTCTCAGCTACTATATTCATTAATTCCCATGGCAGCCGTCTTGTGAGGGGTCCGACGTACCTTTGCTGCCAGAGATTCTTCTGCGAATGCGGTTGCCGCTGTGCGCTTTGCCACCCAGCGTGCTTCCCAGGCCCGCGCGTCCTCCATCGATACACAACAGAGGCTGTCCTGACTGCGAAAGACTTAATTACCAATGTCTTCGTCGTCTTCTACGTCTTCCACAGTGTGCATGCGTAGCTAGCCAGCTATGTCGCGGTTTACGATCCAGTTAACGATAACGGCCCCGTAACCAGCCCAGTACCTAATATTGGAGCAGCTATGGCGCCGTACCCACTACCTGACCCGTCCCGTATACCCCAACGTAACCTGAACCGAAGCCGTTCACGCCCCCGTAAACATAACCGGCCCAGTTATTGGGCCGTACCGAATCTCGGGGCCAATATTCCGAATGGTACCGTAACCGGTCCGGTAACCTATACCGCCAACGAATACGGACCCGTAACCTGCCCCGTCGAAGTTACCGGGCAGGTTACGGGGGCGTCGAAGTTACCGGACAGGTTACGGGGGCTTCAAATTAACTCCTATAGTGTAGAGGGCCTTATGGCCCGACCTGAGGGTGTTGTCCCTCCGGTATATAGAGTCGCCCTCACGTTCTGGCCAGTTGACTGGTCGTTCTTGGTCCTTGGTACCGATTTGTTTACTCTGTGTGTCCTGCCCAGTGCCGCTCCCCCCCGGCAAGGACTCTGTTCCAGGCAGTTAGGGGAACCTACCACCAGGCTTGGTGCTGGCTAACCCTACACCTCCCGGCGTGGTGGTGGAGACCGAGTTAATACGTTGGTGCTTTGTATCTTGGATGGCCTGCCGATTGTGTTGGTGTATGCTGGGTGCATTAGGTTTCCTACCCCTTGGTTTCCTCCCTGTGCGTAGGGAGAGGGCTCCCTACCTTTGTGGGGGGGGAGGTGTTACGTCGCGTAACAATTCGTTGTAGTTACGGACGTAAATTAGGTCTCTTGCCTCGGTTGTCCCTAGGTTTACGTGTAGTTCCTACTGGGACACTATTGTCCTCGTAACAGTACTGTGGTACATTGGGTGCCGTTGGGCGCCGCGCCGCGTACCTTATTATAGTGGTCCTGATCCTAATTGGTAGAATGTAGTGGACCAGCGTGCATCTGTAGGCGAGGGCCAGGTCGGCCCGAGCGTGTTGGACCGTCATAATGGTGACCATTTATGCACGTTCTACCCCTCGTGTGTTCACTCGGCGTGTGTTAAATGAATTAACACATATTAGCTAGGGTCATGGCAGTGTAGTTGTGTTTCCTTCCTCTATTCCTGGAGTAAACGGGTTGGTGTAAATGGCTTATGGCGTATTACAGTAATACTTACGTAAATGCACTGAGATCTGGATCGTCTCGTTCGTCTTTCGCTAGGGGTAACTTTAACTAGAGGCGGCCTTACTAGTTTAGGTAGCATCAGGCCAGGTAGAGGTAGAGGTGGCGGTAGAAGTTTGAGACGTAACATTTGCTTGTTTTGTATTGGTTGTTTATGATTTAGTATTTGTACGGACGACCCGAGCCTCTAACT
Source organism: Mesostigma viride (assembly GCA_009746045.1). Classification (NCBI taxonomy): domain Eukaryota; kingdom Viridiplantae; phylum Streptophyta; class Mesostigmatophyceae; order Mesostigmatales; family Mesostigmataceae; genus Mesostigma; species Mesostigma viride. The sequence continues at coordinate 1,248,570 of RPFO01000595.1, read as the reverse complement.
TAGCGGGTTTATCACGGCCGTTGGATCCATCATCGGACGCTCCAGATTGTCGGCGGCTAACGATTTAACTTTTTGCATTTCGCCTTCGTATATGGAAACGGAAAGATGAGCGCAAGGTGCAGTGGGCACGTTGCTGACGTGAGTCACCAACTCACCATGCCCGCAGGGTACTAAAGAAAAAAAGCCCGCGACATTATAGATCGCAACCATCCCACCATAAAGTAGAATCAGTAACTAATTTTCTCCAACAATTGAGCATGTTTTCTGCCTTCCGCGTGCCAATTTGTCACGTTGGCGGCGTGTAAAAGCAGTCGCCATGGCCACCGGCACTTCCGCCGCAAGGCCGGGGTGCGCGCACTGACCGTCAGCCGGCCAGTGCACCGACCCACTTTTCACAGTACGGAGGGTACCGCGGAATTTTTTCGGCGCGGAAAACATTCGCCGCGCCGAGTCCCCTTAATAAATTAATTAAAATCATGAGCTCCGTGGGGAGCATATGTAACACATAGCCGGCCCTGAGAAAGGGGCATCTATGGGTTTGTAATACAATCAGGGCGTCTGACAACCTGCAGGCCGGGTGTAGGATGTACAACTATCACCTGCTCTGGGTGCACAAGGTGCACCTGCACCGCCATGATGGTTCATGCCTCCTAAACAAGCACAAGCACACAAGGCGGCTTGAGGAGAGGTAGAAGGCCTGCATGACATATCGGGCCGGGGGTGGAAGGTATGTGGCTAGGCTATAGCTGGTAACACATGGCATCTCGGCAGCAGAGAGTAGCTCCCTGCTTAGGCATAGCATGGCTAAATGCTGACTGCAACATCCATGGGAGGTCCCATTGTAGGCATGGCGTAGCTAAATACTGAAGGCATCATCCATGGGGGCCATTATGGGCGCACGTGCGCGTGCCTGGGCCACATGCTAGGCTAAGCCTGACTAATCTACACTACTGGTATAGGTTCCCTAGTCTGAGGTGGCAGGAGGGGCCTGCCAGGGCTTGTCGGTGGTCAACGTGGATGACCGCCCCCCTCCAGTACACCGGCTTCCCCCCCGCGCGCTGCCGGCCGGAGCTGAAGGTAGGTCGGCCATAGCTCGCGTCGCCGCTGTTGCTGGGCCAGGGTCAAGAAGTCGTCGTCCAGCGTGAAGCGAGTCTCAGAGAGCTTCTTGCGGCATTTATTAAGGAACGCCAGCTTGTCCCCCATGTCAACTACAATAGTAGTACTTAAAGGTGAGAAGCACAGACAGGTGCTGGGCCAGCCTTACCCTGCGCGCGGGGGAGGCGGACTACAGCCGACATGTCCAGCTCACCAGTGAGTTGCATGGGGGCAAGAATGTCGCACTGAATTAGTGCCGTGAGAAGGCTCGTCGGGGTCTCACCTGCCGGCTGGTCGAGGTGCTTGACGATGACATTGTGGCTGCGGTTGTCGATCTCGGCCTCCTCGCGAAGGTCGAGGGCTTGTTGCTTGAGTTGTGCCGCGATGGTGGAGGTGGTGGAGGTGGTATAATGCTTAAGCAAGTCCGCCCAGGTGGAGGGAACATCACTGGCCGGGCCAGCAGGTGCCGGCTGGGCAGCGATTTCCTTAACCGCCTGGGCGGTGAGGCCGGCGGTGTCATGCAAGCACTCAAGGGCGGTGGCGGTGGCTTGAAGGCGCGTTGGTTGAGGTCGATGAGCTGGGCTTTGATGTCGGCGGTGGAGGCGGAAACGGCAGTGGAGGTGGAGGCGACGGTGGTGGAAAGGTGAGGAAGCTCAGCAGCTATCGTGCCGCCCAGTGCTGAGATGTCGGCAGCAAGGAGGGTGCTGCTGGAAGTGCTGCCCCACGTGCTGCTGGAAGGCTTCCGTCAGGATGGAACGGAGTGTGGGGGCGGCCCACACACTGAGATGGATGGAGCCCAGATCTCGCCATCGGAGCGGTTGAGGAGGGAGTTGAGAATGGTATGCTGGAGTTCGGGGCGGGTGGTCCCGAAAAGCAGGTGGATGTTAACCCAGCGGCTGCCGTTCGGGGTGAGGAGGCGATTGTTGTCGTGGAGATGGAGGCACAGGTCGTAAAGCGAAGCCTAGTCCCCGAAGAAGATGCATGTCATAGCATCGGTCGGGGACATGTTGTTCCAGTCGTAATCATCGACCTGGAAAGGCCGGGGCCGAAAGCGCGGTTCTGAGGGGCGTGATCGAAGACCCTCCTGCTTGTCGGGCGGGTTTAGGGTCAGGCGATGCTGATGGCGAGGCATTGAGCCCGGGAGGTTGCTGGGCGACTACCAGTGCACGACTGGTGTCACCGCTGCCTGCCGGACCTGAGGGCGAAGCTGCAGACGGATTTTCATGGCCGAGCGCATCCGCCATACTGCGTTGCGTCGGGGGGCGTTTGCTCGTCATATATTGCGTAATAGATGCGGAAAATTATATCAGCATGTGCGTCTTAGAAAGACGAAGCGATAGTGATATTCACGGCTAAATTCGGTGCTCAAACATGAAAGTTATGAGCTCCGCCGTCAGCCATGGCTACCTCGTGGCTCGTGGCTATATATCCATGAATGGTGTCGGGGTGCGCATGTTGCCAACAGCCGGGGGCGTTGATGTCGAAGTGGACCTCGATCACGCCTGCGCACGGCCGCAGGGCGACTGCGTTTGGTCTCAGGCGATGCCGCAAGAGGACCCGAGTTGACCACTAAAGCTTGGTTAGTGTCACCTCTGCCTTCGAGGCCGGGGGGCGGAACTGCAGCCGAAGCCGCAGGCGAGTTTGCATTGCTCATCGCAGCCTCCAAACTGCGTTGCGTCGTGGAGCAATTCGGCTCATCATAATATTGCGTAATAGCTTCGGGAAAATATATCAGCGTGTGCGTCTTAGAAAGACGAAGCGATTGTGGTAGTTGCGGCAAAAATTTGGAGCCCCAACATAAAAGTTATGAGCTCCGCCGTCAGCCATGGCTATCTCGTTGCTCGTTTATGTATTGTTGGGCTCATGGTTGTGTATAATTGTCACCTATCGACGTCTTAAGTTATAGTGGCACAGTTCGGGAAGTCTTTAATTCAGAATTGCATTGAACTCAACAGCTTCGAGATCTGTCGCACATAGTATAGTTTCTCCTTCTACCGGGTTAGTTAGCCTAGGACAGGTTAGGCGAGGTCGGCATTGGTTCACACACGGTCATGGTGAAAGTGGAAAACCAGGTCGTAAGATTGAAGCATCCCTTCCCGTCTCTATCAGCGAGGCCTGCTGGTGTAGTCTCACATCCTTCCATGTGCCACAACATGCCTTCATTTGTGTGCTGACATCCACCCACTGCCATCATGTGTGTGCTGACATCCATCCGCCACCCCACGGTACCCAGGTGTTCTATTTTGATGTGGGGGAGAACGCGCGAGGGTGCTTCCTGAAGGTGCGGCGATGAGGCCGATGTTGTTGGCCTTCCCTAAGGATCAGCTCATGAAAATGCTTTTTTTTTGTTTTTTTTTTTTTCATTCCCATGCTTGTGTTTGTGCATGTGACCCGTGTTGTTGTCCAACTGCTTGATTTAGTATGCTGTTTGTGCGTGCGGTCACGATCGGATTGCATCGATCTTCGTGTGCTGTGGGCATCTATCGTCGTATGGTGTGGCTGTACGTGTGTACTGACTGGGGGTGTATGTGTGTGCTGACTGTGTATGTGCATGCTGCTCGTGTTATGTGTGATGCTTTCATGTAGAGACCCCAATAATCGTCGTCATATAATACTTGATTGTTGTAAACTGATAAAACTACTTGATTCTGGCTTCACAGGGGCATTGTAGGCATGTCTCCAGGGCAATGCTCACCATTTTAGTTTAGCCAGTCACCGCGCTAAGGGTGCTTCCCCTATTGGATGCCAAGGCTTGTTCCCTAAGGGTGATGGTGGGGTGTAGGTCGTAGGGTGCGGGTGAGGTTGGGCGGATGGTGGGGGTGAGGGTGGCTAGGGTGGGTGGCAGCAGCACCCGTCTCCTTGGGAGCGGCCGAGAACAGCGTCTCCAGCTCCGAGACGTCGACGTCGATGTCGGGGGAGCTGTGCAGTGGGAAATGAGCACAGGTGCAAAGGGGCCAGGTGGGGAGTTTGTGAAGCTTGACTAAATGTGAAGATTACCTAAATGTGAAGATTAACTAGAGGGGCGAGAAGAGCACCTGCAGTTCTGACACCTCGATGTTGGTGGAGCTGTTCAAGGGGGGGGAGAACGAGGGAAACGACGATAGGGGAACATTATTTGGAATAGGGCAACATCGTGGATACATTCCCAGGACTGGCCAGCCAAGAACGGCGTTGCCGGTTCTGACGCGTCCGTGTCGGGGAAGCTGCGCAAAGTGCAGGAAGGCAAGTTGGGGGGCCACGGGTGGGAGCGTGGGCAAATGGGCAGGCTGAGATTGGGTTGGGTTAGGAGGTGAGGGCTAAACATGGGGATGTGGGGAGAAGAACACACCAGGACCGGACCATGTTGTGAAGCTAACCATCGACCATCTGCCACCGCCCTCCAGCACCTCTACCCTCCAGCACCTTGGTCATCCACACCCACCTCCTATCGTGCACATAATACTATAAGAAGCACCGACAATTTACGCATACGCACCTGACGTCATTGGCCGCTTGCTGCACCACGTGCCACAGCGTGCCTTCCTGCACCTTGGTCAACCACGCCCACCTCCTATCATCGGTGGGTGCCTGTGCAGGTGCCCCGCCCTTGAGGGTGGTCGCATTGGCGGCGTCCAGCAGCGCAGCGAGCATGGACGCACCCCCCGCGTCGGCAGCGCCCTCTGCATGCGCAAGGGCATGAGCTGATTAGATAGCAATAGTTAACGAATTGGAGTACTGTCTCAATCTCTGTCTCTCTCTCTGTCTCTCTCTGTCTCTCTTTCTCTCTCTGTCTCTCTCTCTCTGTCTGTCTCTCTCTCTCTCTCTCTGTCTCTCTCTCTCTCTGTCTCTCTCTCTCTCTCTCTGTCTCTCTCTCTCTCTCTCTCTCTCTCTCTCTCTCTCTCTCTCTCTCTCTCTCTCTCTCTCTCTCTCTCTTCCTTCTTAACTCGAGGTTAAGCTGATAAGTCTAGGTGACTCAAGCCCGTGGCCATCTCCAAATGCCATGTGTCATGTTACATCATGCTCGCATCATGCGCCACATATTGTATAATGCATACTGTATAATGCATATTGTATTGTATAATGCAACAAGTATCATGTTTAAGATCACTCAGCTCCCAAGAAGACCAGCATTTGATTGAATACAGTAAGTGACCGACACACAAGCTGACATCATCCTAAATTAATTAACACCGGCATGCGTCACACGCCGGCCTGAACAATGCTGAAAACGCCACTACAAACAACGTGGCCACGCACCCCCAGGCTAGTGCGTTAACCGTACAGGTAGTTGTACAAGGTTCCCAAGACTGACAAACATAAAACTCGCCCATCGACCCCTTGGGCCGGGCCGAATCCACTATACAATAATTAATCACGACTCACTAAAGAACCCAAATCAGCCAAAGATTCGTTAAGCAACCAGCCGACCCTACAGGTCCCCGCCTAACCTCAGCTGGTGCAACCAAACACGAATCTTTGCAAGCAAGTCGTATAAAACCTACAATTAATTTTCTCGGACCGCTAATTAATAGCCACCGACCCTTAAAAAAAACCGGGTCATCCAGGGAAAATTCGGGCGAGCAGGAAACCCTTTGTACAGATCGAATTAGTCAGCCCATGTCGCAGACAGCCTTCCACATCCAGGCCAAGGCATGGCGGCCTTATCTTTCTCGCATGCGTTAATTAAACTATATTCAGAGAAAACCGATTAAGATCACTCAGCTCCCAAGAAGACCAGCATTTGATTGAATACAATAAGTGGAGCCCTGCCACAAATGCAGCAGTTAACAGTGGCCTTAAGGCTTCTCAATCCGCACGCGGAAGCAAGAAGCCTCCACCCAATTACCCCCCCCTGGCGCCAACCCCATTGCGCCGATTAAACTCATGACCACCGTGCGCGAAAGAGCGTGTCGCAACATCTTAAATGGCGACTCAGCCCGCGCTAGGCTATATTAACCCCCGCAGGGGCCCGCTGGTTACAATGCGACACAAGCCGGTGACCACCCCAAAAGCAAGCCCTCAAAAAGAGCCAGCATTTCGCAATTCCGGAACCGTCCAAAAAGGAAAGAGGTTTTACGACACCATAATAGACTGAGCCGCGCAGCAGGTGCTGAGACGAAAAGGAACGACAAAGGTCTGGCGTAGCCTCGCCTCCCTAAGACGCCCTCCCCAACTCGAGTCTCGCAATAGGGAAATTTCTAGCTTCGGAGCGCAACTCTCGCGCGGCTCCTATTGTCCCCAACCACCCCCCTCGGCAGGGGCAGCTGGACAACTGACCTGCCGCCACAAAAAATAATTTATGAAAAAAACAGGCCGTTGCTGACAGGAACCTGGTTCAGGACCTTTTGAGTCCAGGTCACGTCCCACGCACCATCGCAAGGTGGCAAGCCTGCGATGTGACACTAGAGCTGTTTTAGAAACTTATAAACAGCTCCGCCGAAGCTGGCCAAACCGCCGGAGTAGCGCCCCATCCTTCGCCCATGTCAAAAAGACCCGCAGCCGGGGAAAACGACATGGGGGTAAATTTAAATTTTCTTTCCGTTGCACGACCAACTATACTATGCTTGGTCGAACAACTTAGCGGTTGTGCCACCATCTGCCTCGGCTACAAGACAGATGCAACCCGCGCTAGAATGTGCAATTTTGCACAGGCGGCCATTGCCGCCATTGTGAAAGAAACAATTGCGGATCATTGCCTGCCTAGCTTGCTTAAGGCATGGCCCGCCGACACACAAGCTGACATCATCCTAAATTAATTAACACCGGCATGCGTCACACGCCGGCCTGAACAGTGCTGAAAACGCCACTACAAACAACGTGGCCACGCACCCCCAGGCTAGTGCGTTAACCGTACAGGTAGTTGTACAAGGTTCCCAAGACTGACAAACATAAAACTCGCCCATCGACCCCTTGGGCCGGTCCGAATCCACTATACAATAATTAATCACGACTCACTAAAGAACCCAAATCAGCCAAAGATTCGTTAAGCAACCAGCCGACCCTACAGGTCCCCACCTAACCTCAGCTGGTGCAACCAAACACGAATCTTTGCAAGCAAGTCGTATAAAACCTACAATTAATTTTCTCGGACCGCTAATTAATAGCCACCGACCCTTATAAAAAACCGGGTCATCCAAGGAAAATTCGGGCGAGCAGGAAACCCTTTGTACAGATCGAATTAGTCAGCCCATGTCGCAGACAGCCTTCCACATCCAGGCCAAGGCATGGCGGCCTTATCTTTCCCGCATGCGTTAATTAAACTATATTCAGAGAAAACCGATATATTCATATATTATATACTGTAGCATTATATTAAAGAGACAACCAGGATTCTGTGCGCACGGGTAACACTGATTGCTCCCCAGCAGCTGCAAAGGATACCGTCAACGAAACACAGTGTACACGACAGCTATCATATATTATATAAATAACCTACTACTATACATGACTTCACACCACCAAATTTAGTATACACGACCAAGGGCTATCAACGGGACTGCAAGCAGCTCCTCAATACAACGAGGTACGTGTATACGAAACAACATTTATAGGTTTGCCTGCCAGCAGCTCCAGTGCGCTAGCATGATCCACGTGTACATTTATTAGGCTTGCCTGCGAGCAGCTCCTCTGCACTTATCGGCCCATCCTTGCCGCACACCGACATGAGCTCCCCGATCGCTGCCACCGCCCTGGCCGCCGCCACCGCCTTGCTGGCGGCGGGGTCACCCGGCGATGTTCGCGCAGTCTGACTCGGCCCCGACTTGGGCGATGTGTCGCCACTGTCCAGCGCCGAGCGCGACTGCGGGGAGTGGCGGGTACTGCTGACATTGGACACCGGGTCGCTGATGGGGGAGGGGAGGGTTGCAATAAGGTGGCCAGCGAGGAAAGCGCGGTGGTGGTGGTTAGAAGGGATGAGGGGGCGAGGCGGGGGGGTGAACAGGTAGGCAGTGAAGGCACGGTGGGTGGGATGGGGTGGGAAGGAGTACGGTTCAAGGTGTGCAACCACCTTCGACACGGGGCTGCGGATGGGGGGGGAGGGGGGTTACAAACTGGTCGGCAGAAAGGCAAAGGGCATTGCAGTGGGGGCGGGAAGGAGTAAGGTAATGGACCGGTGGATGGGGTGGGGGGCAGGAAAGAGGCAGGTTACAACCGGTGGGTGGGGAGGGAATGGTAGCTGCGGCGGGGGTGGGAAATAGTAAGGTCAAGGGGTATGTGCGAACAGAATGGTTAAGAGGGAATGGCGGGTGCGATGGGGCCGGGGAGGAGACGGGGTGGGGAGGCACACAGGAACGTGTACGTAGGTGGGTGGGTGAGTCATGCGAACCAAGCTGTTGGAGGAGACGCCACCCTCTGTCAGAAACCCAAAGTCTACGGGTGGGCCTCCCATACCATTACACCGAATGGAAAGGACCACAAAAACATGGCCACTGTTGTGACGGACCAACCTGTTGGACAGGGCCAAGTCCAGGTTATGGACGAATCTGTTAGACATAAAGCCCCCCCTCCCCCCCCTTTTTCTGTTCTCTCTCTCTCTCTCTCTCTCTCTCTCTCTCTCTCTCTCTCTCTCTCTCTCTCTCTCTCTCTCCCTCCCTCCCTCCCTCCCTCCCTCCCTCCCTCCCTCCCTCCCTCCCTCCCTCCCTCCCTCCCTCCTCTCTCTCTCTCTCTCTCTCTCTCTCTCTCTCTCCCTCCCTCCCTCCCTCCCTCCCTCCCTCCCTCCCTCCCTCCCTCCCTCCCTCCCTCCCTCCCTCGCTCTCTCTCTCTCTCTCTCTCTCTCTCTCTCTCTCTCTCTCTCCCTCCCTCTCTCTCTCCCTCCCTCCCTCCCTCCCTCCCTCCCTCCCTCCCTCCCTCCCTCCTTCCCTCCCTCCCTCCCTCCCTCCCTCCCTCCCTCCCTCCCTCCCTCCCTCCCTCCCTCCCTCCCTCCCTCCCTCTCTCTCTCTCTCTCTCTCTCTCTCTCCCTCTCTCTCTCTCTCTCTCTCTGCCTCTTTCTCTGTGAAAAACCCAAAGCATTCCGCCATTTGTGTGCGTGAATACAGGCACACACGAACCGACCTGTTGAAAGAGAAGCCCTCTTCCCGCAGGAAACCAAAGTCCTCCTGCACTTCCGTCATCTTGGTCCAGTGAAGTGGTTTCAAGTTCTTTTGGGGGACCGGCTTCTGCACACCCATCGGCCGGTGAGCCCCCGGTGGCGCGGGGACGGCTTTGCGCGCCCCGGGGGGTGGGGGGGGCGGGGGCCCCGAACCACAGACTGCACCCGGCGTCGGCGGGGGCGGAGCTGGGCCCTTAGCGGGGACCCCGGGCGGTGGGGGGGAGGTGGGGGGCCTTTTGCGGGTGGTCCTGGTGGAGGCGGTGGGGGTGGCGGCGCTTTACCCGGGACACCTGGGGGTGGTGGGGGCGGCGGGGGGGCCTTACCAGGGACACCTGGTGGCGGCGGCGGCGGCGGAGGGGCCTTCCCGGGCACAGCGGGAGGGGGCGGGGGCGCCGGTGGGCCTGGCCCTTTCCCAGGGGGACCTGGTGGGGGCGGGGGTGGTGGGGGCACCTTCTGTCCCGCGGTTGGTGGCGGCGGTGGTGGTGGTGGCGGCGCGCGCGGGGCTCCGGAGACAATCGGCATTGCTGGGCCTTCCTCGGCTGAGGTGGAAGGAGGGGATGCACCATGGGCCACATTGGCCCCATTCTGGGCATTGCCACGGGGTGGGGGTGGAGGGGGTGGCGGCGGCGGCCGTTTCTGTCCCGCTGCGGGTTCATAGGTGGTTGCCTGTGCAGCTGCCCCGCCCTTGAAGGTGGTCACATTTGCGGCGTCCAGCAGCGCAGCGAGCATGGACGCACCCCCCGCGTCGGAAGCGCCCTCTGCATGCGCAAGGGCATGAGCGTGTGTCACTGTCACACAGTTTATTAGATAGTAATACTTAACGAATTGGATTACTGGCTCTCTCTCTCTGCACAAGACAAGCATGCAAAGGCATGAGCGTGTTCAGGTGCCGAAACTCGAGGTTCAGGTGATAAGTCTAGGTGAATCAAGCACGTGGCCATCTCCAAACGCCATGTGTTATGTTACATCATGCTCGCATCATGCGCCACATATTATACTGTATAATGCAACAAGTATCATATATAATATATTCATATATTACATACTGTAGCATTATATTAAGGAGACAACCAGGATTCTGTGCGCACGGGCAACACTGATTGCTCCCCAGCAGCTGCAAAGGATACCGTCAACGAGACACTGTGTACACGACAGAAGGCTATCATATAGTATATTTATATACTACTACTATAAGTACAATACTTCACACCACCAAAGGTAGCATACACGACCGAGGGCTATCAACGGGACTGCAAGCAGCTCCTCACTACAACGAGGTGCGTGTATACAAACCAATAGCTATAGGTTTGCCTGCCAGCAGCTCCAGTGCGCTAGCATGATCCACGTGTACATTTATTAGGCTTGCCTGCGAGCAGCTCCTCTGCACTTATCGGCCCATCCTTGCCGCACACCGACATGAGCTCCCCGATCGCCGCCACCGCCCTGGCCGCCGCCACCGCCTTGCTGGCGGCGGGGTCACCCGGCGATGTTCGCGCAGGCTGACTCGGCCCCGACTGGCGGGTACTGCTGACATTGGACACCGGGTTGCTGATGGGGGAGGGGAGGGTTGCAATTAGGTGGCCAGTGAGGAAAGCGCGGTGGTGGTGGTTAGAGGGGACGAGGGAGGGGGGTGCAATAAGGTGGCCAGTGAGGAAAGCGCGGTGGTGGCGGTTAGAGGGGACGAGGGGGGTGCAATAAGGTGGCCAGTGAGGAAAGCGCGGTGGTGGTGGTTAGAGGGGACGAGGGGGTGGGGGGCAATAAGGTGGCCAGTGAGGAAAGCGCGGTGGAGGTGGTTAGAGGGGACCAGGGTGGGGGGCAATTAGGTGGCCAGTGAGGAAAGTGCGGTGGTGGTGGTTAGAGGGGACGAGGGGGGGGGGGGCAATAAGGTGGCCAGTAAGGAAAGCGCGGTGGTGGTGGTTAGAGGGGACGAGGGGAGGGGGCAATAAGGTGGCCAGTGAGGAAAGCGCGGTGGTGGTGGTTAGAGGGGACGAGGGGGGGGGGGGCACTTTGGTGGCCAGTGAGGAAGCGCAGTCGTGGTGGTTAAGAGGGGACGAGGGAGGGGGGAGGGGGTTGAACAGGTAGGCAGTGAAGGCACCGTGGGTGGGGTAGGGTGGGAACGAGTACGGTTCAAGGTGTGCAACCTCATTGGACACGAGGCTGCGGATGGGGGGGGAAGGGGGTTACAAACTGGTCGGCAGAAAGGCAAAGGGCATTGCAGTGGGGGCGGGAAGGAGTAAGGTAACGGACCGGTGGATGGGGTGGGGGGCAGGAAAGAGGCAGGTTACAACCGGTGGGTGGGGAGGGAATGGTAGCTGCGGTGGGGGTGGGAAAGATTAAGGACAAGGGGTATGTGCGAACGGTATGGTTAAGAGGGAATGGCGGGTGCGATGGGGCCGGGAGGAGATGGGGTGGGAAGGCACCCAGGAACGTGTACATGGGTGGGTGGGTGGGTGGGTGGGTGGGGGTGGGGGGTGGTGGGGTGGGGGTGGGGGGGGGGTGGGGGGTGGGGGGGGGAGGGGGGGTGAGTGAGTGGAAGCGGGTGAGGTAGTACAGTTTAAAACCGTGCTGTGTGCCATGCGGGTGGGTTAAGAGGAATGGCATTTAGTGGGAAACAGGGGGGGGGGAGGTGAAGCCAGGTACCAGAGAGAAGGTTCACTGTAGACCCAGGACCCAGGACCCAGGACCCAGGACCCAGGACCCAGGACCCAGGACCCAGGACCCAGGACCCAGGACCCAGGACCCAGGACCCAGGACCCAGGACCCAGGACCCGATACCCAGGACCCAGGGCCCAGGACCCAGGACCCAGGACCCAGGACCCAGGACCCAGGACCCAGGACCCAGGACCCAGGACCCAGGACCCAGGACCCAGGACCCAGGACCCAGGACCCAGGACCCAGGACCCAGGACCCAGGATATAGACATTGCGAACCAAGCTGTTGGAGGAGACGCCACCCTCTGTCAGAAACCCGAAGTTTACGGGTTGGGCCCCCCAAGACCATTACACCGAATGGAAAGGACAACAAAAACGCGGCCACTGTCGTGGCGAACCAACCTGTTGGACACGGCCAAGTCCAGGTTACGGACAAATCTGTTGGACATTAAGGCTTTGTCTCTCTCTCTGTCTCTCTCTCTGTGAAAAACCCAAAGCATTCCGCCATTTGTGTGCGTGAATACAGGCACACGTGAACCGACCTGTTGAAAGAGAAGCCCTCTTCCCGCAGGAAACCAAAGTCCTCCGCCACGGGGACACCCTCGAGCTCGGCATCATTCTCACTCATGGGCGGGGTGGACCACGAGGGGTACGCCAGCTCATCCGGCCGGCTGTCCGTGAACAGGATCTGCAAGACAGATATACCACCGAAAGCAGAATAATATACACGCATGGTCAATTCTGATTCGCATAATTTAGTATATCAATATCAAATATGTGCAAGGGGTGCACCATGAGGGGTATACCAGTGCCAGCCGATCGCATATGCTATCTGTGAACAGCACCTGCAAGGCAAAAGTGCCCACAAAGAAGCAGGATCATTTATGCAAATCATCAGTATTGATAACCCTAGTCAGCCAAAGGAATAGCAAACAGCTACAAGTACGAACTGCGTATGAGCTACCCTATCAAAAGGGCGGCAACCTGCCAGCCCCCAAATCGAAGTATTAGTAGAAAGGTTGCCTGGTGAGCCTCTTTGTATATTACATTGTACTATTAAACGTATACTGTTTTAGTGTTTAGGGTTAAGGGTTCTGGGTTCTGGGTTTACGCCATACACATTGTACTAGTATGTTAAGACGTCGATAGCCCACCTGCAGCTGAAAGTCCTTGTCAAACTTGTCACGATCTGCCAGCGCGACGTCCACCTGGTCCATTCCTAAGTCCAGTATATTCGACCGCACATATGCCGTGTTGAAAACCGCGCGGAACATCTCCACCTCCTCCACTGCCGCCGCGGCCGCCACCGCCGCCACAACCGCCGCGTTGTCCACGTCGCCCGCCGGCAGCGGGGGCTCATACAGGGGTGTCCCTGGCAGGGAGGGCGGCGGGATGATCAGGTGGAGGCACTGGAGCACAATGTCGCCCTGCACCTTGCACCCGATGTCGATCTCCATGACATCGATTTCATCCTGTGTGTTAAGGCATGGGGGTCATGACCAAGATTTAGGTCTTAACGATGATGTCCCAACTTGATTCATCAATTATGATTGTCGATTTTGATAACAAAATTATATGCTTAAGCCGCTTGCAGGGCTGGGTAGACCGAGTGACTGGCAAGTTGTGCATCGATCTCACCCTGCGGATAATTGTGGGATGGGTGCCCACAATCACTATTGCCGATAGTTATTATCATGAATAAATGAAATAACAGTTCAGTGATATACCTTCGTGATGGCATCAATCTCCTCGTGGGTGCTGCAGCACACACACTGGGCTTGACAATTAAGGAATAGATTATATTTCCCGATGATGTCCCAACTTGGTTCATTAAACAATTGTCAATCTTGATTACTTCAATCTCCTCATGTTGATGATGATGCAGTGGTTGATTATAACTCGGTCATTAAAAACCATGCTTGGTTATTTATCCCAAGGCGCAGGTACAAGGTCTAGTGACGGACGTTACAACTACCTAGGCCTGCACTCCGAAACCACACTCAGCCTCGGCACAAAAAGGGCAGGCCGGTGCAGTACCCTCGTGACAAGCGCTAGTCTTACGCTACCTTCGGCAGATCGGTCCCCTTTGAGCCCGTCCAAGCATCATATAGAAAATGAGTGAAGCTCAACAATTAAATATTATTTATTGTTAACATAAGTAAAGAAACACACAAACATAATATTAAAGAAACAAAAAACTCACACGAATACATAGGTCGATAAAGCACACGCTTTAGAGGAAACGATTTGAATCCGTGGCTCAAACTGGGGGGCAACAGTGGCATGACGTCGATGGAGGCGGCAGCATTGTTTCTTGCACACAGGCTGTGCGAACTGCACTATCACTGCCACTTCTAGCAAACAGGCTGGCCGCCGCCCCAGCCTATGTGCTACGCCGTGGCCTACCTGCTGAGAGTACATCTGCCACTACATGTCAGCAGCGGGGGCTGCCTAACTGGGGAGACATGCGTCATCACTGGATGGCTTTGCTGCGCCCCCAAGAAACAAGATCATTCGAACCTACTTCTGAGGATTCAAGGTAGAGCTAAATGAAAACGCTACATGCCGCCGTAACAGGGACAGAATGAACAAAGCCTTCACGACACGGCAGTGATCCTGTGCCAAGCATCCATCATAAGTGCCCCTGCCTTGCAGTAGAACCACGAGGCACAGGCAGGAGCAGAGGCCCTTGCTGCGTGACGCCTAAAACAAAATGTCCCATCATCAAACACCGCCTCACTTTGCTTCACCCCTCCTTTGGGTCCATGCATAAGAGACAGCACACCCAACAGGGACCATGCGTGGCACACACAAACTAGTGTCCATTCATGAACTCCGCACCAGTACTTGGCTTCACCCCCACTTTGTCTCCTGCATCACACCCAACATGCACCGCGCGTGGGATATCCATCCCTCCCCTCGCGGTACAAGCGCGTGGCCTTGCTGCGTGCTTGTTTCACTTGTCGCTTGCCATTCACACAGCACCTTTTTCGAGCTAAGTATGAGTCAAGCCTCCATGGTGTGCCAGCAATTGTGCGGTTTTGTCGTTCTAATAAGACTCCTCTACCCTATCCCCTCACCTTGTGATTGAGCCCCATCTAATCCACCGATCATCCCCGATTCTCACCTTGCGATAGAACCGGACGGCCTTGCTGCGCGCGCTCTGCGACCATATGATCTCCGGCTCATTCGTCACATCCTCCTCCGGTTCAAGCCCATAGATCCGCACCACCGGCCGGCACCCCCCCAGCACCTTATCAAACACGGGGATGCTCCGTACTATGATGCAGTCAAACATGAGCGCTCGGTCTGCCGGCGGCCAGGGCTCTACCACCGGTGCAGGGACGGGAGGCCCGTTGGTGGCGCTGGTGGATGAATCGGCCCCCCAACGGGGCAGGGAGGTCGCAAGGGCGGCCTCCAGGTGTTGGAAGGAGGACGCCCGGGAGAGGGCATCGGGGGCAGGTGGGGGCACGGTGCGCCGCGCGCAGAATTGGAGGTACCTGCGTGTGTGTGTGTGGGGGGGGGGGGCACATGGGTAGAGTAGCATGTGGGCATGTTGGCAAGTCAGAGTGCGGGCATGAGGGCATGAGGGCATTTGGGCATGAGGCCATGAGGGCATGAGGGCCGGCGGGCGGGCGGGCGGGCGGGCGGGCGGGCGGGCGGGCGGGCAGGCGGGCCGGCGGGCCGGCGGGCCGGAGGGCCGGAGGGCCGGAGGGCAGGAGGGCAGGAGGGCAGGAGGGCAGGAGGGCAGGAGGGCAGGAGGGCAGGAGGGCAGGAGGGCAGGAGGGCAGGAGGGCAGGAGGGCAGGAGGGCAGGAGGGCAGGAGGGCAGGAGGGCAGGAGGGCAGGAGGGCAGGAGGGCAGGAGGGCAGGAGGGCAGGAGGGCACGAGGGCACACCGGACTGCGTGCACCAGCATGAGGGCGGCAGTTGGGCAGCCAGCACAGGGGGAGGCAGACGAGAAAAACAAATGGGGCACAAATATCAAAACCTTTCCATCCCATGTCCTTGGTCCACCTACCATAACCCCAAACTGATTCCCCCACCTTCATACCATTCTCGGTGCTACGGTAAAAACTTCAAAATCCACCGAAACTTATTGATCCCCTTCAATTCAAATTCCGTTCTTTTAACCTTTGTGGAGATCAACAGAGAGGGGAGTCGAGCCGCGGTAATGGGAAGGAGCCCTGGTGATGTGAAGGGCGAGATAAGGTCCAAAACCCGATTCAGTGAAGTCCCGGAAGCTATTCCGCGTTGCTTGCCCCACCCTGCGAGCTGGCAGAAAAGTGTTTACCCTCCACTAGCTGGCGAGGCAGAGCGTACCACTGCTGCATTGCAAGTCGATTCCTGCGATCGTTGGGTTCCACGTTTCCAGACTGCTGAGGAGAGACAGTATAAAGAAAGAAAGCATTACCAAGGCCAGCAAGAAAGTGACCTAAATGTTTGGAAAAAACTCACTGTAATGCGCTTCAAAACCCTCACCGTATCTGCGACGGCATCAGCCGCGTCCTCAACACCTGCTCAACGTGCCCAGGGTCCGTGATCGACCCCTTTGCAGCCCGCAGCACCTCGTCGTACGCGCGGCTCTCCGACCCAGTCAGGTAGTCCTGGCTGAAGCAGCTGAGCGCCGCGGTGACAAACGACAGCAGCGGCCACCCCCCGACCTCGCAGTGCAGCAGGAGCACGTGTGACAAGGGGGTAGACTTGGGGGCGAGCGCCAGGGACGCGGCGGCTGAGGCCAGGGAGGCAAAACCGTCGCGGCCCCCGGCGGTGCGGCTGCGGGGCAGCCAGGACTCTGCCGTCTGGTGGGTGAGCGGGCAAAAGGCAGATTTGACAAGGGAGTGGGGAATGGGCGAAAAACGCATGGCATTTGAGAAGGGAGTGGGAAATGGGCGGAAAAAAACGGCATTTGAGAAGGGAGTGGAGAATGGGCAACAGAGCGCAAGGCATTTAAGGAGGGAGTGGGGAATGGGCGAAAAACGGCTTAGCATTTGACAACGGAGTGGGGAATGGGCGAAAAAACGCATGGCATTTGAGAAGGGAGAGGGGAATGGGCGACAGAGCGCACGGCATTTGACGAGAGGGGAATGGGCACAAGAGAGTGGGCAAGGGGTGGGCGGGTGAGAGCGTGCATGAGGTGCATGAGGAAGTGGTGGTGAATCGGCGAGAGGGCACATGGGGGTGGTGGGTGGGCAACGGGGGGTGAGAGGGGGGGGGGGGGGGGGGAAGAGCGTGCATGAGGTGCAAGAGGAAGCAACATGACCGCAAGCCAAGCAGTTAGGGAAGTGGTGGTGAATCGGCGAAGCAAAGAGCGCAAGGATCGAGGGAGGAAGGGGCAGGGGGGAAGGGGGACATGCGCATTGAGGAAGCGAGGAGGGTGGGAAGGGGGGGGGCTTCCATATTCGTCGAATCGCCCCACCTGGAATATGTGTCGGCCTGTCGGGTCACCACACCTCCAACAGGTGTCGAGTCAACACAACTTGCATATCTGTCGCCTACCTGGCAGAAGAAGCTGAGGCTACCCAGGGAGAGCAGGGGCGACCCCTCGTACTCCCTGGGCAGGTTGGTGATGCTGATGTCCTCCTTGAGCTTGGCCAGCACATCGTGGAAGACGATGCATCGGGGGGACGACTTTATGTCAAAGTTGAAAGCGTGGATCTTGGCTCCCTGGTGGGTGGGTGTACATGAGGCAACACGCGCGCGCGCGCGCGCGTGTGTGTGTGTGTGTGTGTGTGTGTGTGTGTGTGTGTGTGTGAGAGAGAGAGAGAGAGAGAGAGAGAGAGAGAGAGAGAGAGAGAGAGAGAGAGAGAGAGAGAGAGAGAGAGAGAGAGAGAGAGAGAGAGAGAGAGAGAGAGAGAGAGAGAGAGAGAGAGTATGTGCGTGCGTGTGTGTGTGTGTGTGAGTGTGTGTGTGTGTGTGTGTGTGAGAGAGAGAGAGAGAGAGAGAGAGAGAGAGAGAGAGAGAGAGAGAGAGAGAGAGAGAGAGAGAGAGAGTATGTGAGTATGTGCGTGCGTGTGTGTGCGTGCGTGCATGTGTGTGCGTGAGTGTGTGTGTGTGTGTGAGTGTGAGTGTGTGTGTGTGTGTGTGTGTGTGAGAGAGAGAGAGAGAGAGAGAGAGAGAGAGAGAGAGAGAGAGAGAGAGAGAGAGAGAGAATGTGAGTATGTGCGTGCGTGTGTGTGTGTGTGTGTGAGTGTGTGTGTGTGTGAGAGAGAGAGAGAGAGAGAGAGAGAGAGAGAGAGAGAGAGAGAGAGAGAGAGAGAGAGAGAGAGAGAGAGAGAGAGAGAGAGAGAGAGTATGTGAGTATGTGCGTGCGTGTGTGTGCGTGCATGTGTGTGCGTGAGTGTGTGTGTGTGTGTGAGTGTGAGTGTGTGTGTGTGTGTGTGTGAGAGAGAGAGAGAGAGAGAGAGAGAGAGAGAGAGAGAGAGAGAGAGAGAGAGAGAGAGAGAGAGAGAGAGAGAGAGAGAGGTCACGATAGTATTGTGTGGGTGTGTCAGTGACACAGGGATGTGTGCATGCACGCATGTGTGTGCAAATGTTTGCTTTAGTGTGATTGTTTGTCTGTTTAGTGAAATGAAGACGGGGGGGGAGCAGAGCGACAGGGAGAGAGGGGAGAGACAAAGAGGGAGACGGGGGGGGGGGGGGGGGGGGGGGGGATGGGGAGAGGAAGAAGGGGGGGGCGGGGGGGCTATGAGGGGGGCTCGACCACTCGCCCAGACGACGCGTATTCTGATATACACTGGCACCCCTCATAACCGCGAAGCCTTGGTGAAAAGATCAAGTGGTGCCTGCCCGGCTCCGCCAAGGTTTTAACCCTCCCACCAGGGGTTGGATACTCAAATGACGGCGCACATAGTCCTGCCAGCAGCTGCAGTTCAAGATCGTGGAAAGCATTCCCTGGAATGCCTGCATATTCATGCCACAAAGGAGCCTTGCTGTCACGTCGCCAAGCATTAGATTATAAATGGGCGAGTTAGAGACCACCCACTGCCTAGAAGTTCTTCAAGAGGGGACCCGGGAGGGGCCTGTCTCGGCGGCGAGCCCGTCCGCGCCATTGCATAGCTTTACCTTGTGTTGTTCAAAAAACTCGACCGCCGCGTTGTGCAGATATGTGTGGTAGTCATGGATGTCGACGAATGTCGTTGAGAAGCAGGAGTCAAAGGCTGGCAATGCGAACAGGCAACCGAGCAGGCAGAGAGATGCCCCTTTTTGGTAAGCGAGAAAAGCGTTGTGTGTAGACGACAACATGGGACACCATGCCTGCCAGGTATGTATTCAACTTATTTTCTTAAACAAGCGTCGCTTGGCTGCAAAGAGCTCAAAAGCGCTGTCTAACTATCCCGCTTCTTACCGAAAATGTTCTCGGCTAATTTGAATATCCCAGAGGGCGGCTTTTCTCCTGGGAACACTTGTCGCACAATGCTTCCCCAAAAAGCATTCATGCCGGGTAGTGAAGCCAATTGTCAGGCCCATGCGGGGGCAACGCTAAAAATCCGTGAAAAAATATCCAGGTGTGACCCATGCATCGACATCCCGAGTAGTTTGTGAGATGTGGCCTCTGACGCTGCTCATAGTCAGTTTCTTAATCGGACAGGTAGAGATAGTCTAGTTGCCCATCGCTTATAAGTCATTTGCTCCCTCGCAGCTGGACCAAAACCATACTCCGTGCCATATCCTGGATCGACTTCTGCTCATAGCCAACCTGCATGACAATGTGCGTTTGCACTCGTTTTTCCCCACATGCACCACATACAACACTCGCGCGGACCCCACTGCATCATCCACAAATAACCGACACGTCGCGATGGCTTCGCTGGCATGCTCGCTCCAAATCATGCATCCCAAGTGCGCGACGGATGCGTCCTAGGCACATCCGGTGAGAATGTCACCAGCGCCCTTTATGAGCGACAGTGGCAAAAGCAAACGAGCTGGCATTTCGAGTTCTGGATACCAGTCGAGGTCCTACTGCAGAACGCAGGTATTTTCCCGCAGGCCTATTCGAACACGTGCAGCCTTCCTGTCAACTCGACGCTCTCCAGTGCCTTCGTCTCGCGCTAGCTCCCACGCACGGAATTTGAAAGCCTGCGTCACCGAGCGTCCAGCAGAATTAGGCGGGAGTCCGGGCCGTGAGTAACCTTGTGTGCCAGATGGCGTGAGACTAACTATCCTGGGTCAAATGGTTTCCGTTCACTAGTACAGGATGTAGCCTCAAATCCTCATCAATGACCGTCAAATTCGACGAGCGAGCGAGGATCGGCGCGACGCGGCGCGGCGTGCCATGCCTTTCTCCACGTGACAAACGGCAGTAGGAAACGGAAAGATGACCGCACTGTGTGCTCCTTCCAACCGTCGTGCAGTGGGCACGTTGCTGACGTGACGTGCTACGTGGTATGCGCGTGAGTCACCATGCCCGCAGTGTGCGAGCATCGCCGTGTGCAAAACCCAGAGTACCTGCGATTGTCAGTGTCCTTCTTTGTTTCCCAAATACAGTGATATGGTCAACAATCTACAGGCTACAGTTAAAAGCCAATCCTGCAAATAGTGTTACGACTAAATCTACGCCCGCGGAGTAAAGCTTTCGCTATTCCCGCCAGTGCTGCTCGCGCTTGCTCGATACATACATTTTGCGTGCCAATTCAGCCCTTGGTGTCATTGTCGTGGGCGCATTGTCCGAAAGGCCCATTTTGCAACTAGCCGGCGGTTCTTTTCGTGACCTGCGTAGCTTTCCCCGCCTTTCAAGGCTGAAAGGTGCCACTTCCCTACGGCTTCCATCCATCGGCGGTTTTTCAGGTCACAGTAGAATGGAGCAATTTGCTTCCGACAACGAGCTGCACACCAAGCCCGTTAGCATCGAGCAAAAGTTGTTTTACTTGGATCTCAAAGAAAATGTTAGGGGGAGGTATCTGAAAATTGCCGAGAAGGCTTCAGGGTCACGGTCCATCATCATCGTGCCAGAGCAGGGCATCGAGTGGTTTGTCGAATTATTCGAGTACTACTCAAAACCCGATAGCCAGCTGGAGTCGAAGGAGCTGCAGCTGCCCACGAAGGTACATCCAATGCAACGGCATTACATATCAGTTCTCTTCTCCTGCGCTCACGTGTTGGTTTAGTTTGCCTGAATTTGGGATACGGCTGCATGCTCTCGTGGTGCACGACGTCGATCGTCTTAGGACTCGTCTTTAGGACGGCCTGTGTTTGGGTGTGCCGCATGCGGCTGTTTTTTGTTTAAGGCGTGACTCTTGTTCGCCGCGAATGCGCCTTTAATGGGTGTCTGGCGGGTTCAAAAAATGACGCAGTGGCACTTGGTGAAGGCGGTGTTGTGGCGCAAAGGGGCGACGTCTCTGTCACTGCATGCACCATGCTGACCATGGATACATCGGTGACGTGCTAGATTTGTAGCGCCGGGTTTTAAAAGTTGTACACGTGTTGT
Source organism: Mesostigma viride (assembly GCA_009746045.1). Taxonomy (NCBI): domain Eukaryota; kingdom Viridiplantae; phylum Streptophyta; class Mesostigmatophyceae; order Mesostigmatales; family Mesostigmataceae; genus Mesostigma; species Mesostigma viride. The sequence continues at coordinate 1,227,334 of RPFO01000595.1, read as the reverse complement.
GAAGTCTCACGAGCCCTCTCAATCTGTTTGAGAAATCTTATGTGACCAAGTTGTCACTACAGGTATATAGGAACAGGGTGCCCAGATAAGCGGCAACAAGTACGCAAGGGGGTTGCGTCGCGAAGACGTATTGTTACTGTGGATAAATAGGAATTTTCCGGTACCCAAGTTGTGTTACTATGTGCAGAGCTGTTCGGTTACCGTGTGTGTGTGTGTGTGTGTGTGTGTGTGTGTTTTTGTGTGTTGTGTCTAATGATGGGTTTGTGCGTGCGTTTCTCTAGATGTTTCGAACACGTTGGTGTTTCGTGACTCTACCTTGTACTGTACCTAGACTTGGGTTATTCATGCCGGCATTGGTTAGCTGTCAAGCCTGCAATTGCTTACATTCTTTGCATTCGCAGAGGATTGATGGGATTGTTTACATGTTATTCTCACCTATAGGAAGGCTGCCTGCCTCGTCGCCCCCCCAGTTTCTACTTCGCTCTGCCTCTCTTATTCATTCGTACTAAACAATCACGAGGGCTGTTACTACTGTGGAAATGCTTAGAAATGGTTCGATTAATGACTTGAAACATCCCTCCCCGTCTCTATCAGCGAGGCCTGCTGGTGTAGTCTCGCATCCCTCTATGTGCCACGACATGCCATCCTTCGTGTGCTGACATCCACCCGCTGCCACCATGGATGTGCTGACATCCACCCGCCACCCTCGGTACCCCCCACCCAGGTGTTCTATTTTGATGTGGGTGAGAACGCACGAGGGCGCTTCCTGAAGGTGCGGCGATGCGGCCCATGTTGTTGGCCTTCCCTAAGGATCAGCTCGTGAATTTTTTAAAAAATATTTTTCATTCCCATGCTTGTGTTTGTGCATGTGACCCGTGTTGTTGTCCTACCACTTGACCACTTTAGTATGCTGCTTGTGCGCGCAGTTGCGATCGGATCACATCAATCTTTGTGAGCTGTGGGCGTCTATTGTCGTATGATTGTCATATGGTGTGGGTGTACGTGTGTGCTGACTGTGTATGTGCATGCGGCTGGTGCTATGTGTGATGCTTTCGTGTACAGCCCGTCCAATAATCGTGGTAATACTAATACTTGATCGTTGCAAACCTATACAGGCCAACTTGATTTTGGCTTCACCAGGCAGGGGCATTGTAGGCATGTCTCCAGGGAATTCCCACCATTTTAGTTTAGCAAGTCACTGCGCTAAGGGTGCCCTCCTTAAGGGAGGCCAAGGCTTATTCCCAAAGGGAAGCCAAGGCTTATTCTCAAAGGGTGATGGTGGGACGTAGGGTGGGGATGAGGTTGGGGCAGATGGTGGGGGTGAGGGTGGCTTGGGTGGGTGGCGCATGGGCGGTGGCAAGCGTTGGAAGATTTGGGGCAGTTACTGGCAATGGGCGGCCAAGGTGCGGCAGCCAGCAGATAGCGGTCAGTAGGTACCTAGTCTGTATGATGCAGAGAGAGTGCATGATGCAGAGAGTGTCCTCTGTGGCCTTTCAACTGGAGGCAGCGAGGGAAGCTAGGGTGCCCTCCCTCCTCATCCCATAAATTTGTTTGTGCGTCGGGTCCTGGTCGACACATGCCAGGTGTCGGAGGCCTCGGTGTCGCGCAACCGCAGCACCATCATCGTGCCAGCTGGCGTGGACGCCAGCGGGTGGGCCCTCTTCCGTGACGGCCTGGTCGAGATCCGGGACGTCGACCACATGATCGCGTCGAGCCAAGGCCACGGGGGGCACGCGGGTGGCGGCATGCAGCAGCCAACGCAGCAGCAGGTGCCGCAGCAGGCGCCGCCGCCGCACCAGGTGGGGGCTGTCGTGTTTATGGTGTTATTGCGGCTGCATAACGGTATTTTGACTCCATAGTGTTATCGTCACTCTATGATGGTATTATACTGGACGTACTGTCATGGTGGGGGGAAAAGTGTCAAGTGGGGGATGCACGCATTTGTTATTTCTTAACTACGTTGTTATGTTATTGTATTTTCTACTATGCACTATATCATGTTATCATAGGATATAGTGGCATGGTGGCTTAAAACCTGTGTTACTTGGGGTGAGCGCGCATGCCAGCCCTAGTACTGGCACTGCAGCCTCGCAATCCACAAAAACGATTTTGATATGATCGTGGACATTTTGGTCCTGCCCGGTTCGTCTCGGTTTGCGTTCGTTTGCAAGCCACGATTGCCTGGCGGGGTCATCACCCAGTGCTCACTGTAGTTGCCGTTCCATGGTTCATGTGGTCTGTCGTGTACGTGTTTTTCCGTCACCCCCAAATGCTTGCAACATCAAAATAACCCCACAAACGCCAGGTGGGCGCCGTGAACAACGGCTACCGCGCCGCCCCCGCCATGGCCGCACCCAACGGGAGCGCCGGGCGAGGCCGCGCCATTCCCAACACCATCGCTGCCAACACCAACGTGGCGAACCACGCCAAGCCGCCCCCCATGCACGTGCCGCAAGACCAGCACGTGGCCATGGGGGGGCCAGATCTCGGCCACCAGCAGCTCGCTCATGTGCAAATGGGGGGGGCAGGGGCCCAGGGCGGCCTGCAGCCGCAGCAGCAGCAGGGGGGGGAGGCCGGCGCGGCCAGCACGGTAGTCCGGGCGGAACAGAAGAGGTTCTTCTTCGACATGGGGGTGAACGCGCGCGGCCAGTTCCTGCGCATCTCCGAGGTGGGTGTTGTCTACTTTATGGTGCTACTGGTTATAGTGACCCTGCTACTGGTCATCGTGACCGTATATGCTACTGGTTATAGGATTCTCCCGATTTCTGGCCTGCGCTGGTTGTCTCTTTGATAGTGACCCTATAGCTGGTCATCGTGACAGTATATGCTACTGGTTATAGTGACCTGGTCATCGTGACAGTATGTGCTAAGTAACCTGTTCCTGCGAACCGCCAAAGTGCGCGTGTCTGTATCATCCCACTTGGACGGATCACGGGTGTTCCTCGAGGTGGGTGTCGTGAGTAGCCTACCAGATAGCGTGCTGCTGGTTATAGTGACCCTATAATAACCTTGCACATGATGGGGGCTCCTCTTCCAGCACCGCGGTGATGCTTCTCCCTTCCGCTCTGGGCACCACGGTGGTGTCGCTTGCAAGCTCTCCCAATTACGTGCTGTTGCTACCCCCTCACCCCCACCCCCACCGCGCGCATACTGTTGTCTCTCCCCCCCCCCCATAGGTGTCCCCAGTCTTCCCCTCCATTTGGCATGGTCTTTTCACACCCACACCCACCCAGTGCCACTGTTGCCTCTTCCGTTTCCCTCCCTCTTAATTCATGTCTGAGTTCACCCACTCCCACCGTGCACCCCGCATTTCCTCGCCCCCTTGCTTCATCTAGAACTCCCCTACATGCGCCCCCTTGGCTTTATCTTCCCTAGTTGACATGGGCGGTAGTCCCGACGATCCTCCTTTGGTTTCTTCTGTTTATTAATGTATGACTACTATAATGCTTCTCCAGATTTCTGGCCTGCGCTGGTTGTCTCATTGGTTATAGTCGAATGACTAGTATTATTGTTCTTGTTGTTGTTGTATCAAAGAGACAACCAGCGCAGGCCAGAAATATGGAAGAATCCAGACCAGTTGTATGATGATTTCGTATGTTTTATTCTGTGGACCATCTCACACGCACGCCCCATCGCGCCTTGCCACCTTTTAGGTCGTCGGCTCGGACCGCTCCGCCATCATCGTCCCTGCGAGCGCGCTGGAGCAGTTTTATCAGACCCTGGGCGGCTACGTGGAGTCCGCCAAGAAGGCGGGCGGCGCGAGGGGGGCAGGCGCGGCGAGCGTGCGAACGATCGCCGCGCTGCGAAAGCGGCCTGAGCATCAGAGCTAAGAGCAGATAAAGCACGGGTGGAAGAAACTTAAACTCGTGTAGACTGGCAGCTGGGCGTGGATGCCAGAAGTATCATTATCGCTGAGGGCGTGGTGGCTTGGGGCCAGAAGAGGACACGGGGCATGCCAGAGGTATAGCAGTTTGTAGAATGGGACACGGATGCCTGTTTAAGGTTGCTACGGATGCCAGAACGGGCACCGACGGAATGGAACGCCACGGATGCCAGAAGGGGTGGGGATGCCAAGAGGTTTTGGATGCTGTAAGAGGCTGGCGCCAGAGCTAAATATGCAACGGTGTAAGCTTGCCTTGTATGTATTTCGGTCTCATATCGAATAGGGGAACTTGAGTATCCTACCTAAGCCTCCTGAGGTCCGTTTGTGTCATGAAAAAGGCCTGGTGTTTCAGGGATGCGATGCATGCGGCTCCTGATCTTCCCCCGTCACCAAGCGCATCTGTATGTTGTCCAGAGGCGGCGGCGGCTGCCTTCAAAGCACCCGGAATCGGCTTAGCTGATGCCTTTCCCTTCTGGGCGTGCAGGGCGTGGCCCTGTCCTGCATCCCGTGGGAAGTGGCTGGTTTTCCCAGGCTGTTGTGCGACAGCTGACAAGGAGGGGATCCTCGTGGGGGTTGGGAAGTTGTATCGACCGAGGTCAGCCGAGGGCGGGTTACTTTGGGCAGAATTATTATCATTTCGTTGATTGGGGGATCATAGATGGGAGATGTGTTGTGGAGAGATGGGGCATGGGGGCATGGGGCATGGTCGATGGAGGGGGCATGGGGCATGGACTGAGGGGACATGGAGCATGCAGGATGTGTCCACCGCAGAAACGGTTGCGCTCCACGCGAGTGAGGGGGCAATAGGGTTTCAACCTTCCTTGCCCTAGGCCGTTGCCAGCGCTCGCAGCCTGACGGCTCTGCTAGCCTCGGTAGGCTGGCTGGGTTAACAAACTTAGCCAGCTTCCTAGCTAGCTAACCCTGTTACTGGGACAAGCATGCGAGGATGGGGAGGGGAGGAACGGGAGGGAATAAGAATCGATAGGCACACCCAATTCTCCGGTTTGGGAGGAGTGCAGGCATCATTTGTGTCAGGTTTTTTATACAAGACCTGGGTAAGCCATTAGCCACCACCCTTGGGGGCAAGGGCGCAGGGCCCCTGGACGTCATGTGGTGCCTGCACCTGCAGTCTACCAAAAGGGGAGGTGAGAGAGGACGTTGGCTGTGGCTACGAAGGGAGGGGGGCTGCTGCGAAACAGCGGCAGCGCCACCGAGTTCAACAATGATAGTTGACAGGCTGCCCCCCCCGCTGGATGGCTCAGCGATTGGCACAGCAAAAAGTAGCAGCTGTGGAGATTCCGGCCAACATTACTGGTTGGAACTGCCCAGGGGCCCAGAGGCCAGGGATGGTCGTTCGTCAATCTCAATCACTTCTTGGACTAGCCTTTGAACAATGGCATCGTTACTGCCACTGCTCGGGTGGGGTTATGTTCGCCTCCTTGCGGATGGTTATGGTTTGCGACCTTGTAAGTCTCGAAAGCTCTCCAGCCCCCTTTGGGGGAATATACCCAGGTGACAGGCTGGCAGGACGGTTCTCTTCGAGGCTGTGTTCATTCATTTGTGTGCGTGCCCTCTGCTGGGAGAACCGCAGCTTACCAGCTGTTTACTAGCAGCTCTTTGGTATTGCTCTCTGTAGACCAGGACAAATAAGGCACGTCGTTGTAGACAACAAATGCTGTGCCATGGACGTGCTAGGAAAGGCCAGGGTGGGAGTAGGGGCATGAGTATGATGGACATTGTATTGGAAAGAAATATGAGAAAATAAAATGCATGGGATCGTAATATTTTGTTGGACATCATGGAAGTAAGTGAGACAGCAATGGGCCCTATTAGCTGAATATTAAAGCACGTGACTGCGTCACCTGGGTGCCAATACAAAGTAGAGGAACCTCCAATCCTATACACAACAAGAAGGGCAGAGGGAGGACGCCCTCGCTTCGATCTCACTTCCCCAAGTGGGTGACAGGCAACCGAGCGCTCTCTAGCTCCGCATCATGGTACGTGCGCGGGCGCAACTGTGGGTGCAATTAATACAACAAGTCAGCCGACGCCAAGCTGATGCTGTAAAGGTGAGGTGTGGTTAAGATATATAGGGCAACGGCAGCGCCCGACCTCCTGGACCCCAGCAGCCCTTTGCCCTTCGTCACCGCCATCCAGGAGGCCTATGCTGAGATCCAGCAGGCCTGTTCTCCCATCCGTGCCGCTCAGGCGGTACAGCGCCACCTCCCTCGCGGCACTCCCTCGGTCGCCTCCGTTCAATCTCCCGCCGCATTCCCTGCTCGCGTCATCGATAAACACCAGAGAACCTACGCGGGTATTCTGCACACGGCTGATTGGATTGCTCTTTTCGCGGACCTCAACGCCCAGGGACGTGCGTGGCTGTTCTCGCTTTCCTTGCGGAGTGTGGGCTCGGCGTACCTTCGTGCTCTTCCCATGGCCCCCCCATTCGCCTTAGCTCCCAGCCACTACTCGGTGGCGCTCCGGCACCAGCTATTTGCCCCGCAGCCTCTTGTTCCGGCTGGGCAGCCTTGTGGTAGCTGTGGGCAGCCGCTGGATCCCACGGGGACTCACTACCTTGCCTGCATGGGGGGCCAACAGAATCAGAATTGGTATTTGTATTTGCACACTGTCCTCCTGACGGTGGTGCTCGCCATGGTTCGGTCGGTTTTCCCCCACACGACCATCCGGTCCGAGGATGCGGATGGCACTGCCGTCTATTCCCCCAACCACCGGCCTGACATCGTGGTGCTGGACTTTGAGGGGGGGGGCCGGCATCTGCTTATTGACGTTTTTGTGGCGCGGCCCTCGGCTCTTAGCCACGTGGCTTGGGCCTCCCTTACGGCAGGTTACACGCGCGGACCGGGCGGAGCGGGCCAAGCTCCTGGCCAACGGCGACGTCAGGCACCATCGTGTGGTGCCCTTTGTCCTGGAGGAGTTTGGGGCCATGGGGCCCCTGACCTCCGCCTTCTTCAAGGAGTGTTGCCGGCTCCGGGAGGACCGGCTGGACCTGGAGGGGCAGCGGGCCCCATGGTCGGCGCGGACCTGGACGTCATATTGGCATCAGCGCTTGTCGGTGGCGCTGACTCGGGCCATGGCGGACATCATGCTCCGCCGTACGCGGGCTGATTTTGCGGTGCAGCAGGGCTATTAGGTTCCTCCCGTTAGGAGTTTCCATTGGTCTTATCGTAGTATAGAGCTTTGACATGGCTCTGTATATAGGTGTATAGCTGGGCGTTTGCTTTGGTTTGAGTGATTTCACTCTGCTGTAAGTAATAATATTTCTATAATATATAGGCCAAGGCCCAAGCAATGGCCACACCAAGCACTCTAGCTAGCTAGCTATACACCAAAATAGCTCTGTGTGGCAATTTAGGTTCTCAACTGGAACAGTGGGGGACTTCCACAACACCCTCCACAACATCCTTATAGTAGTATGGACTGAAATGTACCCTAGCTCAACCCTGAAATGTACCTTCTTCCAGTGCTCTGAAAGTCCCTCTGGACAGTATAGCCTTTCTTACCTCAGCAGATTAAGGACTGAGGTGATTAATTGACCAGCGGTAAAAGAATTTCGAAAAGCAATGCACCACTATCCGCCCACAAATCTTCCCAGAAAAGGTACATCCGGTCCATTATACGAAGCAAACCATCTTTTCCATCATTTGTAAGCCTGCGTGACGCACTGCATGATTCTTGCTTCATCAGTCCTCCTTTTCTGGGAATAAGAACCCCGGCAACCACCATAAATACATGAATAAGCAAGAGGAATTTCTCTGTCCTCAAGCGGTCAAGCCCCAGCTGCCAGCAGGGATGACAATAGCGCTGGAGAGAGTGTGGCTATGCCCGCAGGGGGCTCAACGTTCAGCAGTGATGAGAAATGGTGTGCCGATTGGACGATCGCATGATTGTGGTCCGCCACAACGCGCCGAACCGCCGCCATTTTGCTATCCAGCCCTTGAACCTGTTAATGTGGGAAGCAGGTTTGCAGTGGGTGTCGGCATGGGTAGGAGACATGTCCAGGCAGCGTTGGTCCCAAGTCGTCAAGTACGCAAATGAGGGAAAACAGAGGCAGCGTTGGTCCCAAGTCGTCAAGTACGCAAATGGGGGAAAAGAGAGGAGAGAGTGGGGGGCCGAGAGAGTGGGGTGGGGTGGGGGAAGAGAGGGAGAGGGATAGAGACGGGTTTGTGTGTGTGTGTGGTAGAGAGAGAGAGAGAGAGAGAGAGAGAGAGAGAGAGAGAGAGAGAGAGAGAGAGAGAGAGAGAGAGAGAGAGAGAGAGAGAGAGAGAGAGAGAGAGAGAGAGAGAGGCAGGCGGGGCAGGGTGGTGTGGTGTGGGGATGCGGTGAGGTAGCGGCATCTGAAGGGCTGATACACGGGGGCCCATTCCACGATTTCCCTCCTTTGCCCCTGGCCCACTGATCACAACAATCGCGGCCCAGCGCGCACCCACCCTCTTGTCCCAAAGCAGTCGATACGCCTACTGTGTGCCATTAGGTCCGCCACCACATCCACGGGGAATTAGCATTGGCGGCCTGCTAAGGGCAAGAGAACTTGGATCCATGGGAGGGAGACAAAGCCAGTCTTAGAGCAGGTGAAGCCAACTTGGTGCGTGCTGGTGCTGGGGGCTTAGGCCTGTACAAAGGGTAGAAACATAACGTTAGTGCATGTGGGGAGTTAGGTGGGGATGACGAGTCTGCATGCAGGCCGCCCCAGCTGGGTGGGGACGAAGCGGGAGGCCACAGAAAGGCAAGCAATAAGTGGCAGCCTCACGACCGAAGTTCATGAATGGGGCTTGGAACGAAGCAAACGCGAAAGGGCAACCAGCAAGCTATAGATGATCGACCAGCAAGCTAAAGATCACACTATAGATGATTGCCTTGTAAAACGACTCAGAATGGTTGAGTGTGCACGGCCTTACCTGCCGCTGGAGGGACTTGGAGTCCTCCACCCCCAGCCGCGTCACCTCCTCCAACGCAAGCGTCATTTTGCCCTGTGTGTGTGCGCGTGTGTGCGATTGCGTGTGCGTGGGGGGAAGAGGGGGCCGCGGGGGCGGGGCAGGGGGGGATTCGTGTTGAGGTGGACATGCGCCAGCAAAGGCAATAAAAAGCAAGCCCTTGTCGCAGAGTGCTACACACAGTAAATCTCATGATTAATACAAGAACACAAAATAATAATAATAATAATAAGTATTCATGGGTGGTCGATACTATAATGTATCCATTACAATCAGTACTACAGCAGTATGAGAACAGTGGTTTCTCTCTGTCGTGAACACAGTCAGCGTGTCCGAGTCGTTTCTCTCTGTCATGGACATAGTAGGCATGTCTGAGTCATCAAAAGTCCGCAAATTGATACGTTGGACCAACGGTCAGTCAGTCCATCGGAAGCCCCAACGTTAGCTTGGACCACCTATGACTTGAATAAGGCAGCACAAATCAAACCTACAGAATCAAAGGCTTGACCCAAAGGCACACACCAAACCTGCAGAATCGAAGGCTTGACCCAAAGGCACAAACCAAACCCTCAAGGTTTGCCTTTATCAATTGAGACAACCAGCGCAGGCCAGAAATTTATACTCTACCAAACGGTGGCGCCTCTAACTGAGTTCCAAGCCCGCCATCGATCTGTGGCCGCCACTGGATCGCGGGGCAGCCCTAATTAAGGCATCCGCTATGCTTTTGTAGCTATGTCGAAGCTAGCATTATTGCACCCACTGTAGTTGCTGGACTCTCAACGTACCCAGTGAGCTGTTTAATTGATTTCACCTGTGGTCTGCCTTTCAAGGCAACGAGAGCTAGAACGGGGGCCGGTCCCCATGCGCATGCCCTAATTCTTGCTGTGCGGGCCGACCGCAGGGCGGTCTGGACCTCGAGGCCGAGCCAATCCTCGCGGATCGCTGGCAGCACTCGTGGCCAAAGTTCATTCGCGGAAGAATCTGATGTGTATATCCACCTCATCAGTGTGCGGGCAAGATTAATTAATCTACGTGCGAGCCAGGTGCCCGCGCGGCTAATAAATTAATTAAGAACATACCTCCATGGGGAGGATATCAGTGTAACACATATCCCTGAGAAGGGGCATATATGGTTTTCAATACATTCTAGGCGACAACCGGCACTCCGGCAGGGACCTAAAGGTCTCCCCAAGAAAGTGCCTAGCATGCGCCAGAAAGCCCCCAGCATGCGCCAGAAAGCCCCCAGCATGTGCCGGCAAGCCCCCAGCAGGTGCCGGATCGCTAACTACACCCGCAACAATTACCTGTTTTCGTTACCCAGCGTCGCTCGGAGCAGCTTCCAGCGTTGACCTAGGGTGGGCCACAACCACCACGCATTGTGAGAAAACATGCGCTGTAAATCGGGCTGGGCGGAGCCAGCAGGCCACGCTGGTATGCACAGGGCGACGCAGCAACGCACCTGCTGCTGCGAGAGCGCGTGGATCTGGTCCTCGACGGCTCGAAGGGAGGGGACCACCTCACCATCCACCAGCGCCTGCGCCCAGAACAAATGCGTGATTCCATGGTAATGTCTTTTGAGTCATTCCAGCCAAGGCATTGCGATTCAGTGGAAGCCGTGCCCACAACAACACAGTGCTAGTTATAATATATTCTCATTTCTTGACTTAGTTGACCACCACAATGCAGTCTGAGAGTCATGATTGCCCATGGGAGGCAGGAGAGATAATGATTTCAGTCGAGAACTGACCCTCCCACCCTGGCTAGAGGACATGAGTCTGCGAATTGCGATGAAACCTTTGTTGGCAGGCAACTGAAGTGCAAGCTTGCCCCTGGCAGTCAATTTTGCAATCCCAAGGACTGTATAATGTAAATCCCCCCCCCGCCCCCCATGGTCTTTCCCCTGCTTCCCCGGCCTGTCTTACCTCAGTCTCACGGAAGGCCACCTGGACACCCTGGACGGCCTTGCGCAGGGACGCCATGTCAGCCTCGTGCGCTTCGTGGGCATGCTGTGCCTGCCACGTCCTGACCACCGCGAGAAGAAGCATACCAGGTGCACAGGAGAACGAGGAAGAGGAACAAAAAAGATAATTAGGAGAACGAGGGAGAGAGGAGAATCAGGGTCGCCTTCGCGGAGCCTAGCAAGACATGATAATTAGGACAAATGAGGGAAAGGAACAAGATACGATAATTAGGAGAATGAGGAAGAGGAACGGGATAAGATTGATAATGAATTGATAATTGCATCAGGAGAGGCTTGATGCGTTGCGGTGGCATCGAGTTCTCCATCCCCGCGAGAGGACACCCGCGCTCCAGAACCGATAAAATGTTGTTGGACCCCTGCCGCTGAGGTTCCCCTGCATGGAGCCTTAGAGGTGGATCCCCCTCAGCCCACTGGCAAGCCTCCCTAGCCACCAGCCTCGGCGAGTGCCTGCCTAGATGCCCGGATGACTGGATGGTAGGATGGCGGGATGGTGGGATAAAGCCTACCTGGGCGAGCGTTGCCTAGATTCCTAGCAGGGCACCACCTTCCGTTGCGCATCTGTCTCGTGGCCCTAGTACCGGCACCCTGCCCACGCCTCCCTAACGTCTTGCACTTTGGCAGGTCTAACTCTATTTAAGGTCGGAACGGCTACAAACCCTAAAGGGTATACCACCATGGTGAAAGGTGAAAAGGGTTGTCTCGTGCTCTGCCATATCTAGAGCCATACAAGGCTGATAGGGCTACTGATTGTGTACAACGACCCTATCTGAAAATACCGAATCAGACCCACCCAACCTTCATCATGTTGGGAAGGCAGCCACCTTGGATGGGGCTGTTGCAGATAAGCCAAATGCAAATACCATGCTCTGTATAAGAAAACCCTGGATTGCCTTCGTTTCATCAGTGCTTTTGATTAATCCATCGGTTTTACTGTGCCGCCTAGGTTTAGGGGTCGCGTTGTTGAGAACTGCAATCATAAGAGATCAATAGAGGCGTATAAAATGCTCTTCCTAAGTACATGGGGCAGTTGGTAGGTTTCCTCACTCACCTGTAGGTTTCCACGATTATTCCCTATTTTGATGGACGAAGCGGCATTCCCTTATTATTACTCCGTATTCTTATATATATTCACAATGGAGGTCCCCTCACTCACATCTGCTCCATGCTGGCCCTCAGCGCAATGAGTGATTGCTCCTCGGTGGCCTCTTTCGTCTTTAGATAGCCCAGCATGCCCTGCAGGCTGTCTGTGGCCTCGGCCACACCCTTGCTGACCTCGCCTGTGATCACCTCTGCGTGGTGCTGGCAGCCAGAACAAGGACCAAACCATACAGTGAACATACAGTCAACAGAAAAAAAGCCCCAGACCCAATTAGATCAGTTTCCACCGCATTGCAACGGTCACCTCCGCCGCGTGGTGGCCTCCGCGTGGTGCTGGTGGGTACATAGGTATGCTTCTATGGGGTAGGGATTAGAGTATAGGTATATATGGGGCAACCGGCTCAGAGAAAATACTGTTATAAGGCAGAGCGAGATATTTACAAGGCAGCAAGCACTAGTAGACTTTAAATGATCAAGTCCGTGTGATGGTGTTGGCACAAACCCACAAGCCTTCACGATTGAACCCTGAGTCGAATGGCGGAAAGCCCTGATAAACCAGTTTATGGGCAATCGTGATGTGTGATGCTGGCGAAGATATTTAAAGCCATGATGCAGTAGTACTTTAGAAGTATATATTTTAAGCCATAATATAATGGAAGCTAGAAGCGTGTTGCCACAAGTCAAAATGCCCCTACAGGATCTGCATACATAGTAGCGTAGTCAAACAGCTTAACTACTTGCCTGAATAGATTGCATAAACAGTAGCATAAATAGATAGTATAAGTAGTTGTGTAAACAGATGGTATAACCAGTTTAAATAGAAGTATAAATAGGAAACTAAAAGGCCAAGTCCGCACCACACTGGTGGGTATACGGTTACAAGTAAGAGCCAAACAGTCAGAAGGCAACAAGCACCGAAAGATAATTATGAGTACGGCCGCATCATGCTGGCGATCAGGACCCCGTTCAAACACACACTTCAACAATGTGGATAAGTAAACGCTATGTAAGAGTAAAATAGGACGAGCACTATACCACAGTATATAACAATATATAACAGTATATAACAATGTAGTAAGTCCATATAGATGACAGTGTGGGTGTCCGCATCATGCAGGCAATGAGCTCAGGCAAGATCGGGACAAACCATCAAGGCAATTAACCATGGCAATTATTCAAGTTCTCGAATGGCACCAAGTATTGAGCCGGCACTATGGGCAGTAAAGGCTTTACCAACAGACAGCGCCGCAATAGCGGGTTCGAGTGTGAAGATGTTGGTCTTGCGATGCAATAGAGCTTGCCATGCGATGCAATATAATATAATATAATACATCTACCTTTGCCTCGTGGTGCAGTGGGGGTTGCCATGCAATGCAGAGGGGGTTGCCACGCGGTGCAGTGGTGGTGAACACGTGATGGGGTTGCCTCGTGGTGCAGAAGGGCTTGCCATGTGATGCAACAGGGCTTGCCTTGCCAAGCTGTAGCCCGTAGCCCAGACGCGCCCACCTCACAAACAGAACGCGCCCACCTCGTATACCGACAGCGCCCACCTCAGTCCACGCCTGGCGCACGCAACCTCACCTTGGCAGCCACAACGTGATCACCTAGGCTTACCCCCTCGCCTTGGAGGGCTACCGCCGTATTTTCAAGGGTGACCCCCTCACCTTGACGGCCTCCAGCTGCAACTCAAGTTCGCGCTGCTTCGTGTGGATTGCTGCGATCTGGTGGGCCGAGGTGTTCGGAGACAAGAACAAGGTGGGGATAAAGAGGGAGGGCGAGGATACCCGTAAAGAAATGGGGACACCGGAACAAGATGGGGGCAAAGAGGCAGGAGAAAAGGTGTCGAGAGACAGGAAGAAGCCATGGTGAGACAGGGACGAGGTGTTGAACAAGGGCAAGCTATCGAGAAAGGAGTCAAGCAGACCGAGTATGAACAAAAGTGGGTGTAAAGCTGCAATACAAAGATACTAACAAAGCTATAAGACAAAGATACCAATAAAGCTGTACTAATAAAGCTGCAAGACAAAGATGCCAACAAAGCTATAAGACAAAGATACCAATAAAGCTGTACTAATAAAGCTGCAAGACAAAGATACTACTAACGCTGTAGGACAAAGAGTCATCGCTGGAGCTCCTCAAACGGAATCCCCCTCACATGATGATCTATGTTACTATTATTCCGTACGCTATACGGTATGGTACCAAACTATTTGACTGTTATTTGGTTGATATTCCGGTTACAAGGTGCTGGCTCGTGGAGGTCCAGAGTGCAGCCGTGGTCAACCAGGAGTCACCTTCGGCCGGCTTCCGCCGGCGTGACCCAGTTAGTAGTACTCCTACTCACATCCGCCCCCGTGGGGCTAGCAGTTAGATTCGATCCACTGGTTCATATTGGAGAATTTCGAACGCACTTGCACCGCTCTCCGGTAAAGAGCTTTTTCGCGGTTGGGCTATCGCTTGGGATGCCTTAGGATCAGGAGACCCCTGTAGCCGCGAAATCATGCAAGAGGTCTTGTGTTCGAACCCGGTAGGGTACCAAACTATATCGCTGTACCAAAATATGCTGTTCCATGGGGGGTTCTCCAACGGGGTCAACATTTCCCTAATCCAACCCCCTAAAGGGGCTGCCTAGCGAAGCCGTAGGTAGCTGTTGGATGTCCCAGCAGGAGTCCTGACAAACTCACGTGCAGCTATCAAGGAATGGTTGGCTCATTGTCCTTATCCCAATCGCCGCATAGGCCCGCAAGCCACCACGGAAGGCTTGGCCGATTGCTGTAACGGCAGCCTCATCTCCCTCGCAGGTCAACCAAAACCCTAAAAAGGAACACTCCTGTATCTTTCATAGAACTCGTCTGAACAAGACCTCACCTCTGTTGCCATCCTCTGAGCAAGACCTCACCTCCATCGCCGTCCTCTGAGCAAGACCTCACCTCCGTTGCCATCCTCTGAGCAAGACCTCACCTCCATCGCCGTCCTCTGAGCAAGACCTCACCTCCATCGCCGTCCTCTGAGCAAGACCTCACCTCTGTTGCCATCCTCTGAGCAAGACCTCACCTCCATCGCCGTCCTCTGAGCAAGACCTCACCTCCGTTGCCATCCTCTGAGCAAGACCTCACCTCCATCGCCGTCCTCTGAGCAAGACCTCACCTCCATCGCCATCCTCTGAGTAAGACATCACCTCTGCTGCCATCCTCTGAGCAAGACCTCACCTCCATCGCCGTCCTCTGAGCAAGACATCACCTCCGTTGCCATCCTCTGAGCAAGACATCACCTCTGTTGCCATCCTCTGAACAAGACCTCACCTCCATCGCCATCCTCTGAGCAAGACATCACCTCTGTTGCCATCCTCTGAGCAAGACATCACCTCCATCGCCGTCCTCTGAGCAAGACATCACCTCTGTTGCCGTCCTCTGAGCAAGACCTCACCTCCATTGCCATCCTCTGAGCAACACCTCACCTCCGTTGCCATCCTCTGAGCAAGACCTCACCTCCGTTGCCATCCTCTGAGCAAGACCTCACCTCCATCGCCGTCCTCTGAGCAAGACCTCACCTCCGTTGCCATCCTCTGAGCAAGACATCACCTCTGTTGCCATCCTCTGAGCAAGACCTCACCTCCATCGCCGTCCTCTGAGCAAGACATCACGTCCTCACCTCCATTGCCATCCATGCTCTAAAAGCGTATGCGCTGGAAGTGTTCTGTCACTTCTCTGGGACCACTTTGCGCCTTCTGCGGTAGAACACATGGTAGCCTCACCTCCCGCGCCGGTTCACAAGAGGCGAAAGTAAGAAACCTGTTTTTCTAAAACCTCGTCCGAGCGACGCCTCACCTCCCGCGCGGTCGCCAGCAGACGGTTGTGGGTCTCCACATGCTGGTCCCGCAGCGCCGCCTCGAGCCGCACGTGGTCCTCCTGGGGAAGAGCACACAGGGGGAGGGGAACGAGGGAGGACGAGAACCCAAACAAAAGAGTGAGGGCGCGACGGGTGGGCCGCAACGAGGGCGATAGGAGCTGTGGGTGAGGGGTGTGGCGCACATGGTCCTCCTGGGGCCGAGGAAAGGGGTGGAAGGAGGCAGAGAGGGGCTAGGAAGGATGAACAAGATTATGGCCCACTGACATGAGGGAAAGGGGACAGGAGTTAAGGAGCGGTATATATATGGCATGCCTATATAAATGGCATGCCTGTGTGAATGGCATGCCTATGTCAATGTCATGCTTATGTCAATGGCATGCCTATGTAAAGGCGGGCCAAGCATGGCCCTCCTGCAAGAGGGACGGGTGTTTGTGCCAAGGCTACTGGGGAGAACGATGAGGAATGAGGGAGGAGGTGGGCCGTGGCAGGGGCGAAGGAGCCCTATGTGAGGGGTGCCTTCCGTGGCGTCACAGGCAGGGATGGACCCAGTGACAAATATGAAAAATTGTTTTCCAGGAACAAATAGGAAAACGGGGGGGGGAGGGGCAGGGGATGGACCCAGCGACAAATACAATAACGGGGGGGAAGGGGAAGCGGATGGACCCAGCAACAAATAGGAAAACGGGGGGGGGAGGGGCAGGGGATGGACCCAGCGACAAATACAATAACGGGGGGGGGAAGGGGAAGCGGATGGACCCAGCAATTAATAGGAAAACGGGGGGAAAAGGGGCAGGGGAAAGAAAGAGACAGGCAGAGGAATGAGGCAGGGGGAGAGAATGCAGCAGAGGGAAGCAACGAGAGGGGGGAAACAAGGCAGTTGGCAACTTGGCATGGGGAGCTACACCAGGCGGGGAAGAAGAATATAATGCACCCAGTAGGTCGGGAAAAGGTAGAAGGGATATCGCGTCACAAAGCACATGCCGTTGTGGTTACATGCCAGTAGATGAGATTCCAATACTTTCCATATAATTATACATCCCATTCCCATGGCAAATGGCAGGTATTGGCTGCGTGACAGACAAGGGAGGCATGCTCCTTCGGTCACGGACGATGGCGTCAATGTAGGACACCCCACATCTCAACAACGTTGACCTGAGGGCATGCTGGGCATCCATGCCGGCCAGCGTGATCCCCTTCAGAGATTGCTGACACCGCCTTGCGGGCGGTGGTTCCTTTTTTTCATCCGGTTTTCTTTGAAAACGGAAAAAAAGGGAACAAGACACGAAAATGGGCCCAAGCAGATTTGAACTACTGACAATACGCTTATCAGGCGTATACTCTAACCATATTATTATTACTATTGCTATTATTATGATAGCTACTCTTGCTATTGTTGTGCCGCTTAGTCATGGGTGGAACCGTCCCATGTCATGCAGAGAGTCATCAAATGACTGCCCATCTCATCGAATGACTGCCAAACTCAACTTATGACTGCCAATCTTGTCTCATCCAATAACTGCCAATCCGCAGGGCGTGTGCAGGGCGTGCGTACGCGGGATCACCTACACAACTCCACGGATTAGCCCACGCGCTGCAGAGATGAAAGCAAGGAGGCGCTTATGCATGCCTTCAAGAGATTCATGAGTGAGGGATCTTTGCACTGCTCAACAAAACCGGCGGTGTTGTGGTTGCTGCTGCGTGAGGTTACCAGCATTCTTGCAGAAACAAGCACATGGGTTCCTAGTGGCATCTGAGTGAAAGCACCCTGGCGTACCCTCCAGGCGGCCCTCTCCTCCAGGATCACATCGCGCATCGCCTCTTTGGATGCTGCAATTACAAGCATAAGGGGCGTGACACAATCAAAACCTAATGGTGAGGTGGCCTCAATTGGACGCTGCGGATAAAAGCATAAGATCATTGAACAATCAAACATAAGGGGCAGGTGGCCTCCTTTGATGCGGCGGGTACAAACATAAGGTAGTGGAACATGCAAATGTGATTGTGAGGTGGCCTCCTTTGGTGCGGCCGATACAAGCATAAGAGAAGGGACATGTGACATTCAAACAGCAGGGTGAGATGGCCTTTCTAAATGCTGCAAGTAAAAAATCCGGGGATCTGAGACAATCAAACAGGGTTAAGGACAATCAAGGTGGCATCCTGTAATGCTGCAGCAGCCGGGGTTGTGAAAGCACAAGGGTTAGGTGGCCTCCTTTGGTGGTGGGGACATAAGGATCTGGGGACGTGCAACCATCAAATGAAAGGTCGCCTCCTTTGAAGGTGCGGGTGCAAGCTTTAACGGTGTGTGAGACAATCCAGTATAAGGATAGGTTAAAGGTCCGGATCAGCAAGGGGGCTCATAGTTTACATACGGGGACACATAGTTTACATGCGCAGGGGGGGTTTAAAGACCCCCCCCCCCCCCCCCCCCGGTTGGCTTAAGGCGCGTAGAAGCAAGGCAAATTGTGCGACCATTCTACATTTCAGGCATGGCACTATAATATGCTTCCAGCAGGTGTCCAATCGGCCTCCAATCAGCCTCCAATCGGCCTCCAATCGGCCTCCAATCGGCTTCCAATGGGCTTCCAATCGGCCTCCAAACGGCCTCCGATCGGCCTCCAATCAGCTTCCAAGCGGCTTCCCATCGGATTCCGACTGGCTTTAATGGGCTACCAATAGCGGTTACTAGGAATTAGGATATATGCACGCCCATGTTCATCAGAGCTACGATGCAGGCACTCCCATTCTCACGATAACTATGATATAATAAGCATGATCGTCGTTCTATGTAGGCACGCCCGTTCTCACCGATGTCTTCAAGGATGGCATCTGCCAGGGATGCGAATGCGGACTGCAGGGCCATGACCTGAAATCGTGGAGAAAATCATAGAAAGGTGGCCCACATGCAAGACTGGGTTTGTTTATTGTTTTAAGGGAGATGAGAGTGAGGGCGTGGGGGGGAAGGTGGGGGAAGAGACAGGGGGGGAAGGTGAGGGAGAGACGGGAGCGGGGGGGGAGGGGAGGGCGGGGGCGAAAGAGGGAGGGAGGGAGGGAGGGAGGGAGGGAGGGAGGGAGGGAGGGAGGGAGGGAGGGAGGGAGGGAGGGAGGGAGGGAGGGAGGGAGGGAGGGAGGGAGGGAGGGAGGGAGGGAGGGAGGGAGGGAGGGAGGGAGGGAGGGAGGGAGGGAGGGAGGGAGGGAGGGAGGGAGGGAGGGAGGGAGGGAGGGAGGGAGGAGGGAGGGAGGGAGGGAGGGAGGGAGGGAGGGAGGGAGGGAGGGAGGGAGGGAGGGAGGGAGGGAGGGAGGGAGGCAGGGAGGGAGGCAGGGAGGGAGGCAGGGAGGGAGGGAGGGAGGGAGGGAGGGAGGGAGGGAGGGAGGGAGGGAGGGAGGAGGAGGGAGGGAGGGAGGGAGGGAGGGAGGGAGGGAGGGAGGGAGGAGGGAGGGAGGGAGGGAGGGAGGGAGGAGGGAGGGAGGGAGGGAGGGAGGGAGGGAGGGAGGGAGGGAGGGAGGGAGGGAGGGAGGGAGGGAGGGAGGGAGGGAGGGAGGGAGGGAGGGAGGGAGGGAGGGAGGAGGGAGGGAGGGAGGGAGGGAGGGAGGGAGGGAGGGAGGGAGGGAGGAGGAGGGAGAGGGAGGGAGGGAGGGAGGGAGGGAGGGAGGGAGGGAGGGAGGGAGGGAGGGAGGGAGGGAGGGAGGAGGGAGGGAGGGAGGGAGGGAGGGAGGGAGGGAGGGAGGGAGGGAGGGAGGGAGGGAGGGAGGGAGGGAGGGAGGGAGGGAGGGAGGGAGAGAGAGGGAGGGAGAGAGAGGGAGAGAGAGGAGAGAGGGAGAGAGGAGAGAGGAGAGAGAGAGGAGAGAGAGAGAGAGAGAGAGAGAGAGAGAGAGAGAGAGAGAGAGAGAGAGAGAGAGAGAGAGAGAGAGAGAGAGAGAGAGAGGGAGAGAGAGAGAGAGAGGGGAGAGAGAGAGAGAGAGAGAGAGAGAGAGAGAGAGAGAGAGAGAGAGAGAGAGAGAGAGAGAGAGAGAGAGAGAGAGAGAGAGAGAGAGAGAGAGAGAGATGGATGGGACACTTTATCGATTGATGGGCCCAACTTGTTTATGACTACAACTTGATGATGACATCTACAAGTGTCCTGATCGACTATGACTTATTAATAATGACGTTTGGCGATTGATCAGCCCTGCTTGATGATGACTTTTTAAAGTATGGCGCATATCAATTGATGTGCCACACTTCTCGTCCTCAGATTGGGAACCGCTTCTGGACAAGATGCGATTGCCTTGCGGCTTGCGAAGGCGTAGGACCTCACAAGCCCAAGTAGGCTATTCCTTCCTTCCTTCCTTCCTTCCTTCCTTCCTTCCTTCCTTCCTTCCTTCCTTCCTTCCTTCCTTCCTTCCTTCCTTCCTTCCTTCCTTCCTTCCTTCCTTCCTTCCTTCCTTCCTTCCTTCCTTCCTTCCTTCCTTCCTTCCTTTTCATCCTTCCCTTCCTTCCTTGCTTCCTTCCTTCGTTAATTGACGCGCCTCCATTGGGAGAGTTACGGGGTGCAAACATTTCTAGTAGGTACCTTTCATTCCTGATTTATGCACGCAACAAGGTGGCAGGGGCCGCCACCTATTCTCATTGCCTTGATTGAAAGGCAGGCCACAAGTTCAATTAGAGCATTCACTGGGAGATTCTACCAACTACTGCGAAAATGTGGGCCATGGATTGGTGGTTTACCTCCCGGGCCGCCGTGGAGCAGTGTGCTGAGATGGGGCACATCACCCTGACAGTCTTTGACATCAGCGTGCTAGAATTAGATTAACTCTTTGCGTTTATGTCAAATAGGAAATCTTTAAAGAATGTTCAAATGCAAACACGATCAGCTGTTCACGATCTGCAGCGGTTATAGCTACTTCCCATTATGTACAGCTGGTGCTCAAGCTTGGGCGCAAGGGCCCCTGGTGCCCTGATGGGGGGATAAAGTCCTCTGCATAACGCGACGCACCTGTTTATACAAAGTCTTGACCGTGTGCGCAGCCTCTTTCTCTTGGAGTTGCCTCTCATTCAGATCCCGTTGCAGTTGCTGAATATAATCAGGCCAGGAATCGTTGTTTGGCGCAAGAAAATCAAAATAGGTTATTAAAGTGGAGTCTACGTCAATGCTGATTAGAAATGCTGCCCCGGCTTACGCTAATCATTGCAAATGCTGCTCTTGATTTGACGTGCGTTGGAACTTACCATGACTGCGCACCGAAGGGCATTGGTTAGCCGGTTACCACCAGGTCCAGCGGGCAACGTCATCAGCCTCAATTGGTTTTCGGACTGCATACTGCCCTCCCTTATCGCCTTACCTCGGGCAAAGCGAAGAACTCGACTCGAGCATAAATTACTACTTACTAACCCTTTAAATTAGCGCGCGTCTCTAATGTCCGAACTACAGTGGCTGGCAGATGTGAAACGAGCACCTTCAATTATAGGTCGAGCCTTTCCACCTGCTTATTACGAGGCCATTTCTCATTCGCAAATCCAGCCTGCTCAATTGGTACCACAGCGGTCAGAAACAACAGGACTGGTAAGACATAGCGTCTGAGTTCAAATTACACTTACGCGCAAGTCAATTTTATTGACGTTGCATTCGAGCCAGATTCGAGCCCTGCCCAAGCTAATGTGCACACTAGGGTTGGGTCCACGCTGGATTTTGGGCAGCGAGTACGAGTACCGAGTACTACTCAGGCTAAAAAAAGTCGGCGAGTACGAGTACCGAGTACTACTCGGGCTCAGAAAAAGAAGGCGAGTACGAGTACCGAGTACTACTCGGGCTCAGAAAAAGCCGGCGAGTACGAGTAGCGAGTAGTACTCGAGCTCAAAAAAGTAGGCGAGTACGAGTACCGAGTACTACTCGGGCTCAGAAAAAGAAGGCGAGTACGAGTAACGAGTAGTACTCGAGTAGTACTCGAGTACCTGCGATACTATTGGCTGATATAATTTCACTAAAATTTACAAAAAAAACTATGAAGTAACGGGCCAAATATATATATTAAAAATATAATTACTTACAGCAGAGTGAAATCACTCAAACCAAAGCAAACGCCCAGCTATAAACCTATATACAGAGCCATGTCAAAGCTCTATACTACGATAAGACCAATGGAAACGCCTAACGGGAGGAACCTAATAGCCCTGCTGCACCGCAAAATCAGCCCGCGTACGGCGGAGCATGATGTCCGCCATGGCCCGAGTCAGCGCCACCGACAAGCGCTGACGCCAATATGACGTCCAGGTCCGCGCCGACCATGGGGCCCGCTGGCCCTCCAGGTCCAGCCGGTCCTCCCGGAGCCGGCAACACTCCTTGAAGAAGGCGGAGGTCAGGGGCCCCATGGCCCCAAACTCCTCCAGGACAAAGGGCACCACACGATGGTGCCCGACGTCGCCGTAGGCCAGGAGCTTGGCCCGCTCCGCCCGGTCCGCCGTGTAACCTGCCGTGAGGGAGGCCCCAGCCACGTGGCTAAGAGCCAAGGGCCGCGCCACCGAAACGTCAATAAGCAGATGCCGGCCACCCCCCTCAAAGTCCAGCACCACGATGTCAGGCCGGTGGTTGGGGGAATAGAAATATATATATACTTTCTGAAAATAACAATACTTTATGAAAAGAGACAACAAATATTAATGGCCGGCAGCACTAGGGTTGGGTCCACGCTGGATTTTGGGCAGCGAGTACGAGTACCGAGTACTACTCAGGCTTAAAAAAGTCGGCGAGTACACCGTCCGCATTGGAAGTTCTAACTAAATAATTAGCTTCTGGAAAATGTTCTGGCTGAAAACCATAAAAAAAACAAAAGAAAATTAATTAATTAACTCCGGGGGCTGAGGACTGGACTCAACAAACAAACAAACAAAATTAATTAATTAACTCATGTGGGCACGGGGTCGTCGCCCTGTGAGAAAACAAACAAACACTTTATATTATATAAAAGTACATAAAACCTTCGAAAATACCTTGGACAGGCGGGGAACATGAAATATCGTGAAAATCGAAAAAAAACCGCGAGACTCAGGCCGAGCGCGGGGTGAGGCGCGAACCAAGTGAACAGCTTTTGCATCCAGCAATCCACGCTCTACTGCCTCGGCAGGGCACGTCGGTCGGTACTCTGTAGAGGCTGAGGCCTGAGCGTGTCTACAGATGTACATGTAAGATGTACTACTCATGTGCGATACTTATGGGCCTTGAGCAATTAAATAGGGTATCACTGACCTGAGACCTCCACTGACTAGTGACTATAGCCTGTGGCCGCCGAAAGGGGGGCCGCCGGGCCGGGTTGGGGACGGCGTGTACCATATCTACCAAACAAACAAAAGAAATTTAATTAAATAAGTACCCACGTGCCTTGAACGGCTGCAGGACAAACAAACAAACAAAAGGTTTTAATTAAATAATAAAAACCCGGGACTCTAACTGGCTCCCCAACAAACAATCCAGGGTTATTCGTAATGCAAATACGGCAAAAATTGACCCATAATAACAAACTTCCAATGCGGACGGTGTACGAGTACCGAGTACTACTCGGGCTCAGAAAAAGAAGGCGAGTACGAGTAACGAGTAGTACTCGTGCTAAAAAAAGTAGGCGAGTACGAGTAACGAGTAGTACTCGAGCTCAAAAAAGTAGGCGAGTACGAGTAACGGGTAGTACTCGGGCTCCAAAAAAAAGGCGAGTACCGAGTAGTGAGTAGTACTCACTACTCGGTACTCGCCTTTTGTACTCGTGGACTTAGTACTCGTGGACCCAACCCTAGTGCACACTGATGACGACTGACGACCAGAGAATCTTCATCTATAGTGACCGAGGGCCGGATATATTTAGTATCAGCTCAGCTCATTATTTTTCTGACACCGGTCATACTGTATGTACACTGGCGTACGCAACTGTTGGGAACATTAATGTTATTTTCCGGGTAAATCCTTACATGGCTATTTTCTATTAACCAATGGGAACATTATTGGCGTTGGATTCAAGAAACTGTTAGAAAGTTTTGGGCCAGTGGCCACAACGGGTAACTGGCCATCACTGCTACTGTACAGTATCGCTACAGTAAGTTCTGGCGTGAGACACAACAACAACAACAACATCACTACTGTAAGTTCTGGACAAGGTCGCACCATGCCGTTCAGCCCTTGAGTCCCTTTGTATCTCGCCCGCGTGGCGCGTGCCTCATTGCTTCGACTTTGCCAGGTCATACACATAATCCGAAAGCTGCTTAATTACACGCAACCCACTCCGGCAGCTTACACGTGGGAATATACTCAACCGAACTGAGCTGAACTCCGCCAGCTTGCACGCGCACGAGTACGAACGTACGAACCGATGGCCCGAACCCCGCAAGAGAGATCTCAGAGAACTTCCTCAAGCTTTCCCGCCACGCCTGATGCCAACCGGCAGAGCCCCAGGCATCGCGCCGCGTCGACCGTTCACGCACGTTCTACTGTAGCAAATCACCTGCTTGCCGCACACTACAGGGGCCCGCGGTTACAAGTGGGTAAGGCGGGGGCGGCGCGGCCTATCCGCCACCCTTCGGCACGGCAAGAATTCGCTGGCGATATTTGAGCGGGCGCCTGGTGCGGATCTTTTCTGTGGACGCAGCGCTGGCAGCGCTGCCAGCGCGCGAGCTGGAGGACAGCTCGGACGCTCGCCCCGGCTTGAGTGACGCAGTCGCTCCCATCATCTTTGCCTGTTTCGGGAATCGCTATCGTCGACATCACTCACCCACCCACCATTTCCAACCACCAGGCCTCTAGTCTCTAGTGTAAACCATGGCTGCCACCCAAGCTGTCCGCGGATCGTTCCTTTGCGGTAATGCCGTCGATGCCAAGGTCGCCCGCGCGCGTGCCGCGCCGGCCTCACGCATCGTCTGCAGCGCCAGTGCGCAGGGGATGGATAAGGAGTCGGTTGCTCGTGGCCTCATGGTCGGTGCCCTGGTTGCCGGTGTGACGTTCAATGCCCCTGACGTCCAGGTAAATGAACGAGGTTTTAGGCTCCGGTTCGCCTTATTTAGGCTGCTGGCCACGGCTTCGCCCTAGATCACTCGTATCCACCAAGCGTCGTAACCCGCCCCGTCCGCTGAGGCCGCAGTCACTACCCCAGTCTCCCGGCTTTCTATAGCAGACTTTTATCCCCTAAGACTCTCGGAAATACTGCAGAAATAGCTATCCTTTGAAGGCATCGTTAAAGAGTGAAGTCTGGCCCGGGGGTCGACCTCAAACAGTGTACTGTAGAATGCGGCCACGCGGGATAGTCTCAAAGTTATGCCTACCTAACGCTGGCACCGTCGACAGTACGTTTGGCAACGAGCTTTGGAGGATGGGATGCGGCGTATTGGAAAGGGTTAACTTATTCAAGCCAGAGCCACCCTCGTACTTACGTCGAGCAGCTGAGCATGCTCGCTGGTTTTCCTGAATGTCATCTTTGTGGCAGGGACGGCCGATCTGTCAGCTAACGCAAATTACTTTCTTGCGCGTAGAGCCTTGTCCTTTGACTGCGACCAAATCTCTCATTTCTAGGTCGAAAGTCTAAAGCAGGTTGGGGGGCAAGCTATTGAGTGCACCTCGTTTTGCCCTCTATTCCCTTTTTCCATGTTTAATTCCCATCAGCCTGACGTCTCCCTCTTCTTCCAGGAGGAGACCCTGCCCACCTTGCAAGATTTGATGTTGAGGAATAGGAGCAGGACACGGTATCACTGTTTAGGAGCAGGTCCTTTGTGTTCAGTATCTCAGGGGCATGACACTTGGGAGTAGTCACAGAAGTCTACAAGAGCCTGGTGCTAAAGAAATGAATTAAAGCCTGGTTCTTTCAGTCAGCGCGTGGTCATGACTCGTCCTCATTATATGTGTTCATGGCTCACTTTGACGACTCAGTTCATGACTCGATCTCATGACCCGTTCTCACGATCTGCCCATGCTTGCCTTTTCTCCTGCCACGCGCGCAGGCCCTTACCCTGGAGGAGCGGTTGGAGCGCTGCACCACTGACAGCTGCCGCTCGGTACGTGACGGGATGAATAAAGCCATCCTGCACCCATACAGGTGCCAAGTGTAGTAAGGTACCACCACCGACAGCGGCCGCTCGGTGTGTTGACAAGGTTTGCAGCTGTAAAGGCATCTGCTATCTAGGACCACTTGCTTGCTCTTAACAACGTGTTCACCCGCTGCCACCCAGTAGAGCATAAATAACAAGCCAGATCCAATAGATACAAAGTCTGGGATAACAGATAAGAAGCCATCGCCACGGTTATTTGGCTGATTATGATATTTATATAACGCCTGTGATATTGCCACAGACAGCTGCCGCACGAAAATGCCAAAGCAAACTTCCGCGGCTGACTTGTAGGTGCGTCGTTCTCAGATACCGATAAACTTCTTTATGTCAATCTAGTGGAGGATAGTATGACCTGGTATGTATGATTTCAATTTCTTGATGTCTTTCTAGGTTTATGTCGCACATACGCAAGTATGGCATGCACACATGACAAAACGCTTGGAACACATGAAGTACCGATGTAATGGGGGGGGTGGGGCGGGGGGTTGACAACTGGATGGTAATAAGCAACTGGTAATAGGCAGCTTGTTCAAGGATCCAGTAAATGGTGATTTTCTCAAGGTGTGTAACGCGGGACTTAATCAACCTGAAATCCCTGCAGAGATTTCTATGTGTTATTGAGCTATACTGGTTGCTACTGGGCCATGTGACTTAAGGGGCTTGCGATAATGGTGGGAATAAATAGCCCATACTGGCAATGAAGTCATTTCATTGCCAGCGTTGAGTTTCTTGGTCCGAGTTCTTGCAGGGCTGGTTTATTGTGCATCGCTACTGTGTCTGTGGAATTAGATGAAAAGCCCCAGTGCTGGACCAAGCTTCAGGCGGGAGGATGAATTCGTTGCTGAAACTGCTGCTGATTCTCGGCTTCATCGCCAGTAACGCCAGTAAAGTGCTACGCGATACTGCGATGCCATACATGTTGTAAGGCTCACGTGATGTGTGCCGTTGAGTGGGATACACGTGGGGGGCCATTAAGTCCGCAACATGGTAAGCCTGGAGCCTGGTTGGGTGACGTGGGGAGTCTAGCGGTTGGGCAAGAAGGGAAGCCTGGTCCCTGTCTCGGCTTTGGTGACACGTTCTCAGCCTGGAGAATGATCCGCGCTTGGCAGAAGCATGTACCACTGGGTCTGATCGCGTTGTCTGGCCTGTCCACTTTTGTTCCTGTGGCTATTGCTGGCTCTTGCGTCCACCGGATTGGTCACTGCGCATGATCTGACCTCATCACTTTCCGGCCTGTACACTACTCGTGCCTGCGCCTACTTCTGGCTCCCGCACCAACAGATGATCCAGCGCATGGAGGCTGCCCGGCACACCGAGTCCTCCACCCCCGCCTCCGCCCCTGCCCCAGGGGTGAGTTCAAACAGATTGCTCGCTCTATTAAAGCGTAATCATCCACATGGGTTAGCGCTCACAGCTCATCTACAACCGGATGAAACGAATGAAGCAGCTCGTTTGCTAATAATGCACCTCCGCTGAGAAGGTTGTTGGAAGGATATTGTGGTATTTATGAAGTGCTTGATGTCATAAAGTTACCCATTCACTTGCTTACTGTGTGGGGGCCATTGTTACAAGCAATCGCGTATAGGAGCGGTTGATATAAATATATCTTTCTTTCTTTCTTTCTTCCTCCCTGAGCCCATTACTGTATTCGTTTGCACCTGTTCATCCTGTGAACAACCTGCACAACAGATCTATTTTTTAGTGCTCGTCACCTGTCGCTTCGGTAATCCACTCCCCACCCATCTCATGGTCGCGCAAATTACCCCCCCTGAAACCCTTGAGTCTGTGCCCAATAGAACCACCCACTCCGCTACTGTGCAAATTCCCCCATGTCCTTCATGCCACCCATCCATCCCACACAACCTACCCCCCCCCCCCCCCCCCCCCCCCACGCACACACTTCACCGACCCAATCCAGGAGTCGTACGCGGAGCGGAAGGCTGCTGAGAAGGCTGCTGCGGAGAAGGCTGCGGCCGAGAAGGCTGCGGCCGAGAAGGCGGCCAAGGCCAAGGCCGCTAAGGCCCGCAGCAACAAGCCCAACGCCTTCCTTTCCACTGTCGGCTACGCGGTCAGCGCCGCCTCGGCCACTGCAGTCGCCGGAGCTGGCGCCGCCACCGTGCTGACTGGCTCAACCAAGGAGTTGACTGACCTGGACTTCGACGGCTGGCTCAAGAAGAGCACGGGCAAGTGGGATGTAAGTCCCCCGCCAGTGCCATGAGTGTGGTTGGCCCTTGGGAAAGCCCCCTCCGTGTCTTGTTTTGTAATTCGCTGCTATCGCTCTTCGTCCCTCTTTTTTTGTCTTTTTTTTTCCCTGTGTATTATCTCATTGAACCCTGCAATGCGCGCGTTAGACATGCGTGTTCCTCTTTAGCGAGTTTAATGACCACAACCCAGCAGTGCTCGGTTCTTGCCTGTCCCTTAACCACGGGCTTGCGGTATCCTTGCCCCCGCCACCCACCACACTCATATCCCCCCCTCCCCCCTCGCCCCTAAAAGGTGGTCAAGGGTAAGGTTGTTCTTGAGGAGGTCATCCTCAGCACGCCGTTTACAACTCTCACCGCTTCGCCTGCTGGCTTATCGCCCATTGGTCCGCTACCCACCTCCAAGTAGTCGATAAAGAACGAGGAGAATCCTACAAGAGTGTTCCTGCCACTAAGGCAATCCCCTGTATTGTTACTGCCCGCCGTACCGCAGCCCCGCCATCCCTGACACTTGCATCTCACCACCACCACCGCCACCACCAAAAACAGTGGATCAAGAACACGGAGGCCATCCTGGCCACCGCTCTCTCTTGTACCACTACTAACATTCTAAATTTTGACTTCTCCAACTTCCCCCCCCCCCCCCCCCCCCCGGACGACCACAAAACAGTCGATCAAAAACAAGGAGGTGATCCTGGCCACCACGGCGACCGTGGTCGGCGGCGACGCCCTCCTCCACGCAATCCCCATCCTCAACCTGCTCCCTGGTCTGCTCGAGATTGGAGGGTCCACCGTGCTCGGTGCGCTGCTCGTCCGCTACCTCGCGCAGGGGAAGACCGTGGACAAGGACATCGAGGCCTCCCTGGGCTCCCTGCCCGCGGAGCTGCCCAAGGTCTCGGACCTCACTGAGAAGGCGGGCAAGGCCGCGTCCGGCGTGACAGCGATCGCCAAGTCGGTCAAATTGGACACGATCCCTCAGGACTTTGAGAAGGCGGCCAATGACAAGTACTTTGTCGTCGGGTACAGCGCTGCGCTGGTCGTGGCCACGCTCCTGCTGAACACCAAGGTCCTCCACTTCCCGATCATTTCTCTGTTCGGACCCCAGGTTCGTGCGCGTGGGGGAGGCGTTCCATGATTGGTTCTGGCGTAGAGGATAAGGATGCTTTTCTTGGTAAACAGGTATATCCTGATTTCTACAGACTCTTGAGTGTCAACGATGCGGCCATCACGCATGTTAGCACGCAACTTCATTCCTTAAGAAGGGTTTACACTAATGAAGGGTTGTCTCCTGCTTTCTATTTCCTCTGGGCCTTTCAAACCGCCCTTGCGTGTGAGACTCACCTCTTCTTTCTCCACCTTCTCTGCCTACCGTGCTTTCCCCACAACGCGCCAGCTGGCGGAGTTTGTCGGCTTTATCGCCCTGCTGTATGCCATCAACAAGTATGCGGTGGAGGGCAAGTCCATCACCGATGACCTCAAGGGCCTGAAGAAGGGCGCCAAGGACCTGGGCCTGCCCGGCCTTGAGTAAACTCCCCCTCTCTCTCGGAGTATACCTTCGCGTTCTCTCAGAGTAAAGCTCTCCCAGAACGCCCGCGTGGCAGCGGTGGTGGTGATGTCAGTGAAGGCTATGGACTTTCACGCCGGTGGAGTGTACTTTCCAGCGAGATTCGCGAGCGCTCTGTTGGGCACAAACGAATAAGAAATGCCGCGTGGCCGTGGGGTGGATGCCTGGATGAGAATTGAGGGAATGTGCCGCGCTGTGGCTGTCTGATGGGCACCGGATGGGATTTTGTTTGCCCTGGGTCCCTGTATCATCGAGATTTCTTGATGGACAGATGGCTTTCTCGTCAGGCCGATGGCTTTCTGATTGGGCCGGCTGCCTGGCTGCCACATGGCAGGATTGCGAGTGTATATGGCAGTTCCTGCAGCGGTCTTGATCTCTGCATAGGTTGGATTTGGAACCATATTTATAGGCTGTCTCGCTTTTTATAAGCTGAGTGATGGCTCTTAACTAAGCTACATCGTCTAGCTTGCAAGTTTCGTTTGTTTGGCGTGGTGGCTACAGTCGCGCGAATGAGTCGGGCGGTGCCCCTCACAAGCACTGTCACAACTTTTCCTAGCCCGGCCTCTTTTGGTGCAGCGTTTTGTGACAGGCTGAACCATTGGCTCCGGGAAGTCGCTGCCAGGTCTTCAAAGCAAGATCAAAGTGCCAGGTTGCGAAGAAGGAAGTTGGCCCCCATGCCTTGTCATCTGGATTTTGGAATTTTTAGTGTGAATGCAAGTTTTTTATACATCTAAATTTTTTCACTGACTAAAAAGAGACCGAACCCCATTTCAATTGAAATCAAGTCGGACGGCCTAAGGGTCTTACTTGAGATTTCACCGATGTGTCGAAAAAGGATCACTTCTACACTTGACGTCTCCACCAAATCTCATCGACCGGGTTTCGAAACGGCCCACGACCGCCGTAAAAAATTAAATTAAATTTGTACAACCGCTGTAGATGCAGATCCGACGTAGCAAACAACGCAACGACCGACGTGGCGCCAAATCGCCTCAGTTCCTTTTTTGTAAGCCGTTTTACAACGTAGCATTAATTATTAATCAATAGAATAACGTAGCATACCACTTTCCATGTATACGTAACACGAGATGTAAAATCGGCTTTCCAGACGGGGAATTCCATCAAATGCACAACCAGTCTAGAAATGTCCGACGCCCCTGAGGATTGCCGCTACACTACCGCCTCGTCTGCCATTACAGAAGAGGACAGCTCAGATGAGGATTATATACCCCTCTGGTGACCAGGATCGCTTTAAACTGCTGGGGAGCATGCTCCCCGACACCGCCGACGATGTGGACACCCGCATCGGCCTGGCCTGGGCCGGCCAGGCTCCGTTCGCTAAACCCCTACCGGCACTCAAAGGACCTGGGCGAGGACCGCAAGCGAGTGCTCGTCAAGGTCCTGGTCCTCACGGCGAGCTCACCTATGGCGCCGAGGCATGGCGTGTCGTGTCGCTGGGCCCGTCCCATGTAAGGAGGTGCCTACCTGGCTGTGCGGGCTGCAGCCCTGCAGTTGGGCCCCGCGACGTGTCTAGCTGGTTGGTGCGAGCCAAGTGACAGACTAGCTGTAATCTACGCTGTTTGATAGTCATAGTGATAAGTGGCAAGCCTTAATACAAATCTGCTCTACGAACTGAATTAAAATTAAATTATAACATGCCTCCGTTGGGAGATCATGTAGCACATATTCCTTGATGGATGGGTGGGGTCACTCGGCCATCCGGCAGGCGACCAAGGAGCAGGAGGACCTTCATGTCCGCGAGTACTTCGCCCACCTCAAGGACCAGCACGGCAAGTACGCCTGGACCCGCCTGCGTCACGCCCAACGGCCCGCCGGCGGCACGCAGCCGGCGCCGCGGACGCTCTCTGGCTCACCGCAGCAGCAGCTCGACCAGTGGTATTCCTCCCAGTCCCGGCTGCTCGGCGCCCCCCCGCCGCCTCCGCCGCTTGGCCCTCTGGCGGCCGCACGCCTGGCAGTAGCGCCTGCGGACGTCCCTGCGCCGCCCACGCCGCCCGCCGCTGAGCAGGACTACACGTACCCAGCCCTGACGGAACCCCTGGCCGACCCCAACGAGCTCCCGCCATTCACCGAGCTCGAGCTGAGCACCGCCGCCAAGCAACTCCGCTTCTACGCCGCCGTTGGACCTGACCAGCTCCCAGCCCCGGTGATTAAGCTGACGGCGCTCACGGGGTTCCTGCTTGACTTCTGCAACCGGATCCTGCTTGCCGACGCGCCGCCGATTCCTGGGTGGCAGCACAGCTACCGGATTATGCTGTACAAAAACAAAG
Organism: Mesostigma viride; assembly: GCA_009746045.1. Lineage (NCBI taxonomy): Eukaryota > Viridiplantae > Streptophyta > Mesostigmatophyceae > Mesostigmatales > Mesostigmataceae > Mesostigma > Mesostigma viride. The sequence continues at coordinate 1,195,464 of RPFO01000595.1, read as the reverse complement.
GTTCCCCTGACGACCCCGCCAACTACAGAGGAGTCTGCATCCAGAGCGCCGCACTCAAGTTGTTCATGCGCATGATCCTCAACCGCCTTCGTTCTGCTCTCGACTGTCACCTTGGGGAAAGTCAAATGGGCTTCCGTCCTGGGCGCAACACCGTCATGGCCATCTTCGTCGCGCGTCGCCTCAGCTTCGAGGAAATCGCTCTCCTGCAACCTGGTGAGTTTCCCGCCATCCTGATCTTCGTCGACTTCATCAAGGCTTTTGATTCTGTCCTCTGGGACGCTCTATGGGCTGTACTTGCTCGCGCTCGCGTCCCCACTCCCCTGATTACCGTCATCCGCACACTGTATGAGGGGTCGACCACTTCGGTGCGCACTCAACACGGCATTACCCCGCCCTGCCCACTGCAGACCGGCGTCTGGCAGGGTTGCGTCCTGTCGCCGTACCTGTTTATTATTGTAGTGGATTATGTTATGCGCCAGGCACGTGCTCGCTTTGCTAGCATTGCAGGCCGTGCCCCTGGCCTAGCGATCACGAACGAGCTTGGGGAAGGGGGGCCGACTAACCAGCAGAATTTACTAGCTGACCTCATTTATGCCGACGACATCATGATCATCGAGAAGCCGGAGTCTGCCCAACTTTGGCTGGACTGCCTGGCGCTCGAGGCTCGGGCGGTTGGTCTATAGAAATCAGCCCCAAAACGGAGGCCCTGGCCCTCGGCATGGCAGGGCCCCCACCCACACTCCGCCTCTTAGACGATGCCGAGGTCAACTAGCCTCTTTCAGGCCGCTTCAAGCTGCTCGGCAGTTGGCTTCCCGACTGCGAGGACGACATGACGACACGGATCGGCATGGCGTGGGCGCACCTCCATGACCACCGCCGCTGGTGGAGCAACCCCGCCCTACCCCGGATCGTCAAGCGTGACCTCTTCAAGGTCGTCATTCTGACGATCCTGACCTGCGGCGCCGAGACGTGGACACTGATGCAGGAGCTGGAGCAACGACTCGACGGCGCCGTCACCAAGATGCTGCGCAAGGCCCTTAACATCCCCTTTGGTTTGCACATTAGTAATGAGGATTTGTACGCTGATTTGCCCTATTTTTCCCACATTATTAGGCACAGGCGCCTGGGCCTAGCCGGGCACCTGGCCCGCACAGATCAGGTAGATACATCAGATCGACTAGCTGGCACCAAGCCCGCCCAGCCTGGGCGATATGTCCTCACCTGGCGTGCCCCCGGCCGCGCGCGGCAGGGCCGCCACCCGTGGACTTTTTGTGATAGACTCGGCATGGACATGTGCTACACTAGACGTGACGGGCTCACCCCCGGGCAACCTCCTGGTTTGTCTGTAATATGGAGGCAGATGGTGCGCAAGGATAGATGGCAAGTAGTGATGAAGGAGACCACCCCCAAGCCTGTGGGGGCTCCGCGTGTGACCAAGTATGGCATTCATAGCGATTCAGGCCGCGGTGCCCACACCCCTTTTACTAGGACCTAGATAGCTTATACCATCCATTCCATCCCATGTTCCCCTCCCACTGAGGACTTATGCTCACGTGACGCAGTCACGTGTCTATTAATTAATTAATTAATGCCGAGCCTATTACGGACTACTGCCGCCAAATGACAGACTAAGCGCCCGAAGGCTGACTAGGTGTGAGCCCGTGCTCTGCGGTACAACCTGTGTAGCGGGTAACTTGCGTTGTCCACACATACTTTGGGGTACTGTTCGGCTAACTAACCTGATGTGTAAATAACCTGCCCTCAGATGATCAACAAATCGTGTTCCCAATGCAAGCCCGTTGGGCGGTTGATAGCACTTGTCCCTAGTATGCAGCCTATTGCGGAATGCATGTCAATGTGCCCCCCTCTCGCCAGGGGCCTTCCGCGTGAGGACAATCGGCCATGCTGGGCTGGGTTAATAATAATAATAATAATAATAATAATAATAATAATAATAATAATAATAATAATAATAATAATAATAACAACAACAACAATAATAATAATAATGATAATAATAATAATAAACACGCGACTGGGTTGATGCCAGCTAACCTATCTAAAGTATCAACCTGGTCTTGATGGGCAAAGTGCCGGCCGGCCAGGCCCAGTTGCATCAATGCCCATTACAAATACATGCTTTAGAAATTTTAATTATCCTCATATTCATAGGATGGGTAGTGTATCTGGAATGTATGTGATCAATCCTGGGTATCAATGACGCAGCAATCTTGCTACCGTGCCGTCCAGCTTTAACGCCAGCAGGGGGTTAAGAGCCCAGGCTTGACACAATATGTCAGCATAGGCAGCATGTTGTAACAGGTATATCAACCTGAGGAACACTTACAGGCACCAGGACAATGGGGAAGACCCTGGAACCCTATGGTCAGCCTCATGCCGATTGCGGAGCATTGTCCAGGCAAGGCCCACCCAGATGTTGATGTTGGTGATACGGCTGGGAAAACTGTCAGCTGCCCAGCAGTTTGAAGGTCTCAGCGCACATAGAGGATCCTTGTGCTGTCTGGTAGGTTGAGCAGAAGCATTGACTCGGATGCACTGAGGAGCAGCAATGGATCTTGTACAATGTTCCGATGTTCACACTTTGGCATAAGCTGCCTGTGCCCTGACTCAAATCGTAACACCAGCTCATAGGCTGCGGGGCAAGAGATCATGAGCCCAACGCACCAAGCAACGCACCACCATGAACCGCCATCCAGGACATCGGCAGGTAGTGATGATGCTTAAGTTGTGACATAGCCAGGCTTATCTTGCGCCTTTTCCGCCTCTTGTGTCTAGAGCTGTGCGTCTCATAGGGACCAAGGTGGCCGCTTCGGAACACCTGGCAGGCGTCCCCTTAGACAGCGTCCACAGCTGGGATGCGCCACATCTGCGTACGATATGAGAAAAAAGGGGACCATGAAACAAGGCGGTACCCATGCAGAATTAAGGACTTTCGCTCAAACTTTCCCTCAAACTTCCGTGAACTGAGTGGCTTAACATGGAGGCGGCGCTAAGACGTGGCATGCAAAATGGTCATGGCATAGACAAAAGCCTTTTGCGCTGACATGACAAGTCTCAAAATTTGTTATGAGCGTGTAATCATTAAACACCATGTGGCTAATTGCTAGCGTCTTGTTTAACCCAGACTTCGTGTGTAATAATGCAGCTGCACATGCAAGTTTGCACGCATAGGTGCATACGTGCTGCACATCAATTCTCGGCAGAAAGTTCTCTGCACGTTTTCGGGCAAGGTGAGTTGTATACGCATTTATTATTATAGAACTTCACTGTAGTGAATAAATGACTAGTATGGCTGTGTGTTGAGATGAACCAAAATCTTAACAATCATATTCATGTGCCTTGGGCCCAAACCATGCATTCCCTAGTTGCTAGAAGTTAGATAATATTTGCGGAACCTTTTTGCCGATAGGATGCCAAGGAGTGGTTAACCTTGGCTAAATATTGTGCGAAACCTTTGTGCGCAGGGGCAAAAAGTTCCGCAAATATGTATCTAACTCTAGAAGGTGGGAATAAGACCCTTACAAAGGTTGGGCTCATTCTGACCTCATTCTGACCTCATTCTGACCTCATTCTGACCTCATTCTGACCTCATTCTGACCTCATTCTGACCTCATTCTGACCACATTGACAGAAGCTATTGAAGCTTTTTCTAGGTCACATGCATGGATTTCATTTTTAGCTCCCTAGCGATGTACGGTTGGGCACAGTACCCCTGATCTAACGAGGGGATTATTGCCAGACATGGAATTGCCCCCCCAATCACCACTGACCATTTTTAGGTGCAAAAGACATTACTGGTGCCACCATTCTCGGCTAAAGCATTTCCCCTATGCCCTGTCCCCTCACATGCACGTGGACTAGGAAAAACGTCGTCTATTTGCCGCTGCAATGAGTATACTACCGTGATACATCAGGTTGGACCAACATCACCAGCCTAGTGTTTAACCATCAGGGTATTCAAGGTAAGGTGATTGGCATGGAAAAACAACACAGGCTAGCAGGAAAGAGAAGGTAGTACACAGAAATGGCAGAATAAGTATTTCAAAAGTTACAAATGGGAACAACCCCCGTTATTACTGAGCTGAAGCCACCCACCTTGATTTGCCCATCAGATGACCCGCTGATGAGCATGCCGTCGTGCACAAGTAGCGCGACAATCATGGCTAAGCGTCGTGTGGGCACTGCCGCCTTGTGGTCGCAGAGCTCAGTCGGCCAGTTTGAATAATTCTTTGCAGTCCACACCTGTTCATTCCAGCGTTGCCAATTACATACATGCAAGTTAAACTTTAACGGATGTACTAATAAAAGAAGTCAAGGACAATGAAAGGAAAATGATAAAGGACAACAGCGTTGACAACAACAATGAATTCGCATGCGCACACCAAGCCCTCTCTCAAGAATTTGTTTGGCTTGCATCACCCAGTGCAGAGAATTATTTCAAAGAATGCAAGGCGGTCCACTACAGCTATTTATGTTCAATGCCATCGGGGAAATTGTAGAGAAAAATCCTCATGTGATGAATTAACCCTCAGTAAGTAGGCTCGAGTCACTTGCAATGCCATGTTCTCTGGCCTGTCTACCTTGATGAGTAACATATGCAGTAGGCCACTTTATTTCCTCCAATTGTTGACTCCTAGAGGCAAAACGCAACTGAGCTATTATCTGTGTATTGTGCTGTAATGTGCATAACAGTGTCAACATCGTCTGTCAAGAAGTCCTCCATACGTCAACCTCCAAGGGTGCAGAGATAAAGGGCCAGCTGATACTGAAAAGAAGCTGGCAAGGGCTCCGGGAAAGGGTGGTGCTGGGCGATGATCCTACGGCGCCGAGCATGTACCGTGATAAGGCCGTTATCATCACCGCCGAAAAGGAAGCCACAGCCTGCAGCGATTCGTCCGCATTTTGATGCGTCGATTGTTGCAAGGAGGGTGTAGGTGGATGTGCTCCAGACCTGATGCGTAGCAAGCCAAAGCATGTCCAACGAGTACCCGATATTATGTGCAGATGTCTATGCTGTCCACGCAAAACCTTCAATATCCTCGAGCCCTTGATACCTCGTAACATGTAGCCAGTTAGATAAAAGGCAAATTAGACTAGCATGGAGATCATTTGCATGCCATTCAAATAAAGAACCTTGTGAAAAAGGAAAAGCATGCTATATTATGTCCATTTGCGATATCTATTAAATACCAGAGCATGCCAGGACGAATGGCAGCCTTCCATTATTATTGTATGAGCCAGGTTGCAATGCATGTACAGTTGCCAGCAGTTTCCAGAGTATTACACGGTGTACCCTGGCCTCGACTGGAAACCTTGTTGCCAGGCATTGAGCTAGTGATAAAAAAACCCAACCATTTTCCTTATAATAGAAAAAGAGATCTCAATCAAGACAATACAATCAAAGCATGGTGTCCCTGTAGGAAATTTTCAAAAAAAGTAAGGCTGGGAAATAGCCGTAGCATTTCAAGCTGGGAAATAAAGGTAGTGGGATTAGCACACATTGTAAATTGAAGCTGGCGCGACCTCAGCAGGTGTTCTGAGTTTCATGGGATAAGCTTCCCTTGGTAAATCCCACTGTCAGAGCGGGCGGCTTTCGATTCCAAGCAAGAAATCAGAGGGATTTGGGTTGGGTTAGGTTGGGTTGGGTTGGGTTGGGTTGGTGTGGTGTGGTTTGGTTTGGTTTGGTTTGGTTTGGTTTGGTTTGGTTTGGTTTGGTTTGGTTTGGTTTGGTTTGGTTTGGTTTGGTTTGGTTTGGTTTGGTTTGGTTTGGTTTGGTTTGGTTTGGTTTGGTTTGGTTTGGTTTGGTTTGGTTTGGTTTGGTTTGGTTTGGTTTGGTTTGGTTTGGTTTGGTATGGTTTGGGGTGGGATGGGGTGGGATGGGGTGGGGTGGGATGGGGTGGGGTGGGGTAGGGTGGGGTGGGGCGGACGTATGTTTTTTACTTCAAACATAACACACATCGCGCCTAAGCCCAACTTAGCACGTGAAGGCACTTCCTTTCTGCATTGGTGGCAAGCTAACTGGCGTGTTAGGCACAAGCCAACGCACGAAAAAAGACCCAAAATGGGAAAATGCCTGCAACGTAGAACTCCCACCCACCACGCACGCTCAGCAGCTCGCTGGGTCATTTCCTCTACAGAATGCTGTTACCACTCCCAACATCCTCCTTGGCCAAATAAATGAGGAGAAAAACTTTCAAAGCAACTGCACGTCAACAATTCACCCAGAACTGCATAGAGGCTTGGAAGAATCAAACTACCTGTCAAAACATCAGCATGGTATGCAATGTTAAAGAGGTGTGACGCAAGCTAATATAGTAGTAAAAAAATGGAACGCCAGGGTGGCGTTTAATGCTGGATAGGCACGTGCAGCAATCTTACAAACTACGTTCTCCGGCTTCAATGGCACAAAGTCACTATGGCAGTCATATCTACTTTTATGGGCACATCAGTATCTTAAAGTCTTTATGGCCTGAAGCAGCTTACAAGGACTGTTGCGTTGCGATCGCAGTCCGTTGCCAGTGCATTGACTGCGCCATTGCCCAGTGCCAAGGCAGTCACACAATTTCCAGTTCCTGGGGCCTCCAAATTTCGTACAAGCTTCTTGCTGGTCGTGTCCCAGACCTGCGTGCCCATGACAATAGGCGCACAGAAAAGAAAAGAGTTGACTTTGGGTTCTGGGCCCAATGCACACCATAAACTATTCTAAGAGGCAAATTAAGTGACAATACGAACAAGCTAGTATCCATGCATTGGCAACCCAATGCATCATGCCTGTTATGGGAAAGTTCCTCAAGTGACAAAATGCAGGAGCAGGGTGCAGTTCCTAAACTCATGCTTGCAAGATCTGAGAACAATGTGGTTTTGTTTTGACCGCTGCCAGCTCCTAGAAAACCCGCAACAAAAATGCTCAATCTACAAAAAAGGAGCTGCCAGGCTGTGGCAGAAGCCACCAGGGGGTGGCAGAGCGTCCAATGCTGCTGCTGCCATAGGTTGATATCTCTGCCCATGTGAGGTTGTTTCTCCCCGCCATCAGTGTTACCTAACCAAGAGCAGGATGCAAATTATACAATTAGAGGCAGAATACTCTAAAGATAAAACTATCAGCCAGCACAGACTTCGTTATATTTAATTGTAATATTCATGCACGACAAGCAAAGATGGATCAAAGAATTGGCCAAACACCGTAAATACATGGAAGCCCACAGTCACAAAATGTTCAAAAGATCTGCAGCATTAAAGTCAGGCAGGAGTGGCAAAACCAAAGATCTCTATGTATTACTACTTATGGTTTTGCAGAAAGCTCGAGAGAACATGGATATGCATGACAGCCTAGAAAGGAAAAAATACACATGTCAAGAAAGTCTCAGAATTAGCTTTGGCAGAAGATGCACATCAAATATGAGGGAAAAGGTGGCATTTGTCTGAAATCTCCGAAGGACCATTTTCAACAGATTCCTTACCTTGACCAATAACTTTTCAGGACGATTAAGCTCCGGTGGAAAGGCACACCCGCCGTAAAGCAGAGTGCCATGTATTTCAAGACACCTTGCATAGGGCGGCCCACCCTCGAACTTTTCTATGCGTGCACGGGTGCCCTTGGATCCTGGCACCAGCCGCCCCTGTTGTATTAAAGCAATTAAGGCGCACGGCAGCAGAAAGGCGTGCATATTCAGCTAAAATAGATAGCATGCTCACCCAAGCAAGGATGGCAGTACATTCCTTGCATTGAAAACCCTTAAACTGTATTATTGCCAGGAAACTGTATCATTGCCAGGAAAATATGTGTAATCTTTCGATCACAGCAATAGGTTAATGGCCTGCCGCACTTTCACAGGCTGAGTGCACACTGCCATACATGGTTGGATTTCTGCTAGACTATGGTCAGACACCGCATGTGGTATAGCCTAGTTTGTTGCTGCCGAAACATAGTGAAGTGGCAAGTGTCCTTGGGTGTTGGAAAGCTGCAAAAAGGACCCCAGCGTCCAGTGCAATAGAATGCCTATGCAAAGACCGTCAGGGAAGGGATGCATGTATTATATCAGCCTTGCATATATTGAGGTTAGCATGACTACATTGTTTTTTTGCACGACAAAATGTGCATGGCCACCAATTACTGCAACTAAGGGATTTCGCTGCTTGTAGCAAGAAAAATTGCCTGTTAATTAACTAGACTCTCGCTTTTCATATAACAGCTTTCACATCTCTTTTGCTTATTCAAAAAAAAGATAGTATGCAGGAGTTTCGTGGAAGCTCAGCATACACTAGCACACAAAGATTAATAAAAATCACAATTTAGACTTCACCACTGTGGCTTTCCACCAAAGCTGCCCTTTGTCATCTCAGTTATTATTATTGCTAGTTAGAGTCATTCATTCCTAGTATATATTTTTTTCTCTTCTAAATGCTCATAATTTCGGCCGCCATCCATCGACCCGGCCAGCTATGTATAATTTCTTGACAGGTTCCATGGGAAGATCTAAGGGGAAAATGGCCATTAAAGAACCGGTGTCAGTAACCGGCTACAGTGTACAATTGCCCCTTTCTACATTACTGCATGTACTGGAGAACAAGGTGCAACAAGCTCACAGAATACAGGTCAGATATAAACGTGTCCCAAGGATGGATGTGTTTATGCTTTTCAAACCATGAAAAGCCTTTTTCAGTGATGGCCAGAGAAAGGACCCGGTTAAGGCCTTGCTGGAGTTGGATGGGGGCCAGAAAGTATGGCATATTCAAGGAACATTGTGCAGGGTGGGTAGTTGATGACAGAAACAGCAATCACATAAAGTTTAGCTCCTGCCAGCTTTCTTGTGCTACCGAAGAATAGCATGTTTAATGCCGGGAAGAAGCCACTTACCGTGCCCTCGTCGAGAGTGACATATATCTTCCCGTCGTTGCCAGAAATGAGGTCAGCCAAGTGGGTGGGGTGAAAATCTGCATAGTTTCCGTCGACAGGCTGGTAATCAGAAATGCGCCAAGCCTTTGTCACCTGCAAAATCATTTCGAAATCCAAAGAAACACATTTCCAAATGGGACGCACACCCTGAACTAAAAAAATAAGTTGGGAATATGGTGGTTTGAAAGCCCCGGTCAGACAACCTGCAGCACGATAACCGCACAATTCTGGGGTAATTCAGGTCAATAGTTTATTACAAAAAAAATTGCTTCCTATTCCATATGTCTATTCACTTTTTCTTTGCATGCATGCATCGCCGCAAAAAATCGTTTGCAATACAAAAATTTTCAAGGATTTTTGCATCCATGCTGCAGGCTGCGAGAATGTGACATGTCCGAAATCCCTATCCGTGCTAGCACAGCCGCTCAATCGTGGCGACCTAGACCCTTAAAAATCAAGCCTGGGGTGCCTGCCCACTAGACATTCGAGCATACCTTGTGATGGCTCATCCTACACCCAACCTGGTGGGCAGAGCCCTGCTGCCTTGGCGCTGCGTAGCAGTAATTAAAGCGACACCAGCCTGGGAAGCCAAAGCCTCGGGTCCCCTGGCAAACATAATCTATGCGAAAAATGTCTGAAGCCTTGATATTAGTGCACAAAACTTGCTGAAGGCTTATAACAACTAGCACAGCTAGCTGCACCTCTTGACAAGACAGAAGCAGCATGGTGTTGAAATAGGAAAGTTTTCAGGGGCATGGGTGAAGGGCTAAAAGGGGGCACAAGACAGACCCTTCCCACCAATATCCTGACTGCATGGATCCATTTCCCGAGAACTTTGGGGAACTAAAAAGCTGGATGCAGGACGTGGCTTGCTAGCATAACATTTGTCCCCAACCTTCATCATAAGTGTGGCTCTTACAGCGGAGGTTCATCGCAGAATCAGGACTCTGCATGTGCTGGGTCGCTTAGTTAAGTAAGTACGTAAGTAATTAAAGCACGCAACTGCGTCGCGCATGGGTACCAATAAAGGAGCGTTGCACCCCTATACCAACGAGGAGAAGTGCGCCCTCTCACTCCCTCACAGCCACAGCCCACAAGCAGGCAGGCCACGGACTCTCTTTGCAATATGGTGCAGGCCCAACTCTGGGTGTAATACAGCAAGAAACAGGTTGACATAAAGCGGTTGCTATGAAGATGAGGTGAAGTCAAGATGTAGGCTGAGTCGCAAGGTAATGGCCACAATTAGCTGACCATGGCTGCCAATATGAACACAATTTAGTGACAACACAGAAGTCAATGACGCCATTCCAGGCATAATCCCGTTCCAACTTCCCTATCCAAAAGCTAGCAATTATATCCCAGGGGAGCTGTTGGGGGGCTGCCACAGTTTGCAATTGACATAATGCAACTAGAGGTACCCGCCCCGCCAGTAGACCGTAGGCTCCTCGAGGGAGTTCTTATACGGTGGGTGTAGTCCAGCTATTGCTGCTGCTGAGAAGACGTCAGTCAGGTCCTCATAAAGAAAACAGGGAGAGTTCTCCAGCTTGCTTTGAGAGAGGAACCTGGCTCTAGATATGCAATGTCGCTGAAGGTGAGGAGGGCTGGTGGGGGGGCAGCCCTATCCCTTGATTTGGGCTGACGGTGGGCACCCTGCAGTGTCACTCTTGTCGCGTGAAGAGCTGGTCCTTGAGCTCGTCGAGAAGAGAGCCTGGGTTGATGCGTACCCATGAGCTAGCATTTGCAGACCGCCCGCCTGTTGGCTGCCAAAGCACACGCTGGGTTCACTGTAACTTGTAGCAACCGCAGGCCACCAGGCATGCCACATGCGGGCGGCCTGGTGGACCACCCTTTGAGTTGTGATGGATGCTCCCACACCAGGTCCGCTCTGGCACCCAGCTGCATATTAGACGGCTGGTAGAATTAGTGGGGGTGTTTGGCACGTCGCAACCCACACCCATAACCCAGTTTGACATGCCGTTCACCAGCGAAAAGAAAAAAAAGCGCCGAGACATGTGGTGGATATGGTAGAATAAAGAATTTCCTTAGAAAGAAGTGCCGACCACTGCACTCCCGGATCGATATATATTATAAGAGGCTGTAATATAGATTTTAACAATTATTTCTGCAAACTAGGACACTTACCCTTGGTTGCAGGGCGTACAGCATTGTCCGATCTACGGTCAGCTTAGACATTTCACTAGCATACCCTTGATCCAGATCCAGAGCTTTCTTGGATGTATGGTCCTTAAGGTTCCACACCTGATGCATCCATCATCACAGCGCACTTGCATCATTTGTTGGTTACCATCAAGAAGCATAGCGCAGGGCACTGGTCAGATTTTGCAAAACACGGCGCTCAGATCATGCCTGCAATTTCTTGGCTTATTTCAGCTATTTGAACACTCAGTAAAAGCACGGCAAACAATAGCCACAGCCACATGCATCACTCGCAAAAAAGAAAAAGATAAGTAATGCCATGAGTACGAGCTAATTGTAGAGTTTCTTCCAAATGCAACGCAGCTACCTAAACTTTCACGATACCGAGGGCTGCAAATGTTTTAAAGACCCTTGGACCCTCATCAGTAACAAGCCTACTTGCTAACCAGGCACAACCAGGGATGCACTGGTGAAAACATGCAGCCCTGCAGCCGGCAGCAGCAGTTAGCAATGCATGGCAATAACATGCGTAGTTGACCATAAATAGATTCAATATCTGTTTCTGCCTTGGGCTGCAAGGCGAAGATGTTTTGTGCATAATGCGTGCTCTACTGTAATTTTCTAAGCTCACACACAAGTACTTCTATCCAACAAAATGACAAGGCCCAGGGGTAGCATAAATTACTCCAGCCGCCAGGCGAATGGTGAGGAAGAGAAAATGAAGCAAAGAGAAAACTCTAGCTTAAAATCCTGAGTGTAGGCTTTCCTCAGTCTTACCAGGCTATTGGCATCTAGCCCGTGCGGTCACCCAGGCAAGGATGCAGACAAGCATCATGCAGAGATTATTTACCATGTGACATGAGTAATAGACGCTGTTATGTGCGTACCTATCTATGCCCACAGCCCCAGACTGCCTACATGTCACAGCTGTGAGTTTGATTTCACACTGTCCTGCAAAACCTCTTGCCACAATTTTGATTGCAAAAGCAGCGTGCGGTAAGCTTTTGGTGGAAAAGTATCGTAGTCAAACTTACCTACTACGTATTGACATGTCCATGTAGCGTATCTGGTCTACGGGCAGAAGTCAAACCAAACAAAACCAAATTGCCGAAGCTAAGACCATTCAACACTTAGCGCTCACCCAGATAGATGCAGTGAATCCATTGTTGACTTGAGGAGCCGGAGTGCCTTCGACGCTGTACAGAACACCATTAGCTTCGGCTAGACATCTAAGCCAAGTTTTAGGGCCACGAAGAGCAGCCACGCAGTGGAAGACATGGACAGGCTGGACCCAGCAAATGCAACAAAGCAGGATGACAACAAATGTATGAAGAGGGCTTAGTAATGTAATAGAAACTGTTATAATGTCCAGCATGGCAAGTTAATTCAAGTGAGCCTGCCCTTACAAATAGAAACCTGGCCATCAAAGACACCGTGTGCAATGCCCGCATCCCCAATATTAACCCGAATGCTTCTGAACCACCAGATGGTTTCTTCTCTCAAAAGGCATGGGTGCATTTATTTATATAAAGGGAACTCGCAGGCAGAACAAAGTTGTAGTAGGCACTCAGTTAGCAACTCAGCAAGCCACCCACGCAAAACTGTAGAGAGAGTTGTTACTGCCCTGTGAATATAAAAAATTACCGAGGGCAACAACATCGTCCCAATGCAGCTGAGGCACTTCACAACTACCGGCCATGCGCAGCCCAACCAGCTGGGTGGTGGGCAAGCTGGTAAAGGCTTGCAAGTTGCAACCAAAGGTGCTTTGGTCTTTGTCTGAATCGGCTTCGCCCCTTTCTAAACAGCAAGCATGCGCAGACCTGTGACAATCTAACGAACTTTTGTGTTAAGTTGTTACCAAGACTAATATAGCAGATGCTAGGAAAACTGAAACCAATGCTAGAATATAATATGGTTGCTAGCTAACAATGTGAAAAGGCGAAAATTGACAATCAATTGAGTTCACTCCACTAAGTGATATGGATGGGAGGGATGATGATCATCATGTGATGCATATGTCAGTCCATAAAACCCGTTTAGTTCTAGGTGACAGGTGGCATGAAAAATACTATGATTACATGATAGTGTGTTTATCTTTGCTAATCCTTGAAGAATTGTGAGCCATTACTATGCTACACCTGGTGCTATGATACAGCACCTGCTAATTAGCAGACAAAAGCATTTATGGCTTTTTTTGGAAGGAGAAACCCCCATGTTGCAAAACATGTGGCTAGGTGTGAATGGCTAACCAGACTCGGGAAAGCTGGCTTTCTGCAAACATTTTTGATGTGGTCAAGCCTGCTAGAGTTTGCAATTTCTTCTACAAGGGCTGAGCACTTGTTTTGTGAGGGTGGCCCAAAGTTTGACGATGTAAGCGCCTGTAAACTCCAAACCCTTGTAATAAGAAACTCCATTGCCAGGACTTGGATGCTATCAAAGGTCCAAAAGAAATAGCCTTTAATAAACCTAGTTCAAATGAAGTCAAGTATACGTGGAAGTTTCCTTGCTTGGTTTCCTTCCTTGGCTTATGAATGTTATGGTCTGCTGCCATCTGTAGTTATGATATCCGGTGAGCCATTGTTGCAGGTAGATCGCTATTGATCTGTGGCAAACAAGCACTATTTACTATTCAGCAATAATCATCCTTGTTCAAGCCTGTAGTAAAGACCGTTGCATGCCAGGAACTCACCGCGGCCTTCAGCTTTGCCAGCTCCGCATCCTGTGCCGCGATCTTGGCGTTGGCCAGCTGCAGAGAGAGCGAGAGGGATGCCATCTGCACCGCCAGGGAGCCTTCCAGGTGCTCTGCCACGGCGGCCATGGTTGTCTGCAGAGCATTTCAACCAGTGACCGGCCAGTGATGATTGGTACTCAAGACATTAATTCCACAGATTGCGAGAAAAAGAAGGTCTGGTGTCCAAATTACTAAGAGCGGCAAAAATACTGATGGAGGCACGATACGGGAGGCACTGCCAAGCTTCTGCAGTGGACCTTTCCTACAATCTTCGCGAGGCCATTGGCCAGGTGTTGGTCACAAAACGCACACCTTAGTATAGCTCCGCTTTTAAGCACCTCATGGACCCTTAGGCCACACTGGATGAGCATGAGTGAGCCTCTGTAGACTGCATTAAGGACTTTGGTCGAATGGAAAGTGTGATAGGCTCCAAGACAACCAGGCACCGCAGCGCAGGCATTGGGCTAATATGCAGCAATTTCTAATAAAATTTTACATCTACGCCAACCTGACACCTCTGCATACCACCAGTGGTTGCCTCAGCCTGGTTGCTCTTAGAAAGTAAATCTTGAACTTGCTAGCAAAAGACTTTTGGCACGAATGATCAATGTCCCCTTCCCTTTGTTGACCTCTTCTCCATAGGCTAGTGAAATTAAGTAGGCAGTACATGACTTCTGCACGCTGCGCTATTAGCCAGTGTGGCAATCCCAGGATCGTGAGCATTATGCAAGCCATGTGTAGGAGTCTCTAAATGTCTGCAAGGAGACAAGGCAAACTAAGTAGCACACGTTAGTGAAGTTCTGCATGGCAGCTCTAACTGGCATTGCACAAGCAGTGAAATGGCTGGAAAGTGCTCCAAGGCCTCACGAGATCTGAGTTTCTCTTGTTACCCCCCAATTCCACCCCCTTGTGCCCTCTGTTTCTGCTGCACCATACATAAATGGTAACCACTTTAAAAACGACATCTTTGACAAAAGCTGCTTGGTTTGCAGTCAGACCAAACCCGCGGTGGGCTCACTGTTGGCTGCAGGCAAGCCGTGAAACTGGGTATTATAGGCACACGGGGGTTTACAAGCACAATGCCCCCAGCACAGCCTCTGCAGCACCTATCTCCAGGTATCTTTGCAATGAACACAGTGCCACCCATCGTTCCTACAGGGTGCCACCATCATGCCAAGGTGCCTGAACCACAAGAAGTTTGACCGGGCAGGCTCCTACTTCTCCAGATAGCCAACAACTTCACAATGTCACCCATTATCAGCCCCGCAGACTGCCACGATTATGCCAAATTGCAGACCATTAAAAGTACAAGCACGAGATGTGCAGGCTCATTCTGTCTCAAGGACATTGCAGGCTCGATTGACAGCACGTTCCTTCACCAGATGATGAAGTATCAGTTTAAAAAGTGCACTGGGTCATCAACACCCGGATGGCGGCCGGCTGCTCTTACAGTACTGTTAAGTGCTTGCTTTTCGAGTAACACCAGGTGTTGCCTCTGATGGCAGCAACATGTACGCTTCCCTGGAAATATCTTGCATATTAAATTTTTTATATAGATATGCCATGGCCATGAGAAACCCACAGCGCTTGTCTTGAGCTTCTCCAGCTCGGCATCCTGCGCCGCAATCTTGCTGTTGGCCTGTTGGAGTGCAACCGACAGGGACGCCATGTGCTCCGCCATGGAGTCTTGCAGGTGCGCCCTCATGTCGCCCCGTACCACCTGCGCACATAAAAACCCACGCATGATTAGAGATTGGGCCAAGAAACAAATGGCCAGGCAGTCATTGAAGGCACAGCGGCCTGTGAGTAGAGAGGCCAATGTGCTTAGTAGGACAGGCAGCGAAATGCCGATCAGAGAGACGCAGAAAACAGTAGATGACTCAGAGTAGACATTTGGCAAAACTCCCATGCAGACCATCACAAAAGTTTCTATTCTCTGCAGTAAGTAAAACATGCTGTTCCCATCGCGCATGACTCACATGGAAAGCCCAGCCCCTAGCCCACTGCACAACGTCCACAGGTACAACCTCACTCAAAAGCAATGCCAAAAAGACGGGCAGCTAGGCTGGCGTTCAGACAAACCAAGAAACCAACAAACCAAGAAACCAACAAACCAAGAAAACCAAGAAAACCAAGAAAACCAAGAAAACCAAGAAAACCAAGAAAACCAAGAAAACCAAGAAAACCAAGAAAACCAAGAAAACCAAGAAAACCAAGAAAACCAAGAAAACCAAGAAAACCAAGAAAACCAAGAAAACCAAGAAAACCAAGAAAACCAAGAAAACCAAGAAAACCAAGAAAACCAAGAAAGCAAGGAAACCAAGAAAAACGACAAACCATCAGACCGATGGATGAAACAAGGTGACAAAGCGACATACGGATAGCCATATATCACTCTGCCTCCAAATCGATTAACAGGCTAGGGACATGCACGACGGCGAAAAGATGGGGTGGGAGGGGTGAGGAGCTGAAGGGCGAGAGGGAGAGAAGGGTGGGATGGCAGAAGGGAGAACAACATAATGAAAACCCTTGCTGCCACACATGTCTCAGAGGGTAATGTAGGCTGCCACTGCGCTCGAGGCAACTACCAGTTAATGACCACCGGTATTTCTCCTTCGTGTTCCTTACCTGTCTCTGGCACCCTGGTACCGCGCAGGTCACCATGGCTCGGCTGCACTCAGTGGCAACGTGGGTGGCCATCGCATCACGCCGCACTGTCTGCCTGCAGCCTCCGTTGTGCTGGCACGCCACCTCCACGGCCGGGCAAGTAGTGCGCAGGTGCGCCTGCTTGAAGTAAGTCCATGCAGGTTCCATCACACGGGGAGGGCAGGAAAGGAAGTACAAGCCGGTGTATTATTTGCTTGTTTTCTCACGATCTCCTACGAATCATATGCATATACACATCAGCTTGCAATACCAAAGTAAAAATCTATATAAAACCGCAATGGACTGACCTCTTATAGGAGTGCATGCAGGGGGGACTAAAAGTTCTCATACTCTTCACTAAAGTCAAACCGTCGCCCATCAAAATAGAGAATTATCAATGCATAGTGATTAGTGGGCAGCAAAATCCGTAGTGTCAGTTGCGTGCAAGTCACCTCTTTGTCCTGGTGCTTGACGCTAGCATTGCACCGGCTGCAGGGGACGATGCGATGCGAGCACGCCTGCAAGTGGTTCTCACGATCCTCCCGCAGGACGGTCGCGTCGCAGCCGTCGTTCGGGCACCCTCCGATGGCCTTGCCACAGGACACAAGGTGGTTTCGCAGTGCGCCGAGTGCGACGACTGCTGGGCATCCGCGCGCTGCGTTATCGCACGTCACCTCCATCGCGTCAAGCTGATTCCTCACTACCCGGTGAGCTTGTTTGATGGTGTCTGGCATCAAACGCTGCCTGCAAGTTGGGCAAGTTTTGTCGTCGGACCGCTGAAGCCAGCCATCCAGACATTCGCGACATGCGAGGTGCTCGCAGGGTCCTTCCACAGGATCTTGTAGCACGCCCGTGCATATATTGCACACCAGGTCTTCGGAAATAGGTTGAGGTCTGACAACGCGGGCAGGATCCACAGCCATGGTGTCCATGCTAGGTAACACCGTCGTCTATTCCAACGTGACCATGCACAGTTCAAATATGGTTCCAAGCTGACATTATTAGAAGGCGGCACTCATCGAACGCACACGACATTGCCGCGCAGATCAGCGCAAGCGTAACGGCACAATTATCCTTTTGTCATGTTACAAATGGCATGCAACCGAACGGAGAGACCAGGGAATTGCGGACATCTTCCATAACCAGTGGGCTATAAATTTTCTTACAATTACAGTAATCCCGAACCACACATTTCGAGGGATTCTCTTTGCTCTGTAATGTGTGGATGTTGCGAACTCGCCAGCATGTTTGTTTGTCGTGCGCCTCGCTGAAGGCACGCCACGTTATTTGGCGAAACAGGGGCCCTAAGTACGGTTACCGTAGTCGCATTACACGACGTGAGCATAGGTACTGGGAATATCTACGAAAATAACTACGGGCGTGGGTCTGAACAACAACAACAACAACTGGGAATATCTACGGAAATAACGGAAGTAATTCACATCTTCTTGAATCGCCAACCCTTCGCTTAAATCGCTGCCCGCTGGCCGTCACCGCCACACGTGTGTGTGCCCACCTTCATTAGGATTCGCTGATACTCATTTCCCCTCTCACCTCTTTGGTCCATAATTGGCTAATAAAATATACCCATTTCCCCGAAATCGCTGCCCGCTGGCCAGTGGCCAGTGGCCGGGCCTGTGGCCGATCGCACAAGGACCAAGTCCATAACACCAGTTCACCACGCGCGCATACACGTAAAAAAAAATGGATTAAAAATATAATTATACTTACAGCAGAGTGAAATCACTCAAACCAAAGCAAACGCCCAGCTATAAACCTATATACAGAGCCATGTCAAAGCTCTATACTACGATAAGACCAATGGAAACGCCTAACGGGAGGAACCTAATAGCCCTGCTGCACCGCAAAATCAGCCCGCGTACGGCGGAGCATGATGTCAGCCATGGCCCGAGAAAAAATATGGATGTTACCATCCATACCGCCATACCGTCAGTTCCTTTCGAGTTTCACTCTTGCTGCGAACGGGTTAGTGCATCGGGTGTTGCATCGGAATGACGGAATCCGTTTGGGGCTTGTGCCACTTATAATATTCCCACATTTCCGGGGTACTAGCATGCTAGCAGAACACCGACTGGAATCAAGAGTTCAAGACTGGCATTGTTCCTTGTCACGCACCAAACCGAGATACTTGCGTTGACATGGAGAGGATGCATAATGTGCATGGCGTTAAAAAGTGATCGCCGTAATTAAGGGTTAAGTTTTGCTGGCGAGGCAGGCAAGGGACATCGATATTCTATAGCACGGGCTGCTCTTGCATGAACAGCACTGTACGAGCCGCAATCCGCAGTGGCCGACGTCAAGAATTTTGAAGCTGCACGTGATAGACTCCGCTACATCAGCAATCGCCTAGTACTGTCGGCCTGGACTTTCTACACGAGTTGCTGACTCCGGCGTCCCTTGTTCCATTTATACCAAGATGTTCTAGCCATGTTTATTGAAGTAATGAACCATCAATGCCCGCAATGCCGGCTAGTCTCCGCGCGGCGGCGCGGGTGACCCCCCGCCCGGGTCTAGGGCACTTCCACTACCTGCTCGCTGATCCCGAGTGCATTACGCCAATGTCGCGCTTTTGTTGATAGAACTAATTTAATTGCTGCCTTTCCGGCTGCTTGTACGTCCTTGTCGCACCAAACGGCGGCGGTCAATAGAGCAGACGTGGGTGTCGACTATCGTGTGCCGCCATGGCTCTCGATCCTGCCCGGGTCATCAAACCACACCCGATCCCTGAGGAATTGCTGTGCACTATCTGCATGGGCGTGCTGCGGAATCCCATGGAAGGACCCTGCGAGCACCTCGCGTGCCGGGAATGCCTGGATGGCTGGCTTCAGCGGTCCGGGAACAAGACGTGCCCGACCTGCAGGCAGCCACTCGCTGAAAGAACGATAAAGCCAGGTCACCAGGCAGTGAGGAGCCAGCTGGATGCGTTCGAGGTGACATGCGAGAATGCGACACGCGGCTGTACGTCAGTCGTCACCCTGGGGGTGCTGCCAGGCCACCTGTCCTCCTGTGGAAAGGGCATTGAGCGCTGCAGCAACAGTGGCTGCGCTGCGACCGTACTGCGCGAAGACCTGGCGAAGCACCACCAGGCATGCCCACACCGGATTGTCTCATGCAGGCGGTGCGATGCCAAGATAAAGCATCAAAACGCGCAGGTGAAGTTTGATTCAACTCATGCAATGCAAGCTATCCTGTGCACTCAATCTTTCTATTTCCTTTCTGATAGACTACTTTTTCTGGAGCGATTCTTTAAGTATTGGTAAATTAATTGCATCTGTCCACTCTCTGAGAGAGTCCGACAGCAGACATGATGGTTTGCTCTGTTCAGTACAACAGAAAGTCAGGAACAAATACATGAGAGTGTTTCAAGGTTACTGATGGAACGCTTATTCTCTTCCTGTTTCACCTTGGCTTTCCCTGGATTGGGTTGTGCTTGTTTTTGCTGATGGAACATGTCTATCTCCGTTCACACAGAATCACCTGCAACACAAGTGTCCAGGCGTGGAGGTGGCATGCCAGCATAACGGAGGCTGCGGGCAGACGGTGCGACGGGATGCCATGGCCACCCACATCAAGACTGAGTGCAGCCGAGCCACGGTGACCTGCGAGTTTCCAGGGTGCCAGAGGCAGGTAGGTGCAGGAACAGTTTCTTTCCCCATAGGTCTTCTGCGTGCTTTGAGACTTCCTTATAGCTGGGATGTGCGAGGCAGCGAGGCAAGCTGGCTTGTTGGGCCTTGGCTGCACTCAGTTGGATTTCTCTTTTCCCCCTCACATTCAGTCCCTCCCTCTCTCCTCTTCACCTCCTTCTTCCATCGCCCCTCACCCTCTCCTCTTTCTCTACCAGCCTTCCCCCCTTATTCACCTGCCTTTTCTCTTCCAGCCCTTTCCCTCTATTGTGCTTGCATGTGCCCGTCTCTACGCACGCACGCACGCACGCACGCACGCAGGCACGCACGCACGCACGCACGCACGCACGCACGCACGCACGCACGCACGCACGCACGCACGCACGCACGCACGCACGCACGCACGCACGCACGCACGCACGCACGCACGCACGCAGGCACGCACGCACGCACGCACGCACGCACGCACGCAGGCACGCACGCACGCAGGCACGCACACAC
Source organism: Mesostigma viride (assembly GCA_009746045.1). Classification (NCBI taxonomy): domain Eukaryota; kingdom Viridiplantae; phylum Streptophyta; class Mesostigmatophyceae; order Mesostigmatales; family Mesostigmataceae; genus Mesostigma; species Mesostigma viride. The sequence continues at coordinate 1,174,868 of RPFO01000595.1, read as the reverse complement.
GCACACACGCATGCACGTACGCACGCACGCAGGCACGCACGCGTACATGTCCCCCATCCGTTCCTCTGTCATCGTGCCCGTCACTACCTTTCTGCATGGTCGTGTAAAGGAGCTCAGCATTTGGTGTCCAGAATGAGGTTCAGCGTGGAATTGGCTGTGCGAATTCACTCTGTGTGGAAGGACCTAAGACCAGGCGTGAAAAGATCCTGAAACTGGATATTAAATGACTATCCTACTGTAGTCCGGGTCACTATAACTTTCTTATTACTACTTGAGCGTCGCTGCTTACTGGTTTGTGATCGCAAGATACGAATCCAGGCCCCCCCCCATTTTGCCAAAATGCGGATCGTGGCCTCCTTTCAAAGTCCTGGGCCTAACCTGATGTTAATTATGCATATCGAATGCCAATCAATATCCAACTGCTGTGAGTCCTGCGATCAAGTTTTTTTTCCTAATGGAATCTGGTGCCAGGCTGTTACCAATTCATCTGTCGCGATGTGCGCGAGCAATCAAGCATCAACGTCTTGAGCCATGCCTGTGGGGTGGTAGATTATCGAGATGTGTCGCAGGAAGGCCAAGACCATATTCCTGTTTGGGGATAATCCACTCAGCATGCATACGCATTGCTTGGATTGTGTTCGGTAGTGGTTTTGCTTAGCCAGGTCCTGCATAATCAACACAATCGCTCGGGATGCAAGCCTATTTTTGTTTTTGTTCGGCTAGCCAAATCGCTGGCCCAAATGCGGACCGCGGGCATTTTTTCAGCTCAATGTGGGTGGTTGGATTGTGGGTGGCCGAGTGTTGAAGAGGGGATGGGGGGGAGGGCAAGTTCAGGCGCTGCCGGGCAGTTGGGCTGGCAGGCAGGCCGATGGGCAGGCACGAGGTTGCCTCTGTACACTCGGGAAAAGATCAAATGCTTATGACTCCGGTGGCAGTAAGAACATGGTTAAGTCGGCGTCCTGGCCGCCCCGTCGAAAATGCCTGAGTCCCTTACAGCATTCGCATCGGCTGGCCGCTACTCTCGGTTTTAGACAAGCCTTCAGTCTGGAACGTCTTGCCCTGACACGTGGCTGTGTATCTCTTCCTTGATTGGGTTCGGCATTTGCCTGGTCCTACCTTGCCTGATGCGTAGATGGCCCGGGGCGACATGAAGGACCACCTGGACAACGCCCTTGCGGAACACATGACGGCCCTGGTGGGCCACGTGGCGTCCCTGTCCCTCGAGTTGCAAGAGGCCAAGAGCAAGATCATGGAGCAGGGCGCCAAGCTGGAGAAGCTGATGGTATGTTTTTAAAAGCAGGCACGTTCTATGAAAACTTAAAAAGACATCCTGATATCTTCGTGTCATACATTGGTGCAAGCTTTGTTAATGGCACTTTAACCGTGAGGCACTTCTCCTTAACCTTGGTTTCCTGACTGCTTTTGCTTTCCAGTGTGCAAGGAATGTGGAAAAGTGTGCGTTTCTGTCCGGGTTTTAAGGGTGTGCTCTCGCACCTAATCTGACCACATTATCTCGTAAAGTTTCTTTGGAGGTGCAGCTGCCAGTTTCCCCCCTGGCCCGAAGCGCCACGAGCGCCACGCTTTTCATGTTCCACTCTCCAGAAACCTGGCAAAGGCAACTCCACGCCACACACTGTCGTGGAGAAATCGTCTCATGCTTCAGAAGCGCAGAGCAAATGCTCATTGAGCCCCGAGCTCACACTTTTGTCAGTAATTGTAGAGCAGATTCTGGTATCATCACCAGGCGTTCAGCCTGCGAAAACGTGTTGTCAGCTGTTCTGTCTACTGCAAATTGCGAAAATGGTGCGATAGTTACGGTTCTTAGCCCCAACTGCGGACCAGGAACCATTAGCCTTCGCTTCCAATCAAATTGTTGAAGGCATAGCCCGCCCGCCCCCTCGGGCTCCTGATGGCCCTCATTCCCCTTCCCAAACATACATACACACGTGCTAGCGTAACGCATGCCACCCACACCTGCACGCAAGTATAAACACAAATATAAGAACAGCTACGTGCATTGCCGCGTGCAGGTTTCTTTTCTGCCGGGTTCATTAAGCTTAATGTGCAGATAAAAAGCCTTGCGTACTGTGGGCAGAACAGGTTTTACTAGTGTTATTTCTACTGTATTTATACGTAGGGGCCTGTTGACTCCCTCAATCAGTGGTTTTCCTCCTTTTGAACTGGCTGGTCAACCTGTCAGCATTTCCAACCCACTGTGTGCAGCAATGCGCCCGCTTTTCTAGATCATAATAAAATGAATGGCGCATTTTGGCTACTAAAATAATCCACTTTGAATGTACGTGAAGCGTTGTTTTAAAGGCAGACAAGATGCGAGACTTATGCCAGCTAAGAAGAAATCAAGGAAACACACCCGCCTCAGGCGGGAGAGGTTAGATACTCAACTGCAGGTGGTCACTGCCGTTGCAATAGTCAACGAAAGGAATGCTACCGAAGGGTCGTATTGGTTTCCCACATATCTGACCATGGGGTTTTCTGGCCATAGGTCATTCCTTCCTTGTTACAAATTTGAAATTGTTCCTGGAATGTATGCATGTGCTCTTGTACCTCAGCATGTCCACATTTCCCAAGATGAAGATAAATAATCCAGCTGTGCACAGTGGGCACACTATTTGCAGATACTAATGTCAGATGCTAGCTGCGATCGATGAGCAGATTCATTGAAATGGTTGGCGCTCCTTTCTCGCGTGTAGGATGCTTGGTGGTTCCCTGCAATAACCCTCTGTCTAGCTCATGGGGGGGAATAACTATTCATTTTCTTTGTATACATAAGATAGTTTGCAGAAACTTTATCAGAATATCGGTTTTCTCTGAAAGTAGTTTAATTAACGTATGCGGGAAAGATAGGGCCGCTATGCCCTGGCCTGCGATGTGGAAGGCTGTCTGCTACATGGGTTGACTTGTCTATTTTCTGCAAAGGGTTCCAAGCTCGCCTAATTGTCTTTGTGTAGGACCTGGTTGTTTATAAGGGTCGGCGGTTATTATGAGGTCCGAAAAATTAAGGGTATATTTCATACGACTTTCCCATAAAGATTCGTACTTGTTGTTAGCCGTGCGCCAGCTGTGATGTTAGGGACCTGAGGGTCGGCTGGTTGCCTAACGAACCTTAATGACTGAGTGTTTCTAGTAAGTCGTGATTCATTATCATATAGTGGACTCGGACCGACCCGATGGGCCGCTGATGGGCGAGATTTGTGGCGGTTAATTTTAGGGACCTTATGTACGTTTGCTGGTACGGTTACCGTACTATCCTGGGGGTGTCTGGCCACGCTACTTTTAGTGGCGTGTTTAGCACTATTCAGGCCAGTGCGTGACGCATGCCGGTGTTCGTTAATTAGGATGATGTCAGCTAGTGTGTCGGTGGACCATGCCTAAAGCAAGCTAGGCAGCAATGATCCGCAATTCTTTCTTTCCCTCGATCCTTCCCACCCTGGAGGCTTCTTGCTTCCGCGTGCGGACTGACAAACCTTAATTAATTAATTAATTAAAATCATAGCTCCGTTGGGAGCATATGTAACACATAGCCCTGAGAAAGGGGCATCTATGGGTTTGTAATACAATCAGGGCTACAACCTGCAGGTGGAGGATGTACAACTGTCACCTGCTCTGGGTGCACAAGGTGCACCTGCACCGCCATGATGGTTCATGCCTCCTTAACAAGCACAGGCACCTGAGAAACCTTAAGGCCACTGTAACTGCTGCATTTGTGGCAGGGCTCCACTTATTGTTTCAATCAAATGCTGGTCTTCTTGGGAGCTAAGTGGCCTTAATATTTATTGTAGTAAGAGTGTTAGAGGTGCACTCTCCCCGCAGGGGTTGGGAGAAAAGAAGGGGGCCCACAGCGAGTGCTTGGGTTCTTCTATAGGACAGTCATTTGCAGGGATTTGCAATTTTCTCAGGAATACAAGATGAATGCAGCAAGCATTAGTACTGGCTTATCTTCTCTAGGATCTGTGGGCTGCCTGCACATTTTTTAAAGTTCTCGTTTGACAACGCACATTGCTAATGATTTATTCTGGATTCTTTTGCACGTGCTGACCTATTGTTTCTTTGTATGCAGCCCCAGGGACCTGCTTTCCAATGCACAGCCACCCTGCATGAAGACTCTAAGAAAATTAATCATTGGCAGCATCCGATGGCGTGCTGTACAGCACCGTGTATGGTTGGACTAGCACCCCTAGGGTAAGTAAACAGGGTTTGGAAAGCACATCTCGTTTTCTTACTGCCTCCATTATCGACGCTAGGCTTTGATAGGATGCGTTATATGGATACCATTTTTAGGGTCGCCGGTTGGCGTAAGACTGCTGACAGCCCTTGGATGCAGCTATACCCGCAAGGCTATATATAGCACTTAGAGGAGCATGGGTAAGACCTGCTTTCTAGGGCTGACGCCACATGCCTGGCACTTGCAAGCAGTGCACAATTACCTAGTTTTGCAGGCAGCTGCGAAGCATTTTGAGAAGCCAGGCTGCTGCGAAGCATTTAATTGTTTGATTTGCCACAATGTACAGCACATCGAGGTTTGACTGTGATTTGCATCAACAGTAATTGCCGTGCTAATAGTATTATCATGTCAATGACTTGGCGTGCACTTTCGAGGGGTAATGCCTTTGCAACTGGGGGCAGTAGAGGCACTGCAGATGTTAGTCTTTATATTGGATAACATGGTCGTTCCCGCTCTTAATGTAGCTGCTGGCCGTGTGTATGGATGGCTGTATTGTTGGGTAGTTTGTCTATGCTAATTTGTCAAAAGTTTTATAGTAACCGAAAAGAGGCCGACCTTAGCTAGGTGGGTTTGTTTTTGTCTTTTTAGTGTGTGTCACGCGGCCTTGCCCCGGGCGGCATATTCCCGCCACGCAATATTTTGCGTCTGAACGAATGACGCAAATTGGCATCACATTTGCCGGCGGCTTAGCTTACTTAAGATTGCCGGGGCTTTTAGGCAACATATTGCGTGGGAGAAAAGTCTCAGGTCTAGGTACGCACTGCGTCACTCTAGGCAGAGGCAAGATTGCATCACAAGATAGCTCTTGCCACCTGGCCACAGAAGATCCGGTCAGTGCCACCGCCGGACTGCGTCAGGCCGCACCGGCCTCAAAAGGTTTGTCACATTAACGGTATAACCTAGTAACTGTATCGGCTACCCTTTCATCTCACTATAAAGAAGCTATTCAGAGAACCACGATAATCATAACCAACAAGCTATCGGCATCCCTATGGGCACTAACTGTGCCGGGCTCCTTGCAAACCTCTATCTATACACTTATGAGCTTGCATTCATGGAGAATCTCATTGCCTCAAACGATGATGTTCTCATCAGGCGTTTTATCCACACATGTCGATTCATTGATGATGTCATTGCTTTTGACAACCCTGATTTCGCAACCCATTTGTATATCACCGCTGGTCTGCCTGGCATCTACCCGCAAGCGTCCCTCACATTAAAGCTCACGTCGGAGGATACTCATTGCAATTACCTCGATCTCAACATTACCCATAACAAGAAGGGCTGGCGTACGGCTGTCTATGATAAGCGCAAGGATCCTAAATACCAGCAAATTCCTTTTATTCGTTACCCCGATATTCACAGTCTCCTTTCCCACACAGCAAAATATGGTGTTGTTCTTTCTCAGTTACATCGTTTTTCACGTCTTTCTTCTTATCGTGTCGATTTCATCACGACTCTTGTTGAACTCTTGCAGCGTTTATTGGTCAAAGACTATGCCCGAGACATTATGCTCCGTCAAGTCCGATGTTTTTTGCAACGTCACCCACATCTGTTCGGTGCTGCCCCTTGGCACAAGCTCTACAAACAGGTCGTGGACCGGCTGGATCGCATAGTATCTCCGCACATCTGAACCCTGTGATGCCAGATCTCCTTTGCGGCCGTGCCGAGCTTGGCACTGGATTCGTTGTCCACATCGTCGCGTCGCTGCAGCAACACGATGTTTTCTGGCATCCGCGGGCTTTTGGTTCCCGCCGCACATTTGAAAGTGCTGTCCTCCGGCTTTTTGCCTTTGCACCGTGTGCAGTTCTTGGACGTTTGGAATCATGGCATGGCTAACGTGATGACTGACTAGCTAGACCTTTTCAGTGGTTTTCCATTTGCGGGTATTTCCTCGTAAATGTTGGGAGAGCGATCGCAGCAATGGTGCTCACCACTAGACACTCCCGGCCAGTTAGGCTCGAAACACACGCCCTGATCAAGCATGCTGTTTACGGCCCCACCGTCTAGGTCATCTAGTCGCTCTACACGTAAGCCAGCCATAACTTCATTGCACAAGGATACACATTTCCATCACCATTCATCTTCATCATCCTGAACGACTCGAACACGCAGACAAGATAACGGCAGGCTCGAGCTACCATGGTCCGGATTCCCCCGATTTCTGGCCTGCGCTGGTTGTCTCCTTGATATACTGCATTTTTGGGAGAGTTGCTATTGTGTGCTGTGTAAAAATTGCCAGCATCTGTTCTAGCTTGGCCTTGCCTGCCTGGCCATCATCCAGATTTGTGCGGTCAAAGTTGAATTTTTCTGCCAAACTAGTTTCTCATTAATTTCTCTTTTGAGTCAATCCAAAATCAAGGGATATTTCATACCTGGGTGTTGGTGTGGGTAAGGGAATCTAAGAACAATGTAGCCTCCTCTGTACTCATTGTAAGGCTACATGGCGAACTTATATACGCTGCTTTTGGCACAATCAACTGGTGACACCGTACGTGGTGCTTTTCCCATCTTAGTACCTGGTTTTTGCGCCTCTGATCGTAAAACGGTATGGCGTTCTTCCCTTTGACATTATGCTTACTGATATGAGAACTGAGATGATGTGCCCAATAAACAGCAGGGCTAGTTGGTTACAGCCGCTGAGGTATTTAGAATCACATCGTCAAGGCAATTCTGCTTCTTGTGCAGTACCCCTCCCTGGCCATGCTGTACAAGGGATGAACATGCGGGCCAATTGTGAGGATTTTGTTCAGCCAATGTCCTACTAACCAAATGATAATGCGATGTGTTTGTAATCTGTCTTGTAATGCCTTGAGTTTGCCCCACATATCCAGCGAGCCAAGGTCTGCTCAAATACCTCCGCTACAGGCGGCAGATCGGCCCCCTTTGAGCCCGCCGCAACATAACTATAAAATGAGCAAATAGCTCAGAATTTATCTATGTAATCTAGGGGCCTTGGTAGCAATCATGTGCATCAATGTGGATTTGTGTGGCATATACCAGCTGGGCCTTGCGTAACTCTTTCATGTGGCTTGTAACTTGTGCCATCCTTGCTTTGTGCACATTGTATGTGCGGCAACTGTGTAACTTATTGTTGCACAGTCTGGTTTGTTTCGTGTAAATTCCCCGTGGATGTCGGCAAGAAGACAAGACAGTGTGCCCGTGCGTGGCTGATGCTTTATGCTTTTTTGCTCATACTAGTAGCAGGATTTGGGCATACCAAGTTATCGCCTGCCAGATGTGCTCCGTGAATGTTTTGAAATGCTTCCCTTCATTTGCTTAATTAAACATGTTGGCTTTCGTGCGCTTTATGAACGTTTAATGCGTTAGGTGTGGAACCTTAACGACCAAACATGCAAGAAGATCCTGGATGTCAAGCCTGCGTGTGACTTTGAGATGTCCTGGATGACCTTGAAGGTGGAGGGTGGTGTGCCGCATGGCATTTTTCGGGACGTAAGTGCATGGGAAGTCTGGCCAGGATTCTGCCATGAGCTTTAATGTATTAAAGAAGTCCGAATGTCCGCAATTTTGTAATAACCATTCAGATTTACCCATGAATGAGCTACGTATTGTCAACATCTCGTATTAGTAGGGTGAGATTGGTGAAAGCTTATGGTGAAACGCCTTGTTAATGGCATATTTATGGTTGGTAGAGTCTGCCATGCCTGTGAGATTGCTACGAGGTCGACGCATAAACATACACATGCTCTCTCTATCTCGCTCTGTCTCTCTCTGTCTCTCTGGCTCCCGCTCCCGCTCCCGCTCCCGCTCCCGCTCCCGCTCCCGCTCCCGCTCCCGCTCCCGCTCCCGCTCCCGCTCCCGCTCCCGCTCCCGCTCCTGCTCTCCCTCTCACTCCCGCTCTCGATCTCGATCTCTCTTCCGCCCCACCCCCACCCCTTAGGTGTGTGTGTGTGTGTGTGTGTGTGTGAGTGTGTGTGTCATGCCCGCGCACGTGCGTGTGTTTCAGTTGCATTTGCGCGTGTCTAAGCACGCCTGTGCGTCCTCGTGTAAATACTTCGTCACGACTTCAGGATAAACATGGCCACGGCTGCATGAAACTGATGAAAGTGGTTGGCTCCTGTCTCTGCTTCATCTATGTGGTAGCAGAAACTATCTTTATAGGGTGTTGGTCTTATCATACTGTTTTTCTTGATCTATCTATTGTGGGTGGAAGTTGAGCCTGGAAATATTCGTTCATCGATTTGGAAGGACATTATACCCTGTAGCAATTGGAAATCGGAAACACATCACCCTGAAGCAGCTGAAAATGCGTTGCCATTTATTGTCAAGCAGGCAATAACTCATGCTGGCAGGTGTCTGACATCCCTATTTGCTTCAGTCCATCATTGGGACTGAGGGACTACTGCAGAAGAACGATTTTGTACCAATACTTTACAAGGCCCATGCCAAAGCCTTGTGGGGCTGCAAAAAGGCCGGCGTGGTTTGACCCTGCTGCACAGTCTAGTACCCCAGGGCCGGCAGACCGACTTCCCCCCTTTGAAGGTAACCGCTCGTCTGAGATCATCCGAGCAAGAGCTCAAGCAATGGCCTGGGTCGGCCTCTATCGCGCTGACTCATCCCACTTGGATGCCAGAAAAGGTGCAGGTTTCCGCATCATGAGAAGCAGTTTTTCTCCTTGTCTCTTACCCACATGCCCTCGCATTTGGCAACAAAGGCCAGGTAGAAAGGTGCGGAAGATGTGTCTGTCCTGTACGTGCTTTATGGTTTCCTCTCTTGTTTTACATGGGGATGCCCTGTAGGGTAATTCGTTTAAGTAAAGTTGTGCAGTCATGCATTTCTCAAGTTGGCTCTCTTTACTTGTTGTAGTCACGCCTAGTTGGACAGGCTGCCATGGTCTGGACGGCAAAACCCAACTTTTTTTGCCTGTGCTAGCAAAAACCCAACTTAAGACGTGAATGGGCCCATTTTGGCTGCCCCCCACGCCCGATGGTCACTCCATGAGACCATGACCCCGTCCGTTGGTGCCAGTACGAATACTGCGGTCATGGAAAATATGACGGTCGATGCGGTCAAGGGAAATAGCAATTTGCTCGGAACGTTGCAGATGATGCAGCGGGATCAGCCTCATTGAAAGCTGTCATGGAAAACAAATTATCTACAGCAAGCTCTATATAGACCCATCAGAATGGGGATCTCCTCACCAGCACATAGCATGACAGTGAAGTGACTATGTGTACACGAAAACTACGGCATGAACAGTGTTTCTGGGCAGACTAAATGATGCAGCCGAGTAGCCCTTGGCGAGAGCTGCCGCTTGGCATGCAAATATCAGGAAATGGCCGGAGGAGTAAACAGCTAGTTCTACGCTAAGGTTGGATTCACTGCTTACGTTGGCGAACCCAACTTTAGAATAAGTGACATGCCACCATTTGAAGCTAGCACACATATTTCAACTAGGATTTACGTTACTAGGACTGAAACCCCTAGGTCTCATATTGCGTGAGAAAAAGTCTTACTGTAGGTCTAAGTAATCACTACGTTAATAGCAAAGAAACCTAGACAATGGCAAGATTGTAGCACAAGGTAGCTCTTGCCACCTCAAAGTGGCCAGGAAACTTGCCAAAGTATTGCCACCGCAGATCCGTTTTAGGCCGCACCGGCCTCGAGAGGTTTGTCACGTCAACGGTTTAACCTAGAATTGTAGCGGTTACCCTGCCATCTCACTATAAAGAAACTATGTTCAGGGAACCACATGCGATGCATACGTGCATTATTGATGTATGGAAGAAGTCTTGTTGGCATAAAGCATTTTGTACGGATTATGCTTCCAAAGGATTGCAGATGAGAATCAGTAAGGCACCTTGCCATTATGTCTGCCAGTATGTTCCCAAATTAGTCATAAACATGACATTGCTGACATATCTACTGATTTGTGTATGCTTGGTCAACTTTCACTTCTTGCGTTTTTTGTCGGCTGCAGCAGGGCGTAATAACTTGGACCCCTCCTGACTACCAGCCTAGGCTTGTATGGAGAGCCGCCGATTACAAACTGAATGATATGGTCGTTTCCCAGGGGAAACTCTATGGTGCTTTCAATAATCATTGCCTAGTAAGTGACTGCTCCCAAGCATTCTCCTACTGATGTAGGGGGTTGAGCAGAGATGACATTACACACCAAGCATCTGGGTATAGTAACAGTTAGTGTGGATGCTGGTTAAACTTTGATACGAGCGTGCCCTCTGTTCGTAAGCATGACCCCACCTGTTCCTTGAAATTTGTTCACGTGGCTTGCCTCCTTGTACATTTTCCGGGTGATGACATTAATCAAACCGGGTTTTATGAGGAAGTTCAGGCTTTTATGTAGTTCAGTGCAGGTATAAAATGGCACAACTTTGGAGGGCTTCTTTTGGCATTTTCCCCATGGAGCTACATACATTGGTGTATGTGAGTGGTGCTTTGCCCGTTCATAATGTTTTCCGCACAAGGGAAATGAAATTTTGCTGCATGCTTGTGCATTCTCCTGTAACTTGTTATTCGTATAGTTTGGCAAGGCTGGCTGACGTTGCAGATGCACAGCTCTTTATCTCGCATATGCGAAGAAATTATTCAAGCCTGCAGTGCATAGTAGGATATATACTAGTATGACTGCTCAGAGCCAAAGACCTAGCAGGATTGCACGCATGTGTTCTTGACGTTTTTGGGGGGGGGCGGCGGGGCACCTTTCTGTTACCACAAGAGGTTGATTGTACGTTGATTTCCCATTACTATCTTGGTAAACTGAGTGCAAAGGTAGATGCATGCATGCTGGTAGCTTTTGGCAAAATAGTCAATTTTCGGAATGATCCAATTTTGGCGCATGTCTCCCCAACTGCTTATCCCCCTTAATTGTGAGGTATAAAAGAGGATGGAGTGAGGCGATTGAGTTTCCTGTCTTACTTACTCTTCCCCCCATACGCACATCCGGTTGGGGTGAACGGGCCAGGTAGCTGTCACTGGCCAAAAGTGCCCAAAGTGTGCCCAAAGTGTTCTCATTACCTGCCCAGCTTTAGCACTAGGTATTGATAGCTGTTCTGACTAATACGTATCGGTAACAAAGCTTATTATGCGTGCATGCCTCATGCACACAACGGATGACTTGAGCCCATTGTGACACAGGATCGTTTTGTTGCTGCCCAATTTACGACGTTTTCTTCATTGTTACATTGTGACACCAAAATCGCTAATGGGGGTGGGTGACATCCTGGATTTTATGTTGCCATTTATATTTTGTTTTGTCACAACAGTATGAGCTGCCTTCAAATGGTGGCACATCCGACATGCTGCGCGGGCAGACGCTTCAATTACTTTACCAAGGCTGCCGTGAAATTTTCTGGCATCGGATGGTGCTCAGCTCTACGATACCTGTTTTCAGGTATTCAAGGCTATCACAACTGCATTGCTTTGGAATTTCTAAATGGCTCACGCCATTGATTGCAGTAAATTAGTGGATTTATCTGAGTGCCCTGTGAGTGAGTTTTGATGCTCCACATTTGTGCAGCATTTTTCAGTAGTTTTCCGGTGCTTCTATTTCTATGAATAACAGCTTGTTTCGCCCGTGGTATCGTAGTCTCCTTAAGGCTATGAGCCTCTTTGCTTTGTATTACAGCATTTATCTGTTCATATTTCATCTTGAAGCATATGCCAGGGCCTCCCATAAGCTGGCTCTCATTTGCACACTCGTTGCAGAAAAAAAGCTTGCAAAGTTTCGTGCTAAAGCCTACTCTTTTCACGAGCCTGTGGGGAAAGTGCTGGCGGAAAACACCTCATGTAGGAAAACGCATTTGCGCTGCCGTTTTGGGGTAAGCTGATGAAGCCGTTTGGGCATACCACCTACGTGCATGGGCCGTGATATGCAATTTTTATTGTCAATCAAGCGGGCTTTTGTGGATTGAACAGAAGACCTTAGCCAACTATCGCGACCACCTGCTCAGATAGCTATGTAACCCCAGAGGTACCAGCGTGCAATTTTGAAGTTCAACTGCAGTGCGCTACGGTCTAGTGTTACCCAATTGGCACTCCGTACATATTTTTTTCCCTGGTCTGTCGAGAACGACCAGCCTCCATAGCATGCACTTGCGCAAAGAAACTTACAGCCTTTGCTGGTTTTCACCTGAGGCACGTGACACTGACCGTATCACATGACAGAACGTGCTTGTATTAGGGGTTGGCTGCCCGATTCATGTGAATTGGCTGACGATAACCTTATGACAACCTACTCCTGAGCATTTTCAAGTATTTTTTGTAAGTTGATGGCAGTAATTATCGGTGGCAAGGACTTCACTGGTTACAGCGAATTTACAAGAAAGCTCACGAAAATTCGTGTAGGCTGGCGAAGTCCAGATGCTGTTAGTTCTTGCTGGTTGCATCATGCATGCTAGTGTCGGCTCAATTGATATGCTTTTCATTGCCCTCGTCTTCTTTTTGCGACCAGGTCTGGGACACAACTACAAACAAGCTTGTCGCAGGTCCAACGACAAATGGGGTGCAAGTAGAACCGCTCGAGGTGACGCACTTGGCATTGGGTGATGGTGTCCTCTACGGCATCGCTCCCAGTCAGCACACAATCCGAGTAAGTAGTATTTTTGTTTTATTTGGGGGAAAAAGCACTCTGGAAATGGCCTTCGTTGCAGTGCACATCAGATACTAGATGGACAGCCTTTGGCAAAGATAGTGGCACCCTTTTTTGTTGTCTGTGTAGCAGGCGTGGCTGCATTTCAACTCTGTTGTCTGTATAGTAGGCATCTCTCGCGAATATAATGTTTCAGTAATTGATGAGCTTTGCTCATTTATAGTTACATACGATACGGGCTCAGAGGGGACCAACCTGCCGTAGGTAGTGTAGCTAGCTCTAGCACCCGTCACCTGGTACTGCACCGACCGTAAGTGGTGCAGGAATGTTGTACCGACTGGTAGCTCCTGCATCGGTCACCTGAGTTTGTGAATGAGTTTATGAACTCACGGTGGTGCTTGGTGTAGTGTTGAAAGTTTGTAGTGACCCGTACCTGTTGGTGCATGCACCTTCATGCGCGGCGCGCCTGTTGGCGCTGTGACAAGTGTACTTAGAGTGGTGCTAGTGACTAGGGAGGTTTCTTTGCAGATTAAATTTATTAAAAGTATAGTTGCATACACGTCTCACCTTCAGACATGTTACTAGTTTCTGTTCTGCACATGCGGGGCCTAAGCGTATTTCCCAAAACAGCTGGAAATATTTGCGTTTTAGTATTCTCATAAAGAGGCATGCATAGTGAACCATATGTCCTTGCAGAACTGTTAGAATCTCAATTTTATTCATTGTCAGCGCCGGGTGCTTGAATGCAGTATATGATTGTTAGCGTTTGGAATATGCCTGGCGCCTGCCTCACGCTTAGTTAAGATGTTGAAACTATAGATATTATATCATCATTATTATTGCTTGTTGGTATGAACGTTCAAGATATGCGCCTGCTGTGTCTCAACCCCATGCATCACAAGCCTAGCTGTGGGGAAAAGGATCTTGTACGAATGCATGCGAAATATCAAATGATACCATAGATGCTGCTTTGCACTCTGGTTTCATTTCTCCCATTAAATAACAGGCGTGGAGCACGGTCAATCATACTCATGTCGCAGACATCCGAGCGCTCACGTGCCACTTGGTGGCCGTCGGTGGTGGCTTCCTTTTTGCGGCTGCCAGCAATGGCGACATCAAGGTGACGAGAGGCGGAAGAGCCTAAGTGTTCATTGGTTGACGAAAATGGGACTAGAGGTTAATCCTGCATAGAAAATCGGAAGGTTGCACGTCCGCAGTGTTGGAGGTCAATACAGACTATCTGGTAACGCCCTGCCCCTGCCCTTGTCCTTGATAAACTGTCCCCGAAGTGGGCAGACATAAATTGTCGGTACCTTCCATGTGGGGCGTATAGCTGCTCATACTCTGCCATTTTCTCTAGTCATCCTACCTAGGCCTTGAGTACGGCTGCGGGACTCATGTATCATTGCGTTGCATAAGAATAACGGCTGCTAAATAGTGAGCAAGGGGGAGAACGCTTCGGCCCCAAGAGTCAGCCGGGGAAAGGGCAGAGGAGGGCAGCTCCTTTGCTCCTTTAACGGCCTTTCTCTGTGCAAAAAAGTGAGGTGTTTTTATCGTGTGCTATTTGGGAGGAGGCTACAGGTATACATTCATACTTCATTTGGAATTTCTATGCGCCGTCATAAAGCCAGATGCCTCCGTGTAGTTTTGCACTTCAGGCGCATCAGATGGCACAACCGTCTTGTGCTGTTTGCAGATTAGTACTACTCTTGATCGCAAAGCTGTCAAGGTGGATGTTACAGGAAATTTACTTTACACTTTTGACTCTACCCACCTCGTTGGCATTCCATGCAACCTTGGCTGGGTAGGTGGACCACTGACCAGGCTTAGTAGGCCACCATACACATTTCCTTTAATAGAAAATACCCAAGTGAGAGGGGGAGGGGGTTGCCAGAATTTATTTCCCTTAGGTGCACGTGACCTGACCCCATTATACTGTGCAGCACCAGCTGTGTACATATATATACTACTATATACATACTACTACAATCTAACCTTCTTTGAACTGGGCAGAAATTGCTGAGTGTAGCAGACCGTTTGTCTGTTAGACTATCCTACCTCCGCGCCCTTGAACGTTGTGATTCCTAATGCACCATATTCACAGCAGCAGTTAAAGTTGCGTGGCAAAACTTCAACTTGCTTCCGCGGCTGTGGACCTGTGGTTCCCATTGTTGGGATTTAGCAGGTGTGGAGCACGAAAGACTACTCGAGGGCCATCACAGAGCTCACGGAACACCGGACGAAAGTGACTGCGCTGCTTGTGCATGATGGCAAGCTTTTCAGCGGGTCAGAGGACGGGAAAATCAAGGTGGGCGGCCTTTTCTTACCAATAGCTGCTTTGGTTTTGTGCCTGTAGGAAGGTCTCGCTTATTCCAGATAGGCCCCAGATAGCCTGGAAAGTCTTGCTTGGCATTCTTCTGTCTTGCTTTGAAAAACGTTCTGTAAATTATGCCCCATGCATCTTGGTAGCTGCCTTTAGGGTTGTTTTGGGTGAGAAAGTGCACAGCTGGCAAGATACATGTGTCCAGTGTACATATAGATTATTGCACACATTTCTTATTATTTGGGATGTCTACAGCGATGACTGCATTATATTTGTACTACTATGTATACATTGAAGTGCAACTTGCCTTCTGTGCTCCCCTCTTGAAAGAGGTGGCTGTCCATGCAGGCCTCCGGCACGTGCTAAATGTGAAATAACCAATTTTATCGAGAACAACTCTCCCTGCTTTGCATTTCTGGGATCAGCATTCGCAAGGACTTTATCTTAGCCAGTAGCTGTCTTGTGTGTGTTGGTGTGCATGTTTAGGGATTCGTGTCTATTAAACCCCCTAGTCTTGGCGGCATTGGCTTGCCTGCTGGCTAGCTAGCTGGCTGGCTGGTTGGCTGGCTAATAAAGCGGGCGTACCTCTCTCCTACTGCACCTGAAAGGAACCAGCGGGCTGCGGGCATGGCCATTTAGAGCTTCTCACGACCAGTCTGAAGGAATTTGATGATAATTATATTAACACTGTTTGTAAGTTGTGCGTGCCCATGGGTTGGGCGCACACAGACCTGTAATTTCATGGTTTCTGATTCTTCAGCTGCTGCTTGGGCACGCACCGTCCAAGCAGAGCCTTGCCAGCACTGCCTCGCTCTCCACCTCAACATAGTTGACATCATACGATTTTTGCTCTCCTTTTTCTGGTCGATTGTGAACATTTTTCTTTGATGAAGGTAATGTTTTTTTGTCTGGCTGCATGCCCCTTTCGTGTGTCTGCCTCGCCCATGTCCAGGTCTGGCGCATCCCATCGTGTTGATGACTCAAAGAAGCTGCTGCTGCACTTGGTGCTGCATGCACAGCATGCAAGTGGAATACGAAGAAGGATGCTGGGGGGCATTGAAAGGGAGGACTTTGGGCATCGCCGCCCCTCACATGCCATGCGCGATCAACCAACCGATAAGTGCCCTTTTCTGCACGCATACCTGCATCGGGCCGGACGAGGATATGTTGGATGTACCATAGGACAGCAGTCAGCCCATGTGCTCGCCAAAGGGGCAGCACATCGGCAAGCAACCCATATGGCTCCTTGGGGCGCATAGCGGCTCTTACAGCGGTCCCTGCGTCCCACATGGCAGTGGCATGGAAATTCCTGCCATGGACAAGGTCAGCATGCAGAGGTATACAGCACAGGCAAGCCCGCCTCGGTAGGAAAGGCGCGCACCCCCCCCCGTGGCCGCAATTGTATCAATCAGGGCCCTGCTACCTAGGCTAGTATACGTTAGGTTAGCATCATACCACGTTCGAGGGCATCTTACCACATTTGAGGGTTAATAATCCGTGGCTCCCCAAGGGGACATGATGCAGACGATCTTTGTTTGTTTAACTTTTGTGTAATTATTTTTTAATGAGATTAACATGGTACTCGGTGGCATGCCTCTGCGCATGACACGCAAGTACTTACTTACTTAATGGGACATTCATTCATTAAATGGGTGCTTACAACAATAATTATACTCCAGGCCCTAAATCCAACATTGACTATGCCTCACCGTCCCCAGCAATGACCTCTATGTGCTCTTTCTTCTCCTTTTCACTTCTTTATATATCTTTCTTCTCTATCTTATTTTTCTTTCGATTTCTTTTTACTTTCCTCCCAGAAACATTTATTCCATGTGTTTTTACAAATCTGTTCCCTACTTGTCTCCCTTCGTGCAGATCTTCTAACAGACAGCACGCAGCATCCGCGGTCTTCGCGCCTTTCCTCACAGGACAACTGCTCTAGTCATTCCATGACGTTGGTACGCCATGCGTCCAGGACTAGTTGTCTCACTTAAAATTAAATGATTAATTAATGACCGGCTTGACTACATTAATTAATTTATTAATAGACACGTGACTGCGTCACGTGAGCATAAGTCCTCAGTGGGAGGGGAACATGGGATGGAATGGTTGGTATAAG
Source organism: Mesostigma viride (assembly GCA_009746045.1). NCBI lineage: Eukaryota > Viridiplantae > Streptophyta > Mesostigmatophyceae > Mesostigmatales > Mesostigmataceae > Mesostigma > Mesostigma viride. Next base: position 1,157,614 of record RPFO01000595.1, on the reverse strand, counting down.
CTATCTAGGTCCTAGTTACAGGGGTGTGGGCACCGCGGCCCGAATCGCTATGAATGCCATACTTGGTCACACGCAGAGCCCCCACAGGCTTGGGGGTGGTCTCCTTCATCACTACTTGCTGACTACACTACTACTCATCACTACTTGCTTGACTACATATTCCCTGGACTTTGTGTGCTTATTTCTTTCGGCGGCTTTCTTACAGAGACTAACATGGCGCTTGTAAACAGTATTAGAACTAGTTCTAAGAACCATGGCCAGCACGGATTCGTGAAAAAGGTTTACCTCAAGGCTCGTACGGAAGTACAACCCAGACAGAAATATTATGTAGATCTGAATTGCTCTTTTCCACAATGAGGTCATCAATGATCTGCACGCACTTTTGGGGCGCCACTCACGGTCTCTGCGGTCATACAATTTTTACAAAGTAACCCCCAGCACCTCAATCCGGACCCCAAGTCCTCGGGGTTCACTCTTGCAAGATGCCAAAGTATCGCATGCAGCGCATCCCAGCGCGTAAGCCTGTCCTTGAGCGACCCCGTCACGGTCAACTGATATATGCATCACGTGCGAGTGCCGCTCGATCTCCATCAGCTTCTGGACGATGAGCAAACCGACCCGTGCCTTGACACCAGTTGCCCTGACTACCCGTCCTGCCACCTTGCTATATGCGACACCACATTGTTTTGGCCCAGGTCCACCAGCATCTCGCGCAGCCCATAGCTTGACGATGCAGCCATCATAGGCAGTAGTTGAGATGGATGGGATCCAGGCTTCTAAAAGGCGCGTCCCAGCACGGTGGGCGTCCGCTGATGTCCTCAGCGATGGTAAACCTCTATTCCTGCTCATCGAAAGACCTCCAGAAACTCGGCCTGGTTGTCAACGATCATCTTCGCCACCCAATTCTTCCGCTTAAGCTTGCCAATCTGGCGCTGGAACTGTTATAAATAGAGAGGGAATGGGCAAGGAGGAGAGGGAACAGAAAAGGGGTATGTGGGTTAACAAGGCTCGGCGTGCACAGCTGTCACATCATGGACTGTTAGACATAGAAAAGGGAATATGCAAGCAGCAAAGAGAATAGGAAAGGAGGATAGGTTGGGTAATGATGTCCAGCTCCAGCTCCAGCTCCTGCGGCAGGGCCGTGGATTAGAAAGAATGGGAGGAATAGAACGACATTGCACCCCACCAAGTGCTGGCAGCTGTCACGGGGTGGGCTAAACCCTAGTGAGCTGACTCAGCACAAGTGCATGCTATGAGTCAGCACAAGCGTATGCCATAAAAGGCGGGCTTTCCCAGCATGCGCGACAAGCTTCGTATTACAACGAAGCCACCTTGGCAGCACAGGGGTTGCAGGGGCAAAAGTCGACGATGTGCCAGCACCTTTGAAGGTAGCACACACATCTGTAACAAAATGGCGGTCTGGTGGCGATGCATGATAGAAGCAAGGGAGATGCGGCGATGCATGCAAGACAAAGCAAGGGGAACGCTGCGACACATGCAAGAAAAATGTTCAAGGGAAAAGGTATCCTGATAATATAAAGCTTGCTCACCTGGACGGACCCTGGGTGGCTCTTCACCATCCGGCAAATCTCCTGGACTTCAGGCAACCTCCTCAGGTAGCCAAACGGCTCCTTGACCGAGAGGTCCTTTCCTGACGTGTTCTCCACGGCGTGCTCATGCGGGCGCTGCGATGAGGCATGTCCCTTCTGGGCGATTTCACACCAAATGTGCCCACAGGAACAAGGCAAGGCAGTGTGCTACACCGGCGGGGGAAGCAGATGAGGGACAAGGCAAGGCACGTTTTACGAGCGGCTTAGGTACGAGAAAGACGAGGTGGAGATGGTCTTATGGGCTGCTGCAGTAAGCAAGGGACGGTGAGCTGCGGGAAAACCACTGTGGCGAAAAACAAGACTGTCACACAAGGGCAGAGGGATGAACTTATGCTCATGGCCGTGCGTGGCACAGCGTGCGTGGACATTAACGATGACAAACTTGTCAGTCAAAGATGATCAAGTTCCTGACTGTCCACAATGTTCAGGCAGATAAGGTGACACAATGTCGTTAAAGCACCAGGATGGCATTAAACCCTTTATTTCCCCCCATTTCCCCTTTTCCCCCATTTCCCCTATCCTGTCCTCTTGTCCCACATATAACCAGAACATGGCCGCTGCTAGCACATATCCCTAATTTCCTTCAGCGTTGCTATCTCCCCTCAGTGTTACAACCCCCCTAGATTTCATTACTACCAAAATCAGACCGTTGCTCGATCGCACATACCGAGGGCCTCTTGATCTCCGACAACTCCTCACCCAGCGTAATAACATTACGGCTGACTTTGCGGAGCAGCGACGACAGGGTCGCCACCTGCTTCTCCAGCAGCTTCTCCCGGTCCTCTTTCAAGGCCTGCAGATTGCAAGCAACGGCGATATGAAATTCGTAAAAGTTGTCAGCAATGACAGCCCAGGGACAACCAATGTGCAAGGATTGAGTGGCTATGTGTGCAGGCATGCTACTATGGGATGATAAGAGATGTCCTCCAACTGGGTCACATTTCGCCTGCGATTGACAGAGGGGCTGTAGGAAGTCAAGTGAGTAGATTGGTAGAAAAAGGATAGTCGGATTTGTGGAAGGAACTGGATTTTTCCATGTTTCTATAAATCCTAATTTAGTATTGATACATGAGTTCTTGATCCTCCCTTTTCGTTGCTTTGCAAGATTCTTACAGAGGTTGCTGGTACAACAGGCTTCTCACCGGCGAAGGTTTTCGCCCCACATCATTAACCTCTAGGAATGAGCAGGAGCTGCAATTTAACTGAAAGTAGTAAACACTCAAGCAAGGCGCCCCTGTGTGCGCGATGTTGGTGCCTACTGGCATACATCGCAGATATGAGATGCTCGGGCAGAAGGCGGCATGTCTTTGCCACCGCCACCTCCCGCAGGTGGTGCGCTCCACTAAACACGTAAAGGGGTGGTCGTGTCTTTGCCACCGCCACCTCCCGCAGGTGGTGCGCTCCACTAAACACGTAAAGGGGTGATCCCTCAAACAAACCAAATACAATGCCGGTGATGCACTGGTATCAGTGGCTGTGTTGCACCCCAGCATTGCGATGGCAAAAACCAAATTGACCTTGGATCTGCTTTTCCTCTTCTCCCCCCAAGAAAATTATTTCGAGAACACAGAATGAAGACAGAAGAAAAGAGATGCAAAGGGCCCAACGTAACATTGCTTGTTGCCACACTTCTACCAGCATTGCAAGCGCAGCCTTTTTCAGGTCGTAATCCTGGCAGAAGCGCATGGGCAACAACCCCTGCAAGCACATTGCCGAGACACACCTCCTCCTCAGCTCCTCCTCAGCTCCGCCAGCTCACCCATAGCAACATACACGTGCCCAACCCATAGCCTTGCTACGTACCACGCTCGTCCTCAGCTCCGCCAGCTCATCGCCCTTCTCGGCGATCTTGAGGTTAGCCTGCTGCAGCGCCAGCGACAGGGACAGCGTGTGGTCGGCCATGAACTCGTCGATGTGCGCCCGCATGTCTCCCCTCGCGAGCTGCAGCACATGCGACGGACCAGATTGGGCATGTACGATGAGCCTCATTTCACAGCACATTTCACAGGTCCGGCAGGCATGCTGAGCCATCGGTCCGTAGACGCGCCATTGGTCGCTGTTTGTTGGTGATTGAAGACCAGGGAAAATATGATATGAATAGGGCGTGCTAGTCTTGGGGGAGGAAGAGGAGAGATTAATGCACGCCAAAGGGGCGGCAGGTTCTCCCCCACTTGTCAAGCACAGTCAAAATTAAGCCCCTTCCCCAACACGACACGGGGAGCAAAACTGGCCAGTGCCTTTATTACTAACGTCCTATAATCAAACGTCCTAACCCATACTTATCGTGTACCGTTCCCTGCATCATCATGAACTCCCAGAGGTATAACTGTGCAACTACATTGTCTCCTTTCAGAATGTAACTAATAATGCCAAAATCGTCCTCTGATGGGCCAGTCAGTCAATGCCTAACCGATCCATCCGCCGAAGCATCAGTCGCGCAGCCTAGGCTAGTGGAGTGAACAATCGAAGTCTCCATCAAGAAAGGCAGGCACAGAAAAAAGGAAGCCTTAGCTAGAGAGACAGGCACCAAGGCAGCCTGGCGTGCACTGATGGGGAAGAGGGGCAGGTGGGCGGGAGAGCGGGGAAAAGGATCGGGGCCGATAGCGGTGGGGGAGGGGTGAAGAGGGAGATAGGCGGCGGGGAGGAGGGGGGGTGAGTGTTTGTGTGAGTGTTTGTGCGTGAGTGTTTGTGTGAGTGTTTTTGTGAGTGTTTGTGTGTGTGTGTGTGTGTGTGTGTGTGTGTGTGTGTGTGTGTGAGAGAGAGAGAGAGAGAGAGAGAGAGAGAGAGAGAGAGAGAGAGAGAGAGAGAGAGAAGGGGGATGGCAGCCCTACTTGCCTCTCTCTTGCACCCTGGAATCACGCAGGCCACTGCGGCTCGGCTGCACTCGGTGGCGATATGATTCGCCATGGTGCCCCGCCGCACGTGCATCCCACAGCCTCCATGATGCTGGCACGCCACCTCCACGGCTGGGCAGGCATCGTTCAGGTGCCCCTGTGACCAAGGCGGTGTTTTGTAGTGGAAGCACAAGTCAAATCCAGGGAACGCACAGATGCGACCATCAAGTTTCTTAAACCATCCCAAATATGTGAAGTGCTGGATTAAAATGCTGTAAGTTCTTCCTTTTGAATGTGGCCAAGTGGCCTTACGGTGCAGGGATGTATCCTCTCCTAAAGCTGACATATGATTTTGGGCAGCTGATCTACCGCGTTGTAAGGCAATCACTTTTGATTTCCAAAGTAGTAATGTGGCTGGATTCCAATAGTTACATAGGGGCAACATTCAGACCGAGATTTCGGTGGAGATACCTGAAGGCCTTGATCATGCTTGATGCTGGTATTGCAGCGGTCGCAGCGAACGAGACGGTGTGGGCATGCCTGCGAGTGACTCCGCAGATCCTCTCGTAGCATGGTTGCCTCAAAGCCTTCAATGTGGCAGCTTTCCATGGCTTTGGCACACGACGACAGGTGGTTTCGCAGCGCTCCTAGTGCGACGACTGCCGTACACCCGCGTGCTGCATTGTCGCACGTGACCTCCAGCGCATCCAACTGGTGCCTTAGCACCTGGTGAGCTGGTTTGATCATCTTTGGAAACAAGGTCTGCCTGCAAGTTGGGCATCTCTTTTTGTTTGACCGCTGTAGCCATCCGTCCAAGCATTCGCGGCATGCGACGTGCTCGCAGGGCCCTTCCACGGGATCTTGCAGCACGCCCTTACAGATCACGCATACAAGGTCTTCGTAAAGAGGCTGAGGTTTGACAACGCGGGCAGGAACGATAACCATGGTGCACGGTAGATATATGTCGTCGGCGGCGGCGGCGTCGTCGTCGTCAAGGTTAAGGATAGCGCGAGACGTTACAGCACCGTACCGGTCGATTGCGAAATGGAAAACCGCGACACAACCCAGTAATTTTGCGATATCTTTCACAAGGCTGGCGCGCTGTTCCGCCCAGGCATAATCATGCTGCGTCGCCTTTGCGTACTGAATATACCACAACGTCAGAAAAAGGCTAAGGTCCGAAGCTGTTGCGTTGAAACTACAGTAGGAAGGTCAAAACATTGCCACCCAGAAACTGGCCGCAGCCCACAGTCACAGCTGGCGAACCCCGGGAAAAACCCAAGCTACGACGAGACGACGAGACCTATCGAGTATCGAAGCCTATGAGTCCTATCGATACATAGCCTACATACTGTGGTCTATCCGCCAGGTGGCACTTTCAGGTACAGTACAAATCAGAACACTGTACACCTCAGAATTCTGAAGTAAGTACGCTAACAGAGTCATGGTAGAGTTGCGAATCTATTTTATAAGCTTGCACCTCATGAGTCTCCATGTCCATTCATAATGATGTCACCACCTTTTCATGTCCATTATCCACTATTTAAATTGTAATCGAGTCCATTATACACTGTTTACAAGTTCTTATTAGTAAATAGTCAGAATAGTCGACGCCACCACCCATGCCACGCGCCCACGCGAAAATTTTGCCGACCGTTAATGTGAGTTATTTTCACTGCCAAATTAGCGAGCAAGCCGTGCTCCTGTGCGGTCTAGGCCTGCTTGCAACTGGATACGCCAGCAACAATATTGTGGGGAAGTGTGCCCATCAGTTCGTGCCAACAGCTTAGTTCTTTGCACTGCCGCCTTAATTTACGTCGTGTAGCGTTTGTCGACCGTCGGTTCATGCGCGCCATTAGTAGTGCGGATTGACTACATTAGTATCGCCTCGGCACTCGTTTGCGACATGCATTGATCACCGGCTCTGAGCACTCTTGGTGGCATAGCCGGTATTACCTAGCGTGGCCCACCATGGCTATCGACCCTGCCCGCGTTATGAAACCTCGGCCAGTTCCTGACGACATGGTCTGCATAATCTGCACGGGAGTGCTACAGAATCCCGTGGAGGGACCATGCGAGCACCTTGCCTGTCGGGAGTGCTTGACAAGCTGGCTGGGACGACCGGGGGACAAGAATTGCCCTACCTGTAGGCAGCCACTGGCCGTGAGCGCGGTTAAACCAGCTCACAGGCTATTGAGGAACCAGCTGGATGACTTTGAAATCACATGCGACAATGCAGCGCGCGGATGCCCAGCGATTGTGACCCTCGGAAAGCTGCAAAGCCACGTGTCCTCTTGTGGTAAAACTATCGAGCCTTGCCGCAACAGTGGATGCATGGCGATGGTAATGCGAGAGGATATGCCGAAGCACTTGAAGGCATGCCTGCATCGCACGGTCCCCTGCGCCCAGTGCAACACCAGCATCAAGTACCAAGACGAGCAGGTATGCTTGTTTGTTACTATTTCTTAGGGAACGCATCATCCCCTGGAAGCATTGGAACGCCAGCATCAATTAGTACCAAGACGAGCAGGTTACCAAGCAGATGCTTTGGCTCTCCCTGGCCATGGCGCACCGGGCATTCTTTCCTATAGTCTTTTCCTGTAGTTGTTATCACGACTTCACAAACCGCTAGGCACAGGACCGTGAGGGAACCTCTATATTTTCCTGCATGTATATAAAGTTTGCAAGTTGATCGTTTGCATTAGCAAGCATTAATTTTAATGCTGCGCTTACACACAGGAGGCTCGTGGCAGTTTTTTCTCAACTTTGTTTAATTCCCCCATGTGAGCACTGTCCTCGTGCTCGCTGGTGCGCCTTCATTGTTTCCATCCACATTCACACAACAGAATCACCGGCAGTACACCTGCCCAGGCGTGGGTGTCGCGTGCCAGCACAACGGAGGCTGCGGGAAAACGGTGCAACGAGAGGCCATGCGCGCTCACATCGACACCGAGTGCAGCCGTGCCATGATGACCTGCGCGGTACCCGGATGCCAGAAGCAGGTGGGTGTGGAGGATACCTTTCATACTCACTGTGGCTCGCACTCCTGTAACTATAGTGACCTGCGCGGTACCTGGATGCCAGAAGCAGGTGGGTGTGGAGGATACCTCTTTTCGCTCTCATCTCCACTTTCGCAGCTACAGTAACCTGCCAAGTGCCTGGATGCCTGAAGCAGGGGAGATGGCCTATGGAGATGCTAGAAGCGGATAGGGAAACCAATCAGGGATTTTGCTAATGCTCCTGTGGCAGCAGCTGCATTCGCGCGCAAAGCTGTAGTGGACCGAGTTGCATGGGCTATGCAATAGGGCTACTTATCTATTGTAGAACCACGCGCTTCCTGTTCTACCGTCATCCGCGTAGGACCAACTGGATCTCGCGGGGTACAGCGCATCCAAGGGCTTTACCCGGCCATATTGGCATGGTGCATGCCCAGCATCCGACCCATGCTTGCACCCCCCATCTAATCCTGTGCCCGGGGCGCTGCACATCTGCAACCCCATCTGCCCATTGGTATGCCCACGCGCCTGCCATTCATTTCTGTGCCATGCATCCATCTGCTCAAGTCTCCTGTCCATTTGTCCCACCTCCTCTCCGGTGCCCATCCCTCCCTTCATCATGGATATGTTGAATCCGTTTCGTTGCGCCTCTGGGCAGCATCTCTTTCTTTCCTCTCTCCTTCTGTCTCTTCATCCTTCCATCCCTCCACCTTGCCAGCACTAACAGCCTTGCAGCCAGGGCGGCAGGCAGGCTGGACATTGCGCTGTTGCTGCCGTAGGCTGGTGCGCTGGGGGGGTGCCTGGGGGGTTGATACAATCAGGGGACGAGCAGGCCGTCTTACGTACAAGAAGTGCAGGTGAGGGAGCAGTTGCCGACCGTGCCTCATTGTGGCGGGGTGACAGCCTGCCATTCCCAAGCAGCAATTGTCAGGCTTCCTCTCAGCATCCGCTGCTTCCGCCTGGTAGGCTTGCTTGTGGGCAGCAAGCCAAGTCGCAATTTAGATCTATCGCCTTTCAGCATTAATAATCAGTGGGCAATAACCCCATGTTGTTCTAAACTGTCTCGTCCGAACTTGACTTGTTCGGACACCCTGCACCGATGCAGCATCGACAAGCTGCTGTGGCTATCCTCCATATATTGAACATGTACTTCGCTTCATTCCGGCACTTTGAGCTACAATGACCTCTGATGGGTGGCCGCTGGCATCCGTGGGCATTGTCCTTCATGCATGTTAATGAATCATTGTATGAATAAATTGTGCTGGTGGCCCGGGGCGACATGAGGGATCACCTGCAAGACTCCATGGCGGAGCATGTGGCCTCCCTGTCAGTTGCACTCCAACAGGCCAACCTCAAGATCGCCGAGCAGGGCGCTGAGCTGGCAAAGCTGAAGAAGAGCATGGTACGTGCTGGCAGTAGGGGGTTGCTTTGCGAGACTGTAGTTATTGCAAAGCTGCGGGCTCATCTTGCAAATCTTTTGGCAGGTTTGGACACTGCGTTGATGGTTGTGGCATTTTTGGCACCGTCAGCCTTCCCCACGGCTATCCCCAGGGTAGGGATATGATCAAGGGCAAGGGTAACTGTGTGAGACCTGCAGGCCTGTACGACAGCTGCACTTGGGCACGTGAATATGGATGGAGAGCAGTGGGCCAGTGGCGTAGAACTAGTTCTAGTCCATGCCAGAGTGAGGACCGCAGAGCTTCCTGGCAAGTCTAATCAGCCAATGTTGTAAGGTTAGTAGTATGAACTGAAGAACACACCCTTGATGCCATGCCGTGCAGCAAGTGCATGAGCGCGCCCAGCCATCATGTCCTAGCAATGTGGCCAGTGCGCAGCAACGGGATGATAAACCGAGGCTAATAGAGACGAGGAGGTGGAGCCAAAGAATGCCAGCCAATCTCTGCGCGAGCACTTTCTTTTTGCCAAGTTGCAAACAGCAGACAGCTGGTGGTGGTCTCCAAGCCCATACACACCCTGGCAATCGAAGTATGCCTGAAGGAGATGCTGGTAGTGAGGAAGTGCTGTTTCATTGTGTCCGCTCAATGACTTGCTGCGTCAAGTGGCTACCAGATGTTCCATCCTTATAACGACACCGGGGGACTAGGGTACTTATGCCTGTGGCTCGTGTGCGTGACAAGGAGGCTGGCTGATAGTGAGGCAGCCCGATGATGTGGAGTATCTTGTAAGCAGTGCTAAGTTGTGGCCGCATCTGCTGTCAATGGTTGCTGGCGTGAGGGAACTGGGTGGTGTTTTGACTTTTGACCAAGTATCCCTTTCTCGTTTGCAACTACTGGCTCTCTTTCTGCACTCAATGGCTATTGTATTCAACGGTCACATCTTAAAAGCACTTCGGTGCTCCGTGACTCCCCAACAAAGCACGAGTTTAATTAATTAATTAATTAATTAATTAATTAATTAATTAATTATAACAGGCACTTGTCTGGGAGGCAGGGCCCTGATTGGTACAATTGCGCCCATGGCAAGTGCACACCTTCCCTACCGGGGGAGGCTTGTTGGATCTTATTAGACTTTTTCCTCCTACTAGCGTTTTTCGAATTACAGACTCTATTCTTTTACACAACTTTATTAATTAAACCCGTGCTCGCGTTGGGGAGTCACGGAGCATTAACCCCAATGGAAGGATGGCTACACGCAATCCTACCGGTCTAAGCTATCTACATTAATTAATTAATTAATTAATTAATTAATTAATTAATTAATTAATAGACACGTGACTGCGTCTACATGCTATCTACATGCTAAAAAAGCTATCTACATGCTATCTACAAAACAATCCTATTCTATATCTATGGTGCTCGCGACCCTAGGGGTCTTGTCTAGCATGCCTCCCGCGTTTGCAAACACGCTCCTTCCCCACTGCCGGGGTTTTTTTGTCCTCTGACCTGGCCCACTTGGCCTTGTCCATCATCTTTTTCCAAATCACGGAGAGGCCTAGGACCCCATGTCCTCTACGAGCTGCTCTTTGAAGGTGCGGGCCTTGCGGCGTCTAACCTGGCTGGGCCCGGCCCACGTGAGGAGGTGCTGGCCCGGCTGGGCGGGGCGCAGCCCTGCAGAGGGGCCACGCGTGAGGTTTCTACCTCAGTGGTTGGTGCGAGCTAAGTGCCCTACTAGCAGCAGGCGCCTCTGCTTGATGGTGCTGGTGATATGTGGCATGCCGATTTCTTGAGAGCGTTGGTTTTCTCCTTGATAAGTGGCATGCCGAGGTACAGTCCTCCTTGTGGACATGGGCAGCATATCCTACACGGAAAATTGCCTTACACAACTAGCCCAAGTCTTCAAAACTGCGAAGTCGAAGCAACACTAAACTTAGCCCAGAAACCGCACCTTCATTATCTTTTTTATTTGGATTGACTTACCACGTACTGCACCAGGCGCTGCACCTGGCCCCGCGCCACTACCTTCGCGAGATCGAATGACTTGGCAGCGGGGGTGTGCGTACAGCATTTCAAATTAATTTTAACTCCTACATGCCTCCCATCTTTTATTGGGATTTTCGCGCTGATCCTCGGCTGAGATTCCAGGATTGGGGGCGGGGTGACCAATTCCAGTGATGGCAGCTCATGCACAGCCTTGTGTCATGTTCTAGGTACTTCTTTCCAGCTGTATCAAGGAGACAACCAGCGCAGGCCAGAAAACGGGAGAATCCGGACCATGGTAGCTCGAGCCTGCCGTTATCTTGTCCGCGTGTTCGAGTCGTTCAGGATGATGAATACTTGCCAGACGGTTATACGTAGTATCCACTTGTTTTCTCCTACAGTCAAGGCAAAGTTTGCTAATGTCTAAGTGCAAAGCATCTTTTTGCCCCTGTTGGCCTCCAATACACCTGATGCCATGCTAGCTAATCCTGCATTAATTACTTAATTTATTAACACGTAACAGCGTTACGTGAGCATAAGTCCTCAGTCGAGTGGAGTGGGATGGGATGGGATGGGATGGGATGGGATGGGATGGGATGGGATGGGATGGGATGGGATGGGATGGGATGGGATGGGATGGGATGGGATGGGATGGGATGGGATGGGATGGGATGGGATGGGATGGGATGGGATGGGATGGGATGGGATGGGATGGGATGGGATGGGATGGGATGGGATGGGATGGGATGGGATGGGATGGGATGGGATGGGATGGGATGGGATGGGATGGGATGGGATGGGATGGGATGGGATGGGATGGGATGGGATGGGATGGGATGGGATGGGATGGGATGGGATGGGATGGGATGGGATGGGATGGGATGGGATGGGATGGGATGGGATGGGATGGGATGGGATGGGATGGGATGGGATTAATTAATTAATTAATTAAACTCGTGCTCCCGTTGGGGAGTCACGGAGCACCGAAGTGCTTTTAATCCCTGTGTGTGCACTACAGGAGAAAGGGCAGAGACCCCCAGTCTCCTTCATGCCAAAGGCATGCCACAGCTGCAATCGGGCGCGGCTAGCTAAAGGACAGGCTAACGATCCGGCAAACTGTGGGTGCAATAAGACCCGTGTGAGCATGTCATAGCAAGGAGCGTGGGCAAGTAATCTGAACATAGCCAGGGCGTAGCATGGCTGTACTAGAACTAGGCTAAGGCTATGGCTGGTTGTGTACCGTGCGTTGGCGGCACGTGACTAGGTTTGTTGGCACAGCTAGGCAAACATTCTAGGCATGGCTGCCTTAGCGACAGTGACTCCAATGGTTACAAGCTAGGGCTATTGCTATTCTAGCCCGCTGGGGGCGTCCACATCTTGTGGTTGATCATCAGGTCCCCGCCCCTCCAGTACACCTTGGGCTTCTGGGGGTCCTGCTTATGGCGGAGGTATTCCGGCCACAGGTCGCGTCGCTGCTGTTGCTGAGCGGGGGTTAGGTCGTCATCCAGCGTCCAGGTGAGGTCGTGCAACCGCTTGCGACGAGAGAGGAACCGCTGCTTATCCTCAGGGGAGAGGAAGGTGAGCAGGACTGGTGGGGTGGCCGCCTTGTCCCGTGAGTGGGGAAGGCGGTGGCACCCACGCAGTTCTACCTCACCTACCAGGCCCATGAGGGTAAGAAGCTGTTCTTGATCTCGTCAGCAAGGGAGGTTGACGTCTCACCTGGCTTCTGGGGGAAGCGACGTAGCACCACTCGGCACTCGCGGCGAGCGCGATCGGTGACCTCCCGTTGCTGGGCCTGGCGGTGGTCCTCCAGCTCCTGGAGCTTCGTGGCGATGGCGTCGGTGGTGGAGGCGGTCGCTGTCCGCAGCAGGTCCGCGTAGGAGAGCGGGAGGTCACCAGCATCCTGCCGGGGTGGCTGGGAGGCAATGGTGGCCGTCTGCTCCGCTAGCTTTGGGACCTGTGTGGCCAGGGCCTCGGTGTGGGCGGTGATGGCCTCAAGCTTCTTCATGAGCACGCCGCACTTGCCTTCCACCTGGTTAAGGCGAGAGACAAGTGCAGCATGCGTTTCCGAAGCCTGCGCCGCGGTGTGTAGCGCCGTGAACTGTGGTTGTAGCTTGTGGACGACCTTGGTTTCCACGTTGGAGACCCGGGCCTCGACCGTGTTGAGCGTGGTGTTCAGCGAGGTCATCTTCTCGGCCAGCGGCCAGGTCACGTGCTCCTCCAGCACTGCGCGGATGTCATCCTTGCAGAGGGAGGAAGCCGATGGGGCTGCCGGCTGTGCGGGGGCTGGGGCGTTGAGTGCGTTCCAAAGTTCTCTGTGGATGGCGCCGAAGCTGCGCTGGTAGTAGCTGGTCAAGATAGACTCGCGTTGGCGGGATTCGGCACAGGTGTAGAGCCAGGACGTGTCGCGGTAGTCGATAGCCGCCCTCCCTCTCCAGGGCACAAAGAGCTTCCGCTCCTGTGTGAGGAACTGGAGAACTTCGACGACTTCCTGCGGCGACAGCTGCTGCCACTCGAGGAGGGAGAACATTCCGTCGCCGGGCAAGAATTTGCTCCATTTGTGGCGATCGTGGCATGGTTTCTTGGGCTCAGGCGAGGCGCTTGGCGAGGGTTTGGCGGGTAAGCCTGGCGGCTGAACAATGGCGAGGGCGAGAGGGTTGGGCTGGGCGCTGGGAAGCTGTGCCAGCTCCTTTTCCAGCCCTCGTTTTGCTTTGGTAGTCGTCATAGCTGGTCACGTGCGTAACTTTGTCTGTACTGCGTGGCAGCCGTAACCGTTTATACTGGCAAGTGCGTCTTAGAAAGGCGCATCGAATGCAAGTGGTCTGACCGAATTTGGGGCTCAGACGCAAAAGATCTGAACTCCGCCGTCAGCCATACCGCCGTCAGCCATTTTCGAAGCACTCTGCCTGGGATGGGATGGGATGGGATGGGATGGGATGGGATGGGATGGGATGGGATGGGATGGGATGGGATGGGATGGGATGGGATGGGATGGGATGGGATGGGATGGGATGGGATGGGATGGGATGCGATGGGATGGGATGGGATGGGATGGGATGGGATGGGATGGGATGGGATGGGATGGGATGGGATGGGATGGGATGGGATGGGATGGGATGGGATGGGATGGGATGGGATGGGATGGGATGGGATGGGATGGGATGGGATGGGATGGGATGGGATGGGATGGGATGGGATGGGATGGGATGGGATGGGATGGGATGGGATGGGATGGGATGGGATGGGATGGGATGGGATGGGATGGGATGGGATGGGATGGGATGGGATGGGATGGGATGGGATGGGATGGGATGGGATGGGATGGGATGGGATGGGATGGGATGGGATGGGATGGGATGGGATGGGATGGGATGGGATGGGATGGGATGGGATGGGATGGGATGGGATGGGATGGGATGGGATGGGATGGGATGGGATGGGATGGGATGGGATGGGATGGGATGGGATGGGATGGGATGGGATGGGATGGGATGGGATGGGATGGGATGGGATGGGATGGGATGGGATGGGATGGGATGGGATGGGATGGGATGGGATGGGATGGGATGGGATGGGATGGGATGGGATGGGATGGGATGGGATGGGATGGGATGGGATGGGATGGGATGGGATGGGATGGGATGGGATGGGATGGGATGGGATGGGATGGGATGGGATGGGATGGGATGGGATGGGATGGGATGGGATGGGATGGGATGGGATGGGATGGGATGGGATGGGATGGGATGGGATGGGATGGGATGGGATGGGATGGGATGGGATGGGATGGGATGGGATGGGATGGGATGGGATGGGATGGGATGGGATGGGATGGGATGGGATGGGATGGGATGGGATGGGATGGGATGGGATGGGATGGGATGGGATGGGATGGGATGGGATGGGATGGGATGGGATGGGATGGGATGGGATGGGATGGGATGGGATGGGATGGGATGGGATGGGATGGGATGGGATGGGATGGGATGGGATGGGATAGGTGGGATGGGATGGGATGGGATGGGATGGGATGGGATGGGATGGGATGGGATGGGATGGGATGGGATGGGATGGGATGGGATGGGATGGGATGCGATGCGAGGGAGGGAGCTGGCCATCTAAGACCTAGTTACGGGGTTGTGGGCACCACGGCCCGAATCACTTCGAAGGCCATACTTGGTCACACGCGGAGCCCCCACTAAACTTGGGGTTGGTCTCCTTCATGAATTCTCCTTCATGAATGAATCCTGCCAACTATCCTTGCGGACCATCTGCCTCCAGATGACAGGCATGCCAGGGGGCTGCCCTGGCGTGAGCCCATCGCGACGTGGGTAACACATATCCATGCCTAGCCTATCCCAGAAGGTCCACGGGTGGCGCCACGGCCGCGCTCGGCCCGGGGCATGCCTTATCCTGCATCTTTTTCCATTCACTGAGAAGCCACATGAGCACACCCCAGCTGCCAAGCGGGGCAAGCTAGGATTGATAAAAGAAAGTGGTCCGCATCCTGAAGGTGAACATGCTCCGTATCTCCCAAATCGAAATCAATTCATTAGACAATAAGAAACAGCTGTCTAGGATATGGGGGGGTCTAGCATTAATTAAAAACTCGTGCTCCCGTTGGGGAGTCACCGAGTATTCACCCCGATGGGCCTAGTATGGGGGGGAGCTGAAAATGTGGGTACTCTAGTGGAAACTTCTAGTGAGGGGCAACCATGTGTGGAGAGGACTACACAACCGCGCTGCGCTTGCGGCAGGCATCCACCGCGAGCTCTACAGGCGTGTCCCGCCCGAATATCGACAGGATCGCCTTCACCTGCAACAACGGAAGAGGCCGATGCATACAAGATCGGATGTCTTGTCAGGAGACAGATAAGGCGCCCCAGGCGGTGATCAAGACAATTGAAGCACGTGCTAAGACGGATACGGCGCAGAAGGCGGTGATGGGGGGATCAATGGAATGCATGCCAACATAACACCATCCCCCACCCAACCGCCGACCTGTGCTACCCCACAATGCCATCGTCCCCATGTACCGTGATCCAGGACCGCATCTCCTCTTCCTTTTCTTCTTTTTCATACTGATGTCTCATTCGATGGACCTCCACAGTCACTCCTGCCTAGTCTATAATCGAACTGCTAAAATTGTATACTATTCAAATGCCATGCGTCCAGGAATAGTTGTCTCACTTTAACAAAAGAACCGCAAAACTTGTTCTCCTTCAGACACGCCTCCAGCCATGAACCCCCCGTATGACAAACCCCATATTACCAACCCCGTATCACCTCCTATATTGCAAACCCGCCAGTAAGGGACGCCCATGGACCAAAAGCTAGAAATGTATTCTCACCCTGCATGAGACCCCAAATCGCCTTCGTCCATTGACCTTGCTCTCCTTTGGGTTCACCTCCACAATGTCCCCAGCTCACCCTGCAATAAAAACCGTTCCCGTAAACCACGAAACAAAAATGACCGCTCACTTTGTTCTCCTTGGGGTAGACCTCCACAATTTCCCCCGCAAACTCCTTGAACGGCCCGTCCGTGACCTCGATCACATCGTTGACCGCAAGAGGGAAGCGCGGCGCCTCGCTCACGCGCTTGCCCTCCTCCATCAGCTGGAATAGGTGCGCCACCTCCGCGTCGCTCAGGGGGCGGGGTAGCGTCTCGTAGGAACTGCTCGCACACGGCACAGAGACATTTATATAATATACTGCACGGATATTACAAATATGTGCTCGCGCACGGCACAGTCTTGTGCAAGCATGCACGCGCACGCAACCATAGCCCAGGCAAAGATTTAGAGTCATGCTGGCACACGGCACGACCATCGACTTCACACACACATTCATGATTGTGCTCACGCTCGGCACAAAAACAAGCTAGTTTATGCACGCAACAGGGCACAGATGCACGTATGCTCGCGCACGCCACTGGTCAACGACTTGGCGTGCACGATGGAGTGCACAGGCACACTGCGATCACGGAATAACGTGCATGAGCACACCACAGGTGAAGTGTGCACGTTCATGCAACCCGCCTTCATTTACAGCACGCGCATGCCTCAGGTCAATAACGCAGCCACTTGCCACGTGCCACGGATGCAAGCATGCATGCGAACGCCACAGACACCGAATCACAGGTACATGCAGACACACACACACACACACACACACACACACACACACACACACACACACACACACACACACACACACACACACACACGGTGCCATTTGATGCACAAGCTGATGCCATCGCACACCACCTGTCACTCCACCACTCCGTCCACGTCGGTGATGTACGTGAGCGACCCGCATCCCAAACGCATCATGCCCCAACCTGACTACACTACCGTTCCCCACCCCCACCACGCACAAATATCCCCACCCCCACCACGTACATGTACCCCGTCGACTTGCGCGCCCCCACAAAGTCCATCACGCCGTCCACGTCCGTGATGTACTTGCGCGACTCACGCGTGAGCGCGCAGCGGAAGAGCACATAGCCAGGCATGAGCTTGCGGACCGCCTTGGAGGGGCGCCCGTCCTGGCGGGTAGGGAAGTCAAACAACGGAATGCAGCAGCCATGACAGCAATACATCGTAAACGAAATATGAACAATATGGGAGTATACATAGTAGCAAATATAAACTATAAAGTAGTATATAGTAAACGAAATATAAACAATATGGGAGTATACATAATAGCAAATATAAACTATAAAGTAGTAGATAGTAAACGAAATATAAACAATACGGGAGTATACATAGTAGCAAATATAAACTATAAAGTAGTAGATAGTAAACGAAATATAAACAATACGGGAGTATATTTAGTAGCAAATATAAACTATAAAGTAGTAGATAGTAAGCGAAAGATGCATGGGCTGCATCCACCCTGCGGGACTCCGAGACCGGGTGAGAAGAACATGTGTGTGTGCGCATGCAGAAGAGAATGGGAGAGCTGCCATCTGAAACTGGCGGCTTGAAATCCGGGGCTGGTGGAGATCACTTTCGTACCCGTGTTGCATACCAGCGCAGATACCCCCCGCCGAGCTAGCACACTGATGCGGATAGGGAAACAGCGTTCCCCACCCCGGTGTACAAAATAAAAGAGCACTACAGTAAAGATGATGACAATGCGATACATCAAACACTTAGGCCCTTTCCACATTCGTCAGTTCCGGGCAGCGAGCGTCCTAATTCGGCCGGTTCCGGAACTAGAGGTTTCCACAGTCGACCGTCCAATTAGGTCGCGACCTCTAATTTCGACCGGAACTGGGGTGGAACTCCCGGAACTGCAAAAAAGCAGTTCCGGCCAGTTCCGATCAGAATTAGGGTCAAGAAAGGTAGATCGAGTTGTTGAAACCGGCGGGGAAAGCGCCAGGACGGTACGGACCGGATCTGGCTGTGGAAAGGAGGTCCCGATCAGTTCACCGCTATTTCACCGCGCCAAATAAACCTCGAACCTATTTTTCCGGCCTGGACCAATCCGAGTCCTCCCAATTCGCGCCTGGACGGCAGCAAATGTGGAAAGGCCCTTATGATGGCAAACTACGGAGGACCACCTATTATGGGGATTCTGAACATACTAGATCCTTGATACTAGATAGATCTGCAGTATATACTAGTACATGAAGATGTACTAGATACACTATTCTCGGTTACAGTGTGCGACCAGAACTACTGTTTTCGGGATATGTGGCTCATGGCCACGGAAGAACTTGCAGACTGCAGAGACACGTTTCACTTGCTAGGAAATGAAATCACTGGTTTGGGCTTGGAGGCTGCTTACATCCACCCATGCATTCACTACAATCCCATTATATGACCGCACCTTGCTTTCCATCCATATATAACCACAGATTCAGATCAACACACGCAGATCAACTTGTATGGCCTCACCTTGCATATATACTCATATCACCACGCCTTGAACGTATATATAACCACAGATTCAGATCAACACACGCAGATCAACTTGTACGGCCTCACCGTGCATATATACTCATATCACCACGCCTTGAACGTATATATAACCACAGATTCAGATCAACACACGCAGATCAACTTGTACGGCCTCACCGTGCATATATACTCATATCACCACGCCTTGAACGTATATCATATCGCCCCACCATGCATGTCTTTTCAAACTGCCACAGCTCGCACATCTATTAATCTACCTTGCCCCATCTTGCATACCTATCAAAATCGCCGCACCTTGCGCATCTATTTATACCGGACGCACCTTGCACATCCTGCCCGTGGGCACCGTGGGCACCAGCACCTCGCGGATGAGGCGGGACATGCGCGCATCGTCCGACAGCATCGTGTTGAACGTGTTGGCGAGCTTCTGCTCCCACCCGGCAAAGACGGCCGCGACATACCTGCGATAGCACAATGCGATACACAACGGTGGCGCGATGAGAGGAAACAGCGACAGGAGAGCGACACGAACACGGGTCCATCACGAGCGAGAGAGCACGACGCGCGCAACAACAAGACCGCGAGACAAACACGGGTCCACCAGACACCCACCACCGCGGCTCCGCATCGTCGTCGTCAATCCACGACGGCCGCTCCATCATTCCCCTGTCCGCCTCGTCCTTCCTCGCCTTCCCCCCTTTCTTGGCCACCGCTTTCCTGGGCTCCACCTTGGTCTCCCCCGACCCGTCCATCATGCCTTCGCTGGCATCCCCGCCCTCCTCGCCCGCCCCCTCCACTACTTTCTTCTTGCGGCCGCGACGAGCCGGGGCGCCCGGTATGCTGGCGCCCGTGGAGGAGGCGGTTAATTCTGGCGATGCCGCACCGCTGGTGGCGGTAGCGGTGGACTTTTTCCGGCGCAGGGCCGCGGGTTTACTGCTGGGACCCGTCCCCGTGCTGGAGCCATCCGCGGCGGCAGCAAGAATTGGCACCTTGGGGAGGCGGAGCCGGTGTGATGGGTGAAAGGAGGGCCCTCGCGACCCAGGGAGGGGGAGAGAGCCGATAAACGCCGACTTTTGGGCGCAAACGGGCTTTGGTTTCGGAGAAGAGGGTCGGGGGGCGTGGTTCAGTGTCTCGGACGATACGTGAGGTGAGCTGAAATGCTGGCACACCGGCTGGCAGAGTGCGGACAGCCCTGCATGTGACACATGGATGCGGGCAAAGAAATTCCGGCCATTTTAGAACGCCTGTCATGCTGCACGAATTTTTGTCAAGAAGTACGGAGCCGCAGTGGCGCGCGTGACAAGGCGCGAGCATGGCCCGCAACATGACGTGAAACAATTGCAACGTGCCCACAGACGCAATGCTCGATTAACAGCAACTGTGCCCGGAGAGAGCATCTGTGGCAACCATACTGGTCGAGAAAATTGGACACTACAACCCCGACAGCGGCAGAGGGGGCGGGCTGATGACCTTAGCAAAGTCACAGTATCAGCGAGAGAAAACTCCACAGCTAACGCAGTTACCGGATACCCCACGATCAGCGACCAAATACCCCTGACAGCAGATTACAAGCGCGGCAGACTACTTTATACAATTTGGCAAGCCCGCTTGTTACATAAAATTGAGTAACACGGCATACCGCTTCTGGAAATTCATCCGCCGTTAGATGGCTTGCTATATTCATACCTTGCCGGATAGTTGTTGTAGAAGCCGCCATGTCTAATCTATGCACAGATCACCGCAGATGGTCTACCCCCCGACGATGGGGTACCTACTTCCTTTAAACACAGGTTGCCTCCTTTTCACCGAACCGCTGCACGGGGTTTATTTCAAGTTATCCACTCCCAGTTTGGTAAAAAAGCTACGGTCATGCAGGAAGTGCGGCGGCGAGCGTAGATTGAGAATGTTGGCGTTCAACGGTAGACAACCAACATGCGCCAAACAAGCAACCCTAATCAAGTCTGCCGACAAGAAAAGCTCAATTGCGACAATTCAGGACTGCCTGTTGACGATATGGCAACTAGCCGGCGGGGATATGCCCTAGCCTGTAGTTTTCCTTACGCCGTGGGCCGTTAGGTGATAATTATATGCACTTCGTTATTCCTACGAAAGTACAACAGCTGCAGGCTGCAACTGCAAGGCCGCTGCGCAAGTCTGCGCTTGAGCTCATGAGTGCCGGCATGCAGAAGCTACGACAGTACTACAAGTGTCCACTCCAGGAGTCACAACGTCACAACGTCTCAACTGACAACAGCTCATAACTCACAGCTCACAAGTCACAAGTCACAACCCTGTCACAAACCCGGTTACTACATGTACCGGTAAGGCTTAGGTACTGGCGCACGCCAGATGGGGGGGATTTTATCCCAACGAGTAAAATTAGCATAGCGTGCCAATTATTATTACATAGTGCTGATCCCAAAATAAGAATTTTCTCATTTCTGTGACAAAAAAATCTGGGGCAAAGTGACAGCAAAGGGAGCTTTGAGGTGCTTGCACGCAGCACTGTGAATTGTGCACAACACCTCTTCCTTTAGCGTCCGGCATGGCCAATCTTCTCGATTCGTAGACGCTGCATACAGGATTTTGAGTAACGCAGGCAAAACAGAGTCGTAGTTGTGTGTTTTGACTGAAAAAGATGCCTCTTAAACCGGACTACGAATGGGAGGAAACGCCCACGTCAATTATTGTGACCGTGAAACTTGGGGCATTTTCGAGGAAAGACCTTAATATCTTCAGTAAGTTGCTTGTGATGGATGTATGCGGGATATTTAGTCGGAAATGCTTGGAGTTGTTGCTTGGCATGCGGGTGGGGGTAGCTACCTGTGACACCGACGTGAATCGTAAATTATTAGCTCAATTATTTACTTTGGCCACATGCCCTTAGAGTTCGTCATGTAAGGTCGTTGGGGCCGGCGAGTTTGCGGTCTGCCATGAGTGGGGGGCACATGAGCTTTGGTCTATCAAAAATGCTGCTCCACATCCATTGCAGCCGCAGCTTTCATGAATTCGTCTTGTAAATCCCGCCATCGAATTGAATCCGAGAGCTTTATACATTGTCGAGACGGATGGCGACTTGTGCTAGTCCCCACGGTAACAACGGCTGATCGCAAAACTTCTTAAAGGGCATTGATAGCTTTCACTGGTTTATATATGATGGTATCATCGCCATCATGCACATGAAAGGAAATGATTACATGGCTTTATTCAGCGTGCCCGCATATGCATCAGGCATCCTTGCGTCTAAATGGTCGACTGGACAATGCCATCAGTTGCTTGCTAGCTGCTTGCAGCTGGTGTTCATGTTAAGGGATCTGATACTGTTGCCTTAAACTGATCATATCAGAACTTGTTGTCCTGGCCTATCTATGGCACGATGAATGCATACACTTGTGTTTGAACATATGCATGCTTTAGCCATTCAAATGCGGGTATCGGTAGCAAAGTCTGTGTGCCTTGTCTTGCAAATGCCACCTCTCTCTGTCTCAGTTATACATTTTATGGATGCAGGACTCTGATGTTTGTGAGAGGCCCCATGTTCGGTCGCTAGCAGCACACTGCCTAGGTCCACTCTAGCGCCGATTGAATTGAATTGAATTGAATCGGAAAACAACTCCGTTGGGAGTATATGTAGCACATATCCCTGAGAAGGGGCATATGGCTTTTAATACACTCTGGGCTACTTCCTGCAAGGGTAGTGTGTAAACTACACCTGCTCTGGGTGCACAAAGTGCACCTGCACACCACTAGCGCCGATGGACTGTAGTCATGGACATCGTCATCATGTTAGACAACGCTTGCTGGGCTAGCAGGCCGTATCCCTTTCACTAGCTCGCGCGCGCGCACACACACACACACATACACACACACACACACACACACACACACACACACACACACACACACACACACACACAAGTGTGCGCGTGCGATAGTCCGATCATCATCTGCGCAATGGTCGCTACCTTGACATCGCTACCCGCGCAATATTCACTATCTGAACATCACTACCTGCGCTATGCTCATCATTCTTATATGACCATCCACACAATCTTGGCCGTCTAACTGTACTCTCTGCGCCGTTATCACCCTATCCCCATATGTCATCCGGATAATCCCCGTTTTCGCTAGTTCTGTTGCATACATTTGATTTTTATTATTATTATTAATATTATTATTATTATTATGGCCGTCACCATCTGCATTATGCTCACCGCCTGCTTACCCTTGGCTGCGCTTTCTCTGCTCCCCCCCGTCTGCCGCGTGCTTCCATGTTGACCATGCCCCCTTTTTGTGATCGTCACTTTCCATCTTAGGGCCCCCGGCCAGCAAATGAAAAATAGATTTTGCTTGCCAGGGACCTATCCTCACTTGTCATCCTCCCAGCCCTCTCCGTGCTCCCTCTGCCACCTGATACTGCCTCTTCACTAACCCTAATGAATCAATTAATAAACACATAGACTGCGTCGCGTGAGCATGAATCCTTAATGAGATGGACATGGAATGGGATGGGTGTCAGGTGTCTATACTGCTACTTACTCTTACAGTGACCATGTCGCCCTTTGCTACGTGAGCCTCAACCATTCGCAGCACCTGCTGACCACGCCCCCCTTTGCTACGCCCCCTTGCCGCCTTGTCATCCCCTCCCTGGTAATCCTGCCACCAGCCACCGACCGCTACGTGAGCCTCAACTGCGCGCCACACCTGCTCCAGCTGGATCTTTGGGGGGATGTGGACGCGTCCAAGAGCGTGGCAGCGATTGAAGACAGGACCATCACTCTCACGCTGCCAAAGGTGGGGCGATTCTGGTGACACACACGCGCGCGCACACGCACACACACACTGTAGAGTGTTCACTGTAGATATGGACATGTAATCTAGATTGTTCACTGTAAATACTGGGCCATCCTGGTGACGGACACGTACTGCAGATAATAGCTGTTGATGGCCAGATGATAGCTGTTGATGGCCAGATAACAGCTGTGTGGACGAGCTGCCTCCCTCAGCCCGCCACCTATTGCAAATCGTGAGCTGTGGAAACCGAGTTCACAGCATAGTGGTCACTGACGCCAGGGCATCCTCCTGGGATGCTTGTACCCCGTGATGCTTGTACTCTCCCAATCGAGGCTGGCGAGGAAATGGGAGAATGTATCCTCCTTTGCTTGTAAATACGTCTATGGCTAGTCACCGGGCTCCTCTATGGCTAGTCGTTCGGTTCCTCTATGGCTTGTCGTCGCGCTCCTCTATTGCTAGTCACCGGGTTCCTCTATGGCTAGTCACCGGGCTCCTCTATGGCTAGTCGTTCGGTTCCTCTATGGCTAGTCGTTCGGTTCCTCTATGGCTAGTCACCGGGTTCCTGTATGGCTAGTCACCGGGCTCCTCTATGGCTAGTCGTTCGGTTCCTCTATGGCTAGTCACCGGGTTCCTGTATGGCTAGTGGTTCCTGTATGGCTAGTCGAGTCCACGATACGCCACGTGGCATCGTCCCGTGTTGTTTTTTCTATATTTATATGTGGGGGTTGTGGGGTCCATGATAACCTACTGCACATCCTCCTGTGTTGTCATCTTATTCCTACCTGTGGGCTTGTGGGGTCCCTGGCGATGCAATGACACATGGCCAGGCCAATGCTGGGTTATGGGGCACGCTTCTGTTCGCCGGCAACAAGGAAGACACCAAGGCACGGCGACAACAGTCCATCGAGCTGCACGCCAAGCGGGTGCAAGAGGTGGGTGCAGCCAAGGGCTTTGTTTCGGCGGTAATGTGCTATGCTGGGCACAGCAGTGTGAGAACCTGTCTCGATCGACCTACGCGCCGCACGCCGAGCTGCTTTGTTTGTTTACCGGTTTGTGCAGTTTGGCCACTATAGACAGCTGCTTTGGCATGTGTTTCAGCAGCTATTTTGCCAGCTGTTGAATTTGCCATGCTTATGACAGTATCCAAGACACATGCTGCTCTCACGACCTGATGATGTGCTGTTGTTTTATAACGAGCAGATGATGTCCTGCTTGGCGACGAGTTGTTACATTTATGCGACGCAGTTACTCCCTCCAGTGTGAGGTACCAGAAAGTGTCTTTCTCCGATAGCCAACATTCCATTTAATTCAAATCATATGGGGTGGTATCATATGGTATCAAAGCTCTAGTCCATCCACGTTTTCAGCCCATCCATTAAACTCAACCTACTCAAGATATATGTCGAGATATGACCGCATGCTCTGCGCCATACCGTGCCGAATGGTGGCATAATGAACCCCTTAGTGCGTCCAATCCCGCCTCCAAGTAGATATATCTTTTTACCGCATGCCCATGTGCATTAATTGATTAATGCTCTGTGCTCTACCGTGCCTTTTGGTGGCGGTTGGCGTACCCATGTTCCCACCATGAGCAAACCTTGCTCTGTAGCTGATAGAAGGGAAGCTTCCTCAAGACATTATCTCTATGCTCTATGCTGTACGCCATGATGCCATGGTGTGCTGTGCGGTGGCATGTCCACACGTGACATGTTTACCAGGAGCAAGAGGCGAAGAGGAAGGCCAAGGATTCAGCGGACAAGTTGGCGGTGGAGCAGCAGATGAAGCAGGACCGGGTGGGTGCCTATAGCGGGCGTATCATCATCAGCAGTATTATAGTCACTTAGCATTGTACAGCAACTCAGCATGATACAGTAACTCAGCACTGCAGTAACTTAGCTATCTGTTTAGATTCGCAAGTATGCATGCGATGGCATTAGATCAGCCATGGCTCATTGTGGCCATCAGCTTGCGCTTTGGCCTATGTCTTGAGCCCATCTCACCTTTTACAGCATCTGCTATGTGTCAGCCTACTTCTGGCACCCACAGTTACTACTTATTGCACCCACAGTTGCACCCGCACCATGATGCGGAGAGAGCGCTCTGTCGCCTGCCCACTTGAGGCAGTGAGAGAAGCTAGGGCGCCCTCCCTCCTCATTTTGTAGAAGGGTAAAAGGTGCCTTGATCCCACATGACGCAGTCTGCGTGATAATTAATAATGAATCATCGTCGTCGTCATCATCATCATCATCATCATCATCATCATCATCATCATCATCATCATCATCATCATCATCATCATCATCATCATCATCATCATCATCATCATCATCATCATCATCATCATCATCACCATCATCATCACCATCATCATCATCATCATCATCATCATCATCATCATCATCATCATCATCATCATCATCATCATCATCATCATCATCATCATCATCATCATCACCATCATCATCACCATCATCATCATCATCACCATCATCATCATCATCATCATCATCATCATCATCATCATCATCATCATCATCATCATCATCATCATCATCATCATCATCATCATCATCATCATCATCATCATCATTATCTAGCATTGAGTATGCCGTGGGCTAGTGGGAGCAGTTGGTGGTGGAGCAGCAGATGAAGCAGGAGAGGGTGGGTAGAGTGGGACGGTACAGACGACCAGGTGGGTAAGAATGTATGCATTCCGCTACCGGATGACTAATATTACTGTGCTGATGCTTGAAGATGCCACAGGCTAGTAACCTCTTGTGCACATGAAGTGACATGCCTTGTGCACTTCAACTGCCATGTCTTGTGCACATGAAGTGCAACGTCTCATGCACATGAACTGCCATGTCTTGTGCTCGTAAATTGCCATATCCTGTGCACCCCACACCCCCATCGTCTCAACGCCCCCTTGGTCCCCTTGGTTTCGGTTACCAACGCACGTTTGACTTGATTACAATCTCCATGCTGACCACGCTCCTTATCTAGGCAACTGCCTGAGAGATTTCTTGGCTTTCTTATGCTGACCACGCTCCTTGTCTAGGCAACTGCATGAAAGATTCCTTGGCTTTCTTATGCTGACCACGCTCCTTGTCTAGGCAACTGCATGAAAGATTCCTTGGCTTTCTTATGCTGACCACGCTCCTTGTCTAGGCAACTGCATGAAAGATTCCTTGGCTTTCCCTCCCAACTCTGTTGTTGGGACGCTTATTCTGCTAGCCGCGGATTCCAGGCGAATCACACTTTGTATTATCAAGCCGAAGACCTGGATCCTGCCTCTTTTATGAAATTTAAT
Organism: Mesostigma viride; assembly: GCA_009746045.1. NCBI lineage: Eukaryota > Viridiplantae > Streptophyta > Mesostigmatophyceae > Mesostigmatales > Mesostigmataceae > Mesostigma > Mesostigma viride. The sequence goes on along the minus strand of RPFO01000595.1, from coordinate 1,130,765 downwards.
TTAATCATTAAAAAACACTGGGATGAATGGTTCCTTCACTTTCTTGCCTCCTTTTTTTCAACTTACCATGCAAACAATCGGTGTCATTTAAACAATGGCATGAATGGTTCCTTGCCTCCTTTTCTTTTTGTTTCTTTAATCATCAAAACAATCAGAGGAACGGCGTCTTTTTTTTCTTCCGTCCCTGCAGGAACGGCGCAACCTCATCGAGGAGCGAAAGCAGAGAGAACTGCAAGAGGAGCGGGTGAGTCGGCACCTTGCGCTTTCGCGAAATGTTCAAGGTGACCTAGTCTGGAGAAATTTGTAAAGATTGTTTTATAATTGCAGGAGAAGCGGGGAAGGTGGCATTCCTTGGTGCAGCTCTGTAGTGACCTAAGCTGAAAGAGAATGGGACATAATGGCACTGCACGAATAGTGGATTACACTGCTGAGTGCAGCGCTCCGTCACCTTCCACCGGGGCATTTGTCTTAGTTGTACGGAAATGGCCCGGTTGCAGAGAGATTCATACCCCTGGAGGCTCGGGCATAATTAAAGGGGGGGGGGAGCAGTTTTTCTGCGATTGAACAAAGCTAGATTGTCGCTAATATTGTCTGGCCACCCCAGTCACCGAGAAGCCATGATATCCCTTCCATGGAGCTCTTGTATCTAAACTTGCAGACTGATAGATGGATTGGGGTGTTACATTCTAATGCTCAATCATGATGGCCTTATCAGTGGACTCGATACTAGTATCACTATCATGTC
>RPFO01000595.1:1122520-1125020 GCA_009746045.1 Mesostigma viride | reverse complement strand
TCAATGATGATAATCACCCGTGAAGAGAGGACGGTTTGGGTCAAAACAGCAGCGTGAGTCATCTGCCTATGAAGGCCTCTGAAACCCCTCCTCTTCCTCGCTTGTTGGGACTCTGCCCTGCCCGACAGATCCCTCCACTTCCTTCCAGGCCCCTCCCTCTCCTCCCTGCAGAGAACAGATCCTGCTCGCAGCAACGAGCTTTCTCATTTGGTCTCTAACCCATCTTTCTCTCTCATAAAGTGAAAAGTTGAGACCCTCCCCCCACCCCCCAAACCACCCACCCACACGCACCACCACCACACCAACCCACCACCACCACCACCACCACCACCAACCACACCACCACCACGACCACACACACCACACACCACCACCACCACCACACCACACCCACCACCACCGACGCCGCCGCCGCGCCCAGCCGCGCACCACAACCACTAACACAGAGAAGGAGATCCTAGCTGAAGCAGCAACGCGAGCAGGACGCGCTCGATGCCCGACCCAGGACATCCCGGAGAGGTGGAGCGGTTTGTTTGCGTGTGGTGGTGTGGAGGGTGATGGTAGCTGCATCGTTTGCGTGTGCCAGATGCTTGGTACTGTGGAGAGGTTGTATGCTAATCAATTTGTGTGGGCAATAGACCTATGAAGAAAGGGGCTATATCGATTGCCCTGAGCTCAGACTAATGACATTAAGGAAAGTAACTTGAATCGTATTCGTGGCTAGATGTATGCCTTGCGAAATCGGGAACTAAGTTTTTTCCATGATGAACCGTGACATGGATGGAAAATGTGAATATGTCTCCAGTCCCGTGTCCCACCCATTCATGGAAATGCCCATACACCTTTGATAGGGGCCCAGTCCCCTCAGCTTGTCCAGTTAAAGTAATGGGCTTTGGTTAGGGTTGGTCATGGGCCATCTGATCCAACTAGTGCCGTTTGGTACTTACTTTAGAGTGTGAGCAATGCAAAGCCTTAGTGCTGGCATTTTCTTTTCCCTGATGTTTATTTCTACATTCCCCATGTAGGCTTCAATACACCTGCCGACATACTTGCACATGTTTTGCTTGTAAACAATAATCCAACCACCGATTGCCTTCTCAACCTTGTCCCTCTTCGCAACCAGGGCCCCCAGCGTTCCTCAAGGACGAAGGGCGGGACGATTTGTACAGGCCAAGAACTACCGGGGGCCGCTCCCAACAGCATACTCGGTGCCATCGAGAAGGCCGTCCATCTGGCCAGGTAAGGTTTTTTTAATATGGATTACCTAAAAATAGTAACAATAAACAAGTACTACTTGGAAAGACACCGGGCCATCGCGGTAGGGCACCTGGCACGGTAAAGGACCCCTCTTAGATTCCCGGGTAAAGCCCACCCTTTAATGGGATGAAAAGGTTCTTAGTCATTGACAAAACGAGGCCTGTCACGTAAGGCTTAGGTGCCTCTTATGAACGGAACACGTGAGGCCTACCAAGTAGGGGGTAATATTTCTTATTCGTTGACACGTGAGGTCTTGTCACGGCCAGGCAAAGAATTCTTATAATAGACCTGTGGGCCTGTCACGCAAGCAGGAAGGCCCCGGCCCCCTTATAGCCCAGGTGAGATGACCCTTTAAATTGGGGATGAAGATTCCCTCAAAACGAAATTGAGGTCTGTTCATCAAGGCAAGTGAGCACATTTGCCAGGCGCGTGATGCGTCGCGTAGGGTACCACAGGCCAGGATAGGTCCCAAATCCAGGAAGGTCCCTTATGCCAGTGAGGTTATCCTTATGAAGAGATTATGGAATCCTTTTAAGTGACACTTGAGGCCTGTCACAGCAAGGTGAGCGGCTGGTGCCTGGATGGCTCCAGGTGTGGATTACTTGAAACAACAGAGTGTGCTACTGTAGTAGGGGTAAGTGTAGTTAGTAGTAGTAGTAGTAGTGGTAAGTAGTGGTAAGTAGTGGTAGTAGTGGTAGAAAGTGGTAGTAGTGGTAGTGGGTAGGTAGTGGTAGTAGTGGGTAGTAGTGGTGTAGTGGTAGTAGTGGTAGTAGCTGGTAAGTAGTGGTAGTAGTGGTAGTAGTGGTAGTAGTGGTAGTATGTAGTAGTGGAGTAGTGGTAGTAGTGGTAAGTAAGATGGTAGTTAGTGGTATAGTGGTAAGTTAGTGGTAGTAGTGGTAGTAGTGGTAAGTAGTGGTAGTAGTGGTAGTAGTGTAGTATGGGTAAGTAGGTGGGTGTAGTGGTGAGTAGTGGTAGAGTGGTAGTAGTGGTAGTAGTTGGTAAGTATGTAGTAGTGGTAGTAGTGGTAGTAGTGGGTAGTAGTGGTATAGTGGTAGTAGTGGTAGTAGTGGTAGTGGGTATAGTGGTAGTAGTGGTAGGAGTGTAGTAGTGGTAGTTAGTGGTAGTAGTGAGTAGTAGTGGTAGTAGTGGTTGTAGTGGTTAGTAGTGGTGTAGTGGTAGTAGTGGTAGTAGTGGTGTAGTGGTAGTATGGTAGATAGTGGTAGTAGTGTAGTACGTGGTAGTA
>RPFO01000595.1:1029009-1097408 GCA_009746045.1 Mesostigma viride | reverse complement strand
GGTGGAGCCACAACTAACGGGAAAGCCGCATTCAAATTCGCCTAGCCCACGGGTCACAATTGGCCGACAGGTAGATGCAGCCAGCCCCGGGCGTGTCGCAGACAGTAATCACTACCGTAGGCCGCGGTGCCGCACCTCGGCGCAGGTTTTTTCAGCTGTGCATGAAGAAAAAAACGTGTCTCAATCCAGGAACCCCCGTCGGTTCATCATGTCAGCCTAGAAAACTGGAGCGGTGGAGCCACAACTAACGGGAAAGCCGCATTCAAATTCGCCTAGCCCACGGGTCACAATTGGCCGACAGGTAGATGCAGCCAGCCCCGGGCGTGTCGCAGACAGTAATCACTACCGTAGGCCGCGGTGCCGCACCTCGGCGCAGGTTTTTTCAGCTGTGCATGAAGAAAAAAACGTGTCTCAATCCAGGAACCCCCGTCGGTTCATCATGTCAGCCTAGAAAACTGGTATATATATTAGGCTTAGTATATATATTAAAAATCGTGCCGCCCGGCTGGCCCCAGCAGCATTTTTGGGCTCCGTCGCTCAGTCGTGGGCGGAAAGCTGCCGGCTCCTGCCCCTTTTGGCAACGGCAGCGCCTGACCTCCTGGACCCCAGCAGCCCTTTGCCCTTCGTCACCGCCATCCAGGAGGCCTATGCTGAGATCCAGCAGGCCTGTTCTCCCGTCCGTGCCGCTCAGGCGGTACAGCGCCACCTCCCTCGCGGCACTCCCTCGGTCGCCTCCGTTCAATCTCCCGCCGCATTCCCTGCTCGCGTCATCGATAAACACCAGAAAACCTACGCGGGTATTCTGCACACGGCTGATTGGATTGCTCTTTTCGCGGACCTCAACGCCCAGGGACGTGCGTGGCTGTTCTCGCTTTCCTAATTGCGGAGTGTGGGCTCGGCGTACCTTCGTGCTCTTCCCATGGCCCCCCCATTCGCCTTGGCTCCCAGCCACTACTCGGTGGCGCTCCGGCACCAGCTATTTGCCCCGCAGCCTCTTGTTCCGGCCGGGCGGCCTTGTGGTAGCTGTGGGCAGCCGCTGGATCCCACGGGGACTCACTACCTTGCCTGCATGGGGGGCCAACAGAATCAGAATTGGTATTTGTATTTGCACACTGTCCTCCTGACGGTGGTGCTCGCCATGATTCGGTCGGTTTTCCCCCACGCGAACATCCGGTCCGAGGATGCGGATGGCGCTGCCTTCTATTCCCCCAACCACCGGCCTGACATCGTGGTGCTGGACTTTGAGGGGGGTGGCCGGCATCTGCTTATTGACGTTTCGGTGGCGCGGCCCTTGGCTCTTAGCCACGTGGCTGGGGCCTCCCTCACGGCAGGTTACACGGCGGACCGGGCGGAGCGGGCCAAGCTCCTGGCCTACGGCGACGTCGGGCACCATCGTGTGGTGCCCTTTGTCCTGGAGGAGTTTGGGGCCATGGGGCCCCTGACCTCCGCCTTCTTCAAGGAGTGTTGCCGGCTCCGGGAGGACCGGCTGGACCTGGAGGGCCAGCGGGCCCCATGGTCGGCGCGGACCTGGACGTCATATTGGCGTCAGCGCTTGTCGGTGGCGCTGACTCGGGCCATGGCTGACATCATGCTCCGCCGTACGCGGGCTGATTTTGCGGTGCAGCAGGGCTATTAGGTTCCTCCCGTTAGGCGTTTCCATTGGTCTTATCGTAGTATAGAGCTTTGACATGGCTCTGTATATAGGTTTATAGCTGGGCGTTTGCTTTGGTTTGAGTGATTTCACTCTGCTGTAAGTAATTATATTTTTAATATATATTAAAAATATAATTACTTACAGCAGAGTGAAATCACTCAAACCAAAGCAAACGCCCAGCTATAAACCTATATACAGAGCCATGTCAAAGCTCTATACTACGATAAGACCAATGGAAACGCCTAACGGGAGGAACCTAATAGCCCTGCTGCACCGCAAAATCAGCCCGCGTACGGCGGAGCATGATGTCAGCCATGGCCCGAGTCAGCGCCACCGACAAGCGCTGACGCCAATATGACGTCCAGGTCCGCGCCGACCATGGGGCCCGCTGGCCCTCCAGGTCCAGCCGGTCCTCCCGGAGCCGGCAACACTCCTTGAAGAAGGCGGAGGTCAGGGGCCCCATGGCCCCAAACTCCTCCAGGACAAAGGGCACCACACGATGGTGCCCGACGTCGCCGTAGGCCAGGAGCTTGGCCCGCTCCGCCCGGTCCGCCGTGTAACCTGCCGTGAGGGAGGCCCCAGCCACGTGGCTAAGAGCCAAGGGCCGCGCCACCGAAACGTCAATAAGCAGATGCCGGCCACCCCCCTCAAAGTCCAGCACCACGATGTCAGGCCGGTGGTTGGGGGAATAGAAGGCAGCGCCATCCGCATCCTCGGACCGGATGTTCGCGTGGGGAAAACCGACCGAATCATGGCGAGCACCACCGTCAGGAGGACAGTGTGCAACTATAATATATATTATTATATTAGTATATTTAATTAATAATTATATTTTTATAATATGTTCACTCCGGTGCGCTTTTCCAGTCCTAGTGGCTTGCCACCTTAGCCATCCTGAGAATGCCCACGAGTATAGGGCACATAGCATTACACACGAGCGCCCGGCGGTCCAGCATCCTTGACTCCTTGGCAGTAATTGGACGATCGCGTGGACGCGTCGTCCCTGGGGGGAAGGGGAGGGGTCGCAGGGCGTATGAAGCCTGCAGATGGCTACTAATAATACCATATACTTCTTTACTATACCTACCTTTTATATACTAAGTACTTGTACTGGTCCACTACACTTCTTTATGATACCATACGATCTTCTTAATTATATCTAGCTCCTGTATGATCGGCACGGTTCGGCTTTGGATCGAGCCGGCCATCTATGTAGGAATCCACCGCAGCCGCGCGTGGATCCGACGACCCTTCTACTGCCATGCCAGGGATCGATGCGCAGCCGCGCGTGGATTCGACGACCCTTCTACTGCCATGCCATGCAGGGATCGATGCGCCAGCGTGCGGATATTATATATTTTCGATATTCTCTATTTTCTATATAATATATTTTCTCTATGCTATATTCTCTATGGGATAATCTGCAATTGGTGGTGGGCTTGAACGGGTCGTCCCGAAGAGAACCACGTCAGGCACTCAGCACCGCATGTGCACATGGTCCTGGTCTTTTTGGACATGGGCTCACCGGATGCTTGATGATTCTTCTACTAAGGCGTCCGTACCGAGGCATCTCCGCGCGGGATGCCGGATTCGGCAGCGAGTGCCAGCGACCCCAGGCTACGGCCTGACTGCACGTCGCGTCCCGCGTGACCAACGGACGCGGAGTCCCATGGCATGCGGCCAAGTATTATTATAGGGAGCCTTCCGGCTGGCGGCTATGAGTCACGGCTCCCTGACTTCCTGGCGCTGGAGGGACGTGCATGGCTTCTCGTGCACCCGTACGTAATTAATTTCACCAGTGCGGCACGGTGCATGGAGACGGCACGGTGCATGGAGGCTGTTGCAACCCCGATGCGACTGGGCGATCAGGCATGGTGGAGCCTACATTGAAGCGAGGTCGGCAAACAGATGTACAACACCTTGTTGAATTGTTGGTAGCCAACCAATTGGCCAGCCCGGGATTGAGGGCGACGCCTGGCTGGGTCAGGGCGCTCCCGGGCTTGAGTACCCTGGCTTGCAGGGCGCGTCCGCGCCCGCCGAGACTGTCGGGAGTAAGGGCCCCGGGGCTGCAAGCATATGCGGCAGTTGCATGGCGACAGCACGTACTGCCGGCAGTAGTGGTGGATGACCCAGCCGGTCGTGGTTGCACTGGTTGCACTGGTGCCGGTCGTGGTTGCATCAGAAGCCGGTGGCAGTGTCCGGTCATGGTCTCACCGCCTCAACAGTGCGCGTGCACGGTGCCGATGCCACATGATGTGGCGCTGACAGTCGCCCCGCAGACTGCCGGTGTCCGAGTAACACCCGGTATCACTGCATTGGGCCGGTACATCCGCTCTGAGCGGACCCGGCGCTGACGCGAGCTGGGCCATGGCAGAGCACTGAGGTACATGGGACGTGCGGGATCTGGCCGTCGAGGGCAAGTCACGGGGACTGTAACAGCGACCCGAGACTGAGAGGCAGGCAGGATCGAGCTGCTGGAGTCTGAGCACCTAGTCACTGCCCGCGACCCTGTGCATGGCTACCATCGCGCAGTGTTCGCGTCCCTCCTGTGGGCTGAGCCCGGTAGGGAGTTGTTCCTTGCACCACTGGTGGAGGCCGATCGAGCGTGATTGGCAAGTGGCTCGTGTCCGCGCGCCTATGAGGTTGCATGGATGAGGGACTCAGAGCATGGCGTCCCATGTGCATGGCGGGCGGGCTGTGTGGGCGGCAAAATGTACTATACCCCATGGCCATGCACGGGTACAGGGGTGGTGAGAGGCCTTCAAGCTTCGAGCGGGGGATGTGGCAATGCGCGGTGGGGACTGCATACATAGGGGCGTGTTTCTGTTGCGGGAATCGGCTCCTGGGCAAAACAGCCAAGCGGGGTGGACGGGCGGTGATCGGTCGTGCGCGGGATTGACCCCGGCCCACGATCGCTGTATGTGCTTGAGCACCTGTGTGCTGGGCGCGATCGAGCCCGAGGAGCTCTTGTTTGGGACTGCGGGGTTGCTTCGGCCCTAGTACTCCATGAGCAGCACGGTGTCTCGCAGGGGCAACGTTACTGATACGGCAGTTCCTGCAAGGCGTGTCACTCCCCGACCTGCCCATTGCATTGTATAAGTGCGGGCATTGCGGGCGCTATGCAGTCGACGTCGGCGGCCTCGAGCATCACATGCATATGGGCCTGCGCAAACATCAACCGTGCTCTTGCGGTGCGAGTGTCACGGAGGATGTGACTGCGAGCTGAGGAGTTTTCCCCCGCTTGTGGTGGAGTTCAGGCACATTAGTGCAGCAGTAAGGAATGTGGGGACCGGCGACTGCTTCGGTCTATGCACGTCGGCCGGAGTGGTGTTGTGCCTAAACTACTGCAGCTTCGTGGAGGAGTTGGCAGGGCGCACTCCAGTGGACACGCTGGGGCCCTGCTAGTTTTGGGCACTTAACGTGCCATATTATCCAAGTTTCCGGTGTTGATCGACTTTGACTGTTTCCTGCGCTGGATAGAGACGGCGGGGCGCACTCTAGTGGACACACTAGGGCCTTGCGGGCACCTGCATGCGTTCGCAGGTGCAGGGGAGGCGCACTCTAGCGGCCGCGCTAGTGCTTCCCCCGCTATACAGCCACTCCAGCGGCGGCCAGGGACGGCCACGTTGCATGGTCGGTTGGCTCACGGCGCGCCTGTATTTGAGAGGACGCGTACAGCTGTCGGTAGTGAGGCGATGGATCAGATTCTTCTGGTGCACGCCCTCGCTTCTGAGCATGGGGCCTGCACTGCATGCTGTGCCTCATCGTTGTCGACGCAACTAGTAGTACTTCTTAATCGTCATGTGATTACGTGCATCAGTCGCGCTGTAAGGCTGGGTTTCGGCTGGACGGGATACATGACTGGCCACCTCGTCGGCCTGATCATCATTGAAGTTGTATGCATGAAAAATATTCCCTCCTGCTGACAGTCCCGGCGATGGCTATATAAAGAGTTGCCCTTGCGTGGCAAGTCTGGGGGGACCTGGTTTCACTGGCCCGTTGGTGCACAAGGGCTGGGACATAGTACCCCTATGGTCAACATTTCATCAAGTTTGAGGCTGCTCAGGACCTCAGGACTGGTTGAGCGGGATTACATGGACTGTGCATTATTATGTGGATGGGATAGGGCACGCGGTGGCGTCCCCTAAGGTGGCTCCAGTGGATCGGCTCGCCAACAACGGCGGTCGCTGAGATGGTTGTGAGAGTTTTATGACGGATATAGCGGAATGATCCTGTCATCCTGTTTCATGCTACTACGTCAGGGTTGGAGTTGGAATGCGTCGTGAGACGTAGGACAACTGACGAAAGCTGGAAATGAGAATGACGATTGTATTAGCAATAATACAAGGAATGTAGTGAAAGCTTGAGGGCTCAGGATGGAACTGGGCAAACTCGGGTGCTGCGGCACTCCCCAGTGCTACGCCTATATGCCTATGGCAGCGCTACCTGCAGCGCCTACCAGTGGACAACTGTACACTGCAATGCCATGCGACCACGTCACTAGCAACCAGCTAACACTTGGCCCGTCAGACCCGGCTACACCGGATCTGGCGGGTGAAGCTAGAGCCTAGGAACAGTCTGGCACGCACTACACGTCCGTCCACATGACACCGCAGGACCGTACGCCCTGCCGTACAGTACTAAGGTGTCCCGCTCAGCCGCGGTAGGCAATACGCGGCGCGCAGGCCGGGTTGGAAAATACGTGTGCGGGGTATAATACGTGGACTTAAAATACGCGTATTATACGTGGGGGGTATAAAATACGCGGCGGTAAAATGCGCGACAGTTTTTCTGGTCCAATTGTCAGTCACCCAATTAACACGCTCCTTGATGATGGTCATGCAGTTATTGCAACTGAAATTTGGTGTATATGCTTGTTTATTAACATCTTCCATTTATGCCCTGCAATCCTATCTGATTATGATTTGATAAATGCAGGGGGAGCATGCTGCAACGGGAATTGTAAGGAATCAATTAATTAATTAATTAATTGTAAGGAAAGCCATCCACTATATAATGCATGAGAGGACATAAGACACAACTTCCGAGAAGGAGGGGTGACGTGCCCTCCTTTGTACTGGATCATGCCGGCCACCATCTGCTTGAAAGAGGCGCTCTCAGCCGCATGGAAGGCAATGCCGTTCTCGATAAAAAGTTCGGCAGCCAGCAGCTGGACACCTTTCTCGTCGACGGGAACCAGCCATTTGGTGATGCTCAGCTGGCCTTTGCTGGGAACCGATCGACGACAGGTCAGCCGGCGCAGCCCCTCCCATCTCCGCCATTGCCCTGTTCAAATTGTGCTGCTTCTTGGCGTCTGACTGCTGTGACTTGTTGTTATACATCCTGAGAAACTTGCTCCGGATATTCGGTGGAATTTTGTCGCAGGGTAACATCCCTTCCCCTGCGATTCCGGCAAAGTGTGCACGGACTCGGAATACGCTGATTGCCCCCGCCCCGTATGAGAACTTCTTGTTGCAAAATGAGCAGAACTTATTCGACACAAACTGCGTTTTGTTACTAACAGCATCTGTGACTGCTTCTTTCTTCTCGAGAACGAAATCCCATTGAGGCCCTTTCTTCCTCATGGCTGCAAATCGAAAATGGCTGCACACTGTCGCACAGTCGCACTGGCCTCGTCGTCGCTATATTGCATTACACCGTCAGTAGCACAGCTGGCATTTGCTGGCACACTGTTATTATGCGTTATGTACCTAGTCCTAGCTGTCTCCTAGTACCGGCCAAACATTTTGCAAGGCTTGCGCTTTATGAAAAGAACTGTACGCATCTACTTCTAGTAGTAAAAATCTCAAATGTGCAGTGAGCGCGCCGCGCCCAGAACCTGGGCACCGCGCCAGTGCCCGCTGCCCGCTGGTACCCCCGAAAAATTTTAAGTCCAAACCGCGTGGTCAGACGTAAAATACGCGTAAAATACGTCGAGGCCCATAATATGCTTTATCCCGCATTTTATCGCAAAAGTGCGGCGTACAGACCAACCCGGCGCGCAGGCCGGAAATCCGTGTGTCAGCCTAAGCATCTCATCTAACTCCCATTATGTTTTCCTTTCAGGTTGAAGGCTAGCGACTTCAAGCCTGACCCTGCCCAGCTAGGAGACTGACTCCAAGCTGACTGAGGTGCTGAGCAACTGACACCCATACTGCAACATCTGGACTGAAAAAGATGGGCCCCAGAACTCGTGCAATACTTCTGGTGGCATCAAGTTTAGCTCAACATGCCCGGGGAGTTCCTCCTCCTCGCGAGCTCACAAGGGAGATAGCTATGCCTGTCTGCCTATCCAGGGAGTGCATCACCAGCCAAGAGAGCCACTGTAAAAATGCCAAGGTAAACCGTTTAAGAGGTTCCATATGGTTCCATCATCATCGCCCGCTCAGAAAAAAACACCCAGCCAGGCTGGGTCAACTGAGCTCAGGTCACCTGCAACCTGAGGAGTGACAGTAGGCAGGTTTATTGCACCCTGCACTGTCCATGTTGCACCTGCACAACATGTGAGGACCAGCCACCCCTGCCAGGGCTGCACAGTGGTGACTGAAGTCCTAGTGACAGGTGACAGGAATATGACATCCTGGACCTGTCCTCGTTGCACCTGCACAACGTGTGTGGACCAGCCACTCCTGCCCTGCACAGTGGTGGCTGAAGTCCTGGTGACAGGTGACAGGAATATTGCATCCTGCACCTGGGCTGATCACATTGTACTAGACAACATGACAGCACCCATGCCTTTACTGCCACTGTGCAGTGAGGCCAGGTGGCCCAAGAGATCCACAGTAAACTGGGGTCCTGGGTAACCACCTGTCAAGGGAGGTTTGACCCTCCACTTGAATGGGAGGCACCTGAGCCACTGAGCTCAAGGCCAATCCACCAAGGCATACAACCCTAGTGAAGAAAGAATGGGAGATACATCCCCTGCCCTCCTATGAAGGTGGGCATCACGAAATTCCATGGGTGTGAAAAAATCAAAACAGATTTTATTGGCATAGGGCACGCAGGTGCATAAAAACAGACTCCAACCAACCCCCCTTACTGGAAGCACAACCTGCCCCTTGGACCTGCCCAAGGGGTACTGGGTTACCTAGGCGGCCCTGGTGAACAGGACCCTGCTAGGCGTCCCCCCGATGGAGCAGGGTTGCCTGCTTGCCATACGGGTTCATCAGGTGGTACAACAGCTGATATTGGTCAGCTGCCTGCTGAGGCACTTTGGTGAGTGCATCAGCAGCGTTGTGCTTGTCCTCCACGTGACGGGTGGACTCCCAGTAGGTGGACTCCTGTTTAAGGACCACCCAGTCAAGATCAGTGTGCACAGCATAAGGGTTAGCAAGGAAGCTGAGGACTGACTGACTGTCAGTGAGCAAGTGTGCCACCACCCCAGCACTGCTGCCTGCTTGCATCTGCAACCAAACCAGCACGTGATTCAAGTACCTGGCATGAAGCACTGCTGACACCACTGCCCTGCACTCAGCAGCATTGCTGCTGACAGCCTTGCGTCTATGCAACCGGCTGTACCATGAAATGAGAGACAAGGGTGCATCATCATTCTGCACAAAATACAAGCCTGACTCCCTTGCTTGCAACTTGGTAATCTGCCTGGACTCCATGGAACTATCCATCATAGCTTGGATGTGAATGGTTTTGTGGAGATCCAAGGAATGCAAGATATAAGAGGAGGGCCTTCCTGGAGAGTTTTGGTGATGGCTTTGTGACCTACTTGCATCAAGACATCATCATCAACTCTGCTAACCACAGCCAGGTGAGGTGCACAAGTTGAGCACAACCACCCCAGCTTGCCTCTAATGGTGCAACAGCTGTGCATGTAATCATTGGGAGAGTAAAGTGCACACACCCACTGGTTTTTATGCTGCTGGAGTTGTAACATTGTGCCACAAAATTTATGGCAGTGGTGCCCAGCTCTACTTGCTTGCCAATCTCAAAGTGCTGTGACACTTGGTGAATAAACTCATCTACAGCACACCTTGGCCCAGCAATCAGCTGATCATCCCCATGCCACACAAAGGTGATTATGCCATGAGGGTGTGGGACCACAAAGAAGCAAGGGTCTATGTCATCATATCTAGCCCCTAGCTTTTCAAACACAGCCTGAGCTGACATCCTGAAAATGCGAGGAGCTGATTGCAGCCCTTCAACACCTATGTTAGCTTTCAGGTACTGCTGAGGGATGTGTTTTGCCCAGACTCTGGGAGTGGAGACTACATACACCTGACCGTGCCACACTTGTTGTGCTATCTCAGGTGAGCCCTTCAAGAAAGCCCTTTTAATGTCTGTAGCCTTACATACATAGTCATCCCCGTCATTGAGATGACCCACAAAGACAGACAGCAATATTTTTAGAGAGGTTTGCTGAATGCCTGCCGTGTACAACTCTGCCTCTGTCAGATCAGTGGTGCCCTTGAACTCTGTCACACAAGGTCTAGCATGGAAAATGACTGACCCATCTGCTGCTGGCTTATGTTTGCACACAAACTTCAGGCGCAAGTGCTTACACCCTGCAGGCTTTTTGTCAATAGGTGTGACAGGTGGAGTGTGAGAGGGGCTTAGAGGATCTGGCACTATACCCATTCTTCCCTGGCCTTGTTGAAGGCCTCCACCCATTTTAGGAAACCTATGTGTGTGCGACAATCTTGCTCTATCTGTTCATAAGAAAGAGGAGACATTTTAGCCACATCATGCTTGCCCAATCCAAAGGAGATGGGATGAAGTTTTTGGTCATGAACCAAGTCTGCCACACAAGGTTCTTGCCCTGGGGCATACTTGGGGGTAGCAAATTTTACAGAAGCAATGTTGGTGTGAAGAAGTTTTTGAAGAGGAGAGATTTTGAAATGATTCAGATCAACAACACCCAGGTCCTGGATGGCTAGTCTATCACTGGAGATAATGACACCAGGGTACGAGAGAAAAGGGTCACCCAACAGGGCATTACCTTTGTAACCTTCCAATACCTGGAAAGGGGTTGGGATACCAAGTATAGTCAACATGACCTGACCTTGTACCTTGAGAGATGACTGCCCTGAGAAATCAGCCACATGGTGCCACGGTGAAGGTTCCAAAGGCAAATGGGGCACCGCCAGGGCACTGATAATGCTGACCTGGGCTTGTGTGTCCACTGCAACCATAAATGGGCTATTGTCATTCTGCCCAACCTTCCCCACCTTAGCTGATCCTGCAGCAGTTTGAGCTTTAGCTCTATGAGCTGATTGTAAAATGCGAACAGCTTCTGCTAGGCTGCGTTTGGAATGTGCAGCTAGTGGCTGAGCTATGTTCACAAGTGAAGAGGTGATAGGTTGCTGATCACCTGTTTTGCCAATTTGACCCTCTGCTGCAGGGGGCCAAGCCTGCAATGACTGCCTGCAATCATCAAGGGTGACCTGGGTGTCACAGTGGGTGTGGCTCTCACACTCACCAGTGGGTGTTCCAAACAACCACTCACTGGGCAACGCTGGGATGCCAGGCAACTGTACAGGGCTGTCGGCCAACAGCTCTTCCTCCTCTGCCACGTCTGACACAGTTGGAAAATACAATTTCATCCTGTGAGGTGAACACCTGTGAATCTTTCCCGTGTCATTTTGTTTAACCAACACTGTCCTGCCAGTGGTGTTAAACTTTAGGATGGTGGCTGGCCCATGCCAGGTACCCACCTTGCCTAGTCCCGACTCCTTGTAGAATAGGACTTGATCCCCTTCTCTGAAGGTGGGACGTGGATGCTTTGCATCCTTGACAGCTAACCTGCTAGCTGTATGTGCTCGCTGTGCATTGTATAGGGCTAATACCTCAGGTGGATAAATGCCTGCATGCAATCCATCTGGTGTAATGATCACCCCTTGTGGGGTTTTCATGAGTGGCCTCCTGTTGAGGACTTGGCACAGCCTGGTGGACCACAGAGCTCTGTCAGCATATGACCCACTGTCAGCCAGCAGATTACCATCTTCCTTGGCTACAAGGGTTTTAATGGACCTGATGGCCCTTTCAATGATGCCTTGCCTCTCATGATCTTCTAGCCCTGCCAGATCAATAGCCTCACACCCTGGTTCATTGGCAAGACACGTGAATTGTTGATCCAGTAACAATGCCTCCACAGGGTAGTACCTGGCCTGAGCAATCAAGAGAGCCCTGAGCAACTGTGTCTTGTCCATGCCAGGTAATGGTTCAATGGTTGTGTACCTTGACCATGCATCTTTAAGTGCCGAGTAAGATTGTCCTTTTATATGAAAGACATCTCCTACCACCCTGCCCTTGCACTTAGGTGGGGTAGCTACATGCCACTTAGGGGGTTTGGGTGCATTGAACTGGCAATGCTGGCAGTGGGATCTGACCACCTGGCAAGCACGTCTGAGTGCTGCCCCCCTATTGCTGCTGCCACCACCTCTGCACTCACTTCATGCCCATAAAGGAAGTGCAACTGCAAAGCAAGCTCCTGTTGTATACTGATATGAGCATCCTCTGAGGGGGACACTCTGCACACCTTGGGAACCATAGATGTGAAGGTTGGTTTAGAGACATAATCTTCTGAAACCAGCTGTAGCACCTTTCCAGAACTGCTCACTGCTCTGACAGTGGGGCATGCAGATGAAAGAGGTGAAGCAGGCACACTCAAGCCAGCATGAGAGGGAGACTCACACTTCTTGCCGTAAGGAGGCCGCTTGCAGTCCTTGGGGTCACCGTGGGGCGGCCCGTGGCACTTGTGGCACAGGACGTCGTGGTCCTTCAGCTCAGGCATGTTCTTGTGGCAGGTAGGTCGAAGATGGTACCTCATGCCACAGCGGGTGCACCGCTGAGAAGCCTTGTCCTCCTTGTCCTGCTTGTTGTTGTTGTTGTTGTTGTTGTTGTTGTTGTTGTTGTTGTTGTTGTTGTTGTTGTTGTTGTTGTTGTTGTTGTTGTTGTTGTTGTTGTTGTTGTTGTTGTTGTTGTTGTTGTTGTTGTTGTTGTTGTTGTTGTTGTTGTTGTTGTTGTTGTTGTTGTTGTTGTTGTTGTTGTTGTTGTTGTTGTTGTTGTTGTTGTTGTTGTTGTTGTTGTTGTTGTTGTTGTTGTTGTTGTTGTTGTTGTTGTTGTTGTTGTTGTTGTTGTTGTTGTTGTTGTTGTTGTTGTTGTTGTTGTTGTTGTTGTTGTTGTTGTTGTTGTTGTTGTTGTTGTTGTTGTTGTTGTTGTTGTTGTTGTTGTTGTTGTTGTTGTTGTTGTTGTTGTTGTTGTTGTTGTTGTTGTTGTTGTTGTTGTTGTTGTTGTTGTTGTTGTTGTTGTTGTTGTTGTTGTTGTTGTTGTTGTTGTTGTTGTTGTTGTTGTTGTTGTTGTTGTTGTTGTTGTTGTTGTTGTTGTTGTTGTTGTTGTTGTTGTTGTTGTTGTTGTTGTTGTTGTTGTTGTTGTTGTTGTTGTTGTTGTTGTTGTTGTTGTTGTTGTTGTTGTTGTTGTTGTTGTTGTTGTTGTTGTTGTTGTTGTTGTTGTTGTTGTTGTTGTTGTTGTTGTTGTTGTTGTTGTTGTTGTTGTTGTTGTTGTTGTTGTTGTTGTTGTTGTTGTTGTTGTTGTTGCTGGAGCTGCCCCCCTTGGAGGGAGACTGCCCCTTACCCTTGCCCTTGCCCCAGCCCCTGCCCTTGCCCTTGCCCTTGCCCTTGCCCTTGCCCTTGCCCTTGCCCTTGCCCTTGCCCTTGCCCTTGCCCTTAAACATCTGTCCCAGCAGGGACTTCACCTCTGCCATGGTGACAGGCCTCTTGCTCCTGTCTTCACTCTCCGGCCTATCCTCCTCCTCCTGTCCCTCCCCCTGAACCTCTTTACAGAGGTGCCCATGGCCCCCTGGCTGAGGGGGGCCAGGGCCAACTTGATATAATCCAATGCCTCCTTCATGTCCTCCCAGTACTTTGCCATTCCTGTTGCAAGCATAGCGTAGGTGTTTTTGTCAAGTTTGAGTTTCTCCAGGAAAGCATGCAGCAAGAACTTGTGATCTAGCTGCTGGACATCAGGACGGGCTTTGATGGCTAGCTCATATTTCTTGGTCTCAGCCACGTAGTCTACGGAGGTGACCCTGTATTCCTCTACCCACCTGAATGCCCCATACATATCCACAGATGAGGGGGTGGAGAGTAGGTCAGTTAGCTCCTTCATGAAGGCCTCCCAGACTGCCCTAGCCTGTGTGTCCTGCCACCTGGGATACCTACGCTGGAAGACAAGGATGAGATTCTGAATCTGAGAGGAGGACTGATGGTAAAAATCCCCCTGCATGAGAGATCCAAACCAGTTCTTGACATTCAGTTCCTCCCTAGCCAGCTGGAGAGAGAGAAGTACATGATTCCCCTGCTCCCTAGTATGCCCCTCAGGCAACCCCTGACATTGATCCTATCCACAAGACGGTTTTCATTGTATGTGGGCCACCTGGAGGGGGATGCAGGGGGAGAGGGAGAGGATGGTGTTGCTGCTGCAGCATTCACAGGAGAGACATGCTGAGAGGGAGGTGCTACTTGAGTGAGCTGAGCAGGAGGGGCAAGCATGGGCTGCGTAGGATGGGTAGGCAACATAGGGGTGGGCTGGGTGGGGGTGTGAGTATGTGTGACTTCCCGCCTCCTGCTGCGGGCCTCCTCCCAGTCATGGAAGGTGGGAGAGAGAGACACGTCATCGTCAGTAGGGTTAGTAAAATCATGATTCAGCCAGGTAGGCAACCACCTACCCGCCCCGGTCATGATGGCATTGTGCAGGAGCTCCAGGCGTCGCACCAGGCGAAGCCTGTCACCCTGCACCCTCCTCCCTGAGAGGAGGGCCTGCAGGGCAGGCAGCAAGTCGTCACACACCCTACGTGTGTCCACGTGGAGGTTGGGCAAGCCCAGTAAGTGCGTGATAATCGCACAAACCAGACTGCCCGCTTCCGCGATGTGCAGCTGCTGACTCCTGTCAGCCAGCCCGCGGAAGGAGGCTGTGGCAGCCTGAATGGCCCGCCACACAGGCTCATCCCCCAGGGTGATGAAGTCACGACCTTCCAGATCACCCTCCAGCCTTGCCGGCTGCTGCCCCGCCAGGGTGGGACCCTGAGGCCCACCCGGCCCAGCCAAGGCCTTGTCCTTGGTGCGACTGGAGGGGGCCTGCCCCCCAGAGCCGCTGGAGGTGCCAGTGACACCCTCCATGGGAGTTTCCTCCCCCGCCTGCGCCGGAGGCGCCGGCGTCGCTGCCGGGGCCCCTGCGACCCCGGGAGCTGGCGTCGCCGCCGGGGTCCCTGCCGACCCCGGTGGCCTCCTCAGCCACCTGGCCCCCCACGCTGGGCGGGGGAGCCGGCTGCTGAGGCTGGACCCTCTGCCCTGCCAGAGGGTCCTGGGTGGTTACACCACCCATTGGTGTGGTAGGGGCGACTGCCGCCCCGCGCTCCGTCGCAGGCGGCATCGCAGCCGCCTCGCGCCTGTCATCGCCCCAGCCAACTGGCGTGACTTGGGGCCACGCAGGCAACACTAGGAACTCGGCTTTGAGAATGGGTGAGAAATTGTGAGAAAAAGGGTGAGAAAGGTGAGAAAAAGGGTGAGAAATGGGTGAGAATGGGTGAGAAAGGTGAGAAAAAAGGGTGAGAATGGGGTGAGAATGGGTGAGAAAACACGTTTCTCACCCGGGTGAGATTGCCCCAAAAAGGTGAAAAAAGGGGAAAAACGTGAGAAAAATCTCAAAAAACAGGACATGAGATAAGTGAGAAAAACGGGAGGTGTGAAACGTGAGAAAAGTGAGAAAATCAGGACGTGAGAAAAGTGAGAAAAGTGAGAAAAACAGGACGTGAGAAAAGTGAGAAAAGTGAGAAAACACAGCGCTGAAAAACACACCCATAATGCAATATGCTGGCAGCAGACACATGCATGCAGTGCCAGTAACAACCGCTGTTCAAAACAGCACGAACAATAATGATTTTTTCATTAAATGTTTGAATAATTTTAATGTTTACAGCTGCAAGAACCCGTTGATTCAACTATTCAACACTGTTATGGCGTTATGTACATCTTCGGCATTCAAATATGCCTTTTCAACACAGTCTGTTATGGCGTTATGACATCTTCGCATTCAATGCCTATCATCAAATACTATATGGTAGCTAGCTAAAAAGCGGGCCGGTCGACAGGGCGTCACATGCTGACTTGAAAGTGGAACCGCTTGCATTTTACTCTCGTGGTCCCTGCAAGAAATAAAGCAAACCGACACAATATACGCAAGAGGAAAAGAAATCAGATCCTTGACATAGATGTAAGCGTTCTACAAGGATCTTGAGCTCAGCACCACCTAAAAATCCATGCAGCAAATGTGTATGGCAAATCATAATTCCATCAACATACAATTCTACACATCCATGCATGCAAGAGGCCGGGGGAAAAAAAACAGGCCCTTGCAGATAAACATCTATACCTTCAAATGCCAAAATAATGACACCTATAATTCCCCCTAAAATGAAAGCAGTGCAAGAGACAAAAAAGACATCAGATCCTTGACATAGACATCACCATTCTACAAGGAAGAGCTCACCAGCACCTAACGGTCCATGCAGCAAATGTGTAGAACCCAACACTCACTCTTATGGCAAAGCAGCCCCATGTGGCAAGGCAGCACCATACACATGAATCACACCATGCGCCAGATGTCACACGAGCAAGGCACAACGTTGTCGTCGGATCAGAAAGCAACAAACGTGAAAACGCTAGCGGCCCAAATCTGAGATTCCGCGGAACACAGAAAATAAGAAAGCTCAGAAGCTACCAGCAAGGGATCGAACATATGACCTTTGGCATGATTTCGCGGCTGTGTGAGTCTCCTGATCCGAAGGCATCTCACTTAATTAACGTTTCGAAACAGCCAAACTGCGGAAAATCTCTTACCGGAGAGAGTTGCCAATATCAAGGAGACAACCAGCGCAGGCCAGAAATCGGGAGAATCCGGACCATGGTAGCTCGAGCCTGCCGTTATCTTGTCCGCGTTTTCGAGTCGTGCAGGATTATGAATATGAATGGAGATGGAAATGTGTAGCCTTGTGCATTGAAATTACGGCTGGCTGACGTGAAGAGCGACTACATGACCTACACGGTGGGGCCGGAAACGGCTTGCTTGATTGTGTTTCATCGTGGGCAACGAGTCCAACAACTACTTTCTCTGGGCGGCAAACTGCGGCAAATTGAACGCAAACCTCATCATGAAATCTTGACCGTCGAAATGTAACAATCCGACGACTTATGCAGTATGCCGCGTAATTTTCTGTTGCGGGAGAGCCGTTGGGCCGGTTCCCGACGCGGGCGACCAGTGGTTTGCGTTAAGTTAACTTAGCTGAAGTTCCCCAAGCCGCATGATGGCTCTCATCGACGGCCTCAGTCTATTGACGCGTCGGCCCGATTTTGGCGGCACCCAATTTGACCCCAACGGCACCTACCGACAAAGGGCATACGTACGTTTCACGCGCACCACGACCTTCGAGCTCTGCTATGGCGGTGGTGCCGTGGGGCCCGCATCAGACTGCGGGCCCTTATCTGCTTTGGCGGTGCTGCCGTTGGGCCCGCATCAGAATTCAGGCCCTTTATGCATGCGGGCCATTAATGCATGTTACTTTTTTAGTCTTCTGCATACAAATATGAAGCAATGAGGTCGTGTCCTCTGGATTTTTGCACTGCAAATGGCATTTGCACCGTGTGCAGTTCCTGGACGTTTGGAAACATGCATGATGGCATGTGGCTAATGTAATGACTGACTAGCTAGACCGTTTCAGTGGTTTTTCATTTGCGGGTATTTCCTCGTAAATGGTGGGAAAGCGATCGCAGCAATGGTTCTCACCACTAGACACTCCCGGCCAGTGAAGCTCGAAAAACACGCCCTGATCAAGCAAGCTGTTTCCGGCCCCACTGTATAGGTCATCTTACAGTCGCTCTTTGCGTAAGCCAGCCATAGTTTCAATGAACAAGGCTACACATTTGCATACTCTTTGCTTGGTTATCGGTGTGCCTTTGTTTGGATGCAGGGGGGATCGCTGTGCTGACACAACGCGGCAAGGGATTTGCTGGTAGAAGATGCCCTTCCCAAGGCTGATTACAGCGACCCTGCGAATGGCGACGAGGCCTACTGGTGAGCCTTGTTTTTTGCAAATGCTACTTACGCCGTCTGCTTTGGTTTTTTTAATTCAGTCCTATTGAAAGGCGCCTTGGGATTAGCCATGCAATCATGTTTTACTGTCACAAAGCCAGCCCTAGTAATTAATATCTAGTTTGTTTGGTTTTACCCATCCGGGTGCCATGATCTTGCCGCCAGTAAAAGCGTCCTGTGTTGTATCTGTTCTATTTTTTTTAATAACCAATACTTGCAATAATAATACTCTTTGCTGGGTTATCGGTGTGCGTTTGTTTGAATGCAGGCGAGATCGCTGTGCTGACACAACGTTCAACGTGCTTGCATGGGCATCATTAAACCTGACGCCGCTTGTGCCGCAAGGCATTGTAGCGGCGTGTGGGGGCGTGAAGCGCTACGCGGATTCTTTCCACAAAGTCAGGATACACGGGTTCAACTACCGCACGGAGGCTGCGGACCAATCCCAGGGAAAGCGGCACAAGAATGCGGGAGTTGCGGTGCATGGCCCGGGCGGTGTAGACTTTGGTTTCATTACACACATTCTGAAGGCCAGGTTAGAGTACCCACGAGGGGGCTGGGAATGGCAGCTGTTGTTGAAGGTGGAGCTTTTTGATCGCCTTCATGTCGCTCACCTGCCCCACGAGAGGTTGGTGGTCATCAGCAGCGCACAGGCCCCCAGGTCGTCGTGCCTTGTGTTGCCAGGTGCAGTGAGCTCAGTTGGGTATGTCGTCGATGAATGCTATGCTCCCGAAATGGTGGTAATCCCTGCCAAACTGCCATGGAGCATGGCACATCAGGCGCAATCTGCCCTCAGTAACCATGTGTATCACAGCGTGGCAGCAGATTTCCCCACCATGCCGCAGTTTGAAGTGATTGAGGAGGGTGAGCCGATGCCACCGCCACCGCCTAGTGGCAAGAAGAAAGGCAAGAAGAAGGGGTCCAAGAAGAAGAAGGTGGCAGCGGCAGACCTAGGTGATGGCGACGTGGTGCGCCGCGCTGGCAAGGCACCTGCTCGAGGGCGCAGCCGCAAGCGTGGTGCTCCCACAGATGCTGGACCTAGCCAGCCCACCGTTGTAATTGAGGAGGTCCCTATGGCAAAGAGGGCCAGTGGAAGGCAGCGTAAAGCTGTGAACTATTGCGACACTAGTGGGGATGACACTATGTCATCAGAAGATGATGTTGATGCAAGCAACCCCTCGGACAGCAGTTCTGAAGAAGATGACTATTGATTTAATTTGGGCATGACAGCATTGTTTATGGAATGATGTGCTGTTTTATATTGTATGACAACCCTATATTAATTGCACCTTTGTGCACCCTATAATGCATATCAAAGTGGTGTTGAGTTTTTTTTCACGTTCAGGACTTAATAATGAAATAAAGCTCATGATTTTTCTCGTGTTACACTCTTGGTGAGAAATTTCTCACCACGTTGACTTGTGATTTTTCTCGTGTTGGTGAGAAACTTCTCAATTTTCTCAATTTTCTCAATTTTTCGGACTTTTTCTCACCCATTCTCACCTTTTTTCTCACTTTAGGGTTTTTTCTCACCCCAATCTCACCAAAACCCCCTTTTTCTCACCAAAATCTCACCCTGGTGAGATTTTTTGCCTAGCGTCTGCGGAAAAAAATTGAGATTTTTCTCAATTTTCTCAAAAAATTCTCACAAAAGGTGAGAAAATTGAGGGTTTTGAGAAAATTCTCAGAATCTGAGTTCCTAGTGAACGGGGTCAGCGCGATCTCCTGCTTGGCCACCACGCGCAGCGCATCTCGCTGACGCTGCCTGGATGCCCACTGATCCACAGTGCCCGGATTGTGCCTCGGCCTGTTGGCAAAGCTCCACATCCAGACCGCCACATGGATCAAGTTGAACTGCATCCGCAGACGACGCTCGAGCATCGTGTGCGTCCGATGAACATCGATCGCGTGCGACGGCTCATCGGCAGTCAGCTGAAACCGCTGACGAATGATCCAGCCGTTCACGGAGATGAACGCTGGAATGTCATCTTCCCCGATGGGGAGAAGATACGGCAGGCGCCCGAACTCGACAGGCGGCGGAACATGCGCACCATATCGATCAATGTCCAGGATGGCCATTTGGCGGCCCACCGAGAGGTTACCAGACGTCGCCGGCGTCTGGGAGGAAAGCTCTATCGAGGTCCGCGGCCTCGTGGGCGGCACCTCCCCGTCCTCTTCCGAGGAATCGCTTCGTTCACGACCCCCATCACCTGCGATGGGGGTGTCACGTGCCCGGGGGTCCTGCCCCCCGGGTGCCATGGCGGACGAGCCGCCAGTGGCAAACGGGCGTCCTCTCGCCAGCCCCCACCTGCGGGGTCCGACGCCGTGGGTGATCGGCGACCACCGTGCGGAAGGTGACGTTGGGCGTCACCCTCGGTGCCTCGGTGGCGGAGGGCGAGCCCTCCGGCGAGAGGCGGGGGGATGTGCGCCTGGCAGGCGCCTTCCCCTTGTTGTTGTCCTTGACGTTGTTGTTGGAAGCCATGTTTTTTTTGTTGTGGCAAAAAAAAAAACTGTTTCAGTCCAAGTTGGAATGCGTCGTGGTGAGACGTAGGACAACTGACGAAAGCTGGAAATGAGAATGACGATTGTATTAGCAATAATACAAGGAATGTAGTGAAAGCTTGAGGGCTCAGGATGGAACTGGGCAAACTCGGGTGCTGCGGCACTCCCCAGTGCTACGCCTATATGCCTATATGGCAGCGCTACCTGCAGCGCCTACCAGTGGACAACTGTACACTGCAATGCCATGCGACCACGTCACTAGCAACCAGCTAACACTTGGCCCGTCAGACCCGGCTACACCAGATCTGGCGGGTCAAGCTAGAGCCTAGGAACAGTCTGGCACGCACTACACGTCCGTCCACATGACACCGCAGGACCGTACGCCCTGCCGTACAGTACTAAGGTGTCCCGCTCAGCCGCGGTAGGCAATACGCGGCGCGCAGGCCGGAAATCCGTGTGTCAGCCTAAGCATCTCATCTAACTGTTGGTCCTGTGTATCAACCTCTAGAGGAACTGGTATTACTAACCCGCGGGTGAACCGGGGTTGGGACATAGTACTCTTATAGTAGTCAGTAGTAGCATACTTTTTTCTTTTCCCACTCTTGTACGGTAGGGACTACCGACCCCCGTGGGGGGGGAGGAGTGTTGCGTGCCGGCCCTTTAGGACGGACGCAACAATGGAATAAATTATATACTTTGGCTTGTTGTCATAGTCCGTAGGACTTTGCGACTTATTTCGGGACTTAATTTGGGAATCGTCCCTTAGTCAGGACTTTTGTATGGAACTATGATAGTTTGTGTGATTCGGGCCAGTTATTTTGGGCCTAGGTTGTTGTATGCGATCTTCTAGGGGCCGGTGCAGTCGCGCCGCGCTGCGTACTTTATAGCTGGTTGAGATATTGTACTCATGCGTGGATTTTGTAGGCGAGGGTCGATGTCGACCCGAGATCTTGTGTGGACTGCCTGCTTGGGAAGGTCGGCGCCATGTCGGCGCCCTTTGCCAGCTTAGTGGCAGACCTAGGTGAAATTGGCCCGATCGAGGACGAGAGTCTCGTCCTCTTGGTTTGATGAATGTAAAGTGCGATGACGCCTTCATATTAAACCTGGGGCAACTATCCATTTGTAATTGGTATTGCTAGCCATTATAAGTGTGTATTAATTAGCTTGGCATCAAGTCGCGGTGCCAGATATCTCACGACCTGGGTCGTGAAGCGCAATCTGCATTAGGCCACCTTGAATCTTCCTAATTCCGGCATGGTAGATCTTTCGCTACGTAGCTCAGGCTAGGTGTGTCTGGGTTGGCACGTAACAGAAGCTGGGTGTAATACCTTATCCTTAATATGATTACTACACCCTGCCTGGCACTGCTGAGCTATAGAAATGCCTGGTTGGCCTGTGGCCCCGTCGTGTGCTACTACTGCATAGTAAAGATATTGTGATCTTCCTCCGTGATTAATACGTCTATTATACCCCCCGTCATTATTACCTATTGCTGGAGGTTCCCATAATAGACTACAGATGATATATTAATCACGATGGGAAAGCGAGCATGACATGCAGGGAGGGGAATTGGGATAGAAGGGAGGACAGCCCACCCAGGATACCTCTACATGCGTGACGTGCTCACAGAGAGGGAGAAACACAAGGCAGTAACAATACGTTCACAGACATTACGCGAATGTTGAGGTCCAACCACCGGCAACACAATATGGCAACTGCCAGCCGGTGACTACCCTCGAGCCGTAGGCAGCGTGCCCTTTGGGGGTCCACCCATGGCTCACGGAAGGCAGTACGTCTTTGGGACGCCCGCTCACGTACACGGACATGAAAACGGGTTATCGGACAAAAAACAAAACCCCCGTCTACGCGAGCGGGTAGGGCCAGAAAGATAAAAGAAGACGGGAGGGAAGCCCATGGCTTCGTAACCTGTTCATGGGCGTTTGGGGTCCCTCTGGGGAACGCCAATTGCTTTGGGCTCAGGCGGTCTTGAATGGCGCCCCCTGGCAGCCTGCGGCGCTAGCGGCGAGGAGCTTTCCCGGGCTCGACCAGCAACCCTTGTGGGGATGGTGGAACCCATGCAGTTCTGGGCTCTATGGCTAGCCTATACGTACGGCTTTGGGCCGTCATTCTTAATCCAGTGACCCTACATAGGCCTAACCTCCGATAATTAACCAGTGGAACGAACCCGTCCGGGACGTGCGAAAGATCCTATGTTAGGGTAGGCTATTACGGATTTCGGGATTAACCGCGACCACTCTATGGGAGTGGGATTAACGGAACCGACAGATGCGGCTTTTGCACTGCTACGACTCACGGTGATATATATAATTAATCTACGCAACCTACATTCAGGATACTGAGCTACAAATGCAGTTGGAAAATGCCCCGGGCTCGGGCAAGTGACAACACACACACACACACACACACTGTATTCCGAACCAAGAGGACGAGACTCTCGTCCTCGATCGGGCCAATTTCACCTAGGTCTGCCACCAAGCTGGCAAGTGGCGCCAACATGGCGCCGACCTTCCATGCAGAGAATTCGGCCGAAACAGTCCACTCAAGATCCTCGGATCGACATCGACCGGCCTCGCCTACAGAATCCACGCATGAGTACAAGATCTCAACCAGCTATAAAGTACGCAGCGCGGCGCGACTGCACCGGCCCCTAGAAGATCTCATACATCAACCTAGGCCCAAAATATAAACTAGTCCGAATCACACAAACTATCATTAATTAATTAATTAATAGACACGTGACTGCGTCACGTGAGCATACGTCCTCAGTGGGAGGGGAACATGGGATGGAATGGATGGTATAAGCTATCTAGGTCCGACGGGAGCTATGGCCGACCTACTTCCAGCTCCGGCAGACCAAGGCGGGCCAGCCGGTGTACTGGAAGGGGGCGGCCATCTACGTCGGCCACAAGCCCTGGCGCACGCGACCCCGTCGACCACCGCGGCCCCAGCGACCCCAGAATTAAGCCCCAGCCTAGCTATAGGGGAATACAGTAGCAGTAGTGTAGAATAGTTAGACAGTGGCCTTGTACATGCCCGCCTACTACAGGCACTATACCAGCTGAGGCCTAGCCTTTTTAGTCATGTACATGTTTGCCTATGATGAGCCACCCTCCAGATGATGCCTAGCTTTATTTAATTATGCCGTGCCCATCATGCAGGGAGTAACTCTCTGCTGAGACGCCATGCCCTAGCTTTTGTATAGCTATGCTGATCTTCCCCCCCATGACAGGCTCCCCCTTAGCTGGGCGTAGCTTGAACATCATGGGGCTGCAAGTGCCCTGGTGCACCTAGAGCAAGGGTCGTTTACATTCCCACCCTTGCAGGAAGTAGCTTAGAATGTATGATAGGCCATATGCCCCCTCTCTGGGCTATGTGCTACATATACTCCCAACGGAGTTATGTTCCTAATTAATCTAGGTCCTAGAAACAGGGGTGTGGGCACCGCGGCCCGAATCGCTATGAATGCCATACTTGGTCACACGCGGAGCCCCCACAGGCTTGGGGGTGGTCTCCTTCATCACTACTTGCCATCTATCCTTGTACACCAGCTGCCTCCATATTACAGACAAACCAGGAGGCTGCCCGCGGGGGTGAGCCCGTCACGTCTAGTGTAGCACATGTCCATGCCGAGTCTATCACGAAAAGTCCACGGGTGGCGGCCGCGCGCGGCCGGGGGCACGCCAGGTGAGGACATATCGCCCAGGCTGGGCGGGCTTGGTGCCAGCTAGTCTATCTGATGTATCTGTAGACCTGATTTGTGCGGGCCAGGTGCCCGCGGCTAGGCCCAGGCGCCTGTGCCTAATAATGTGGGAAACATAGGGCAAATCAGCGTACAAATCCTCATTACTAATGTGCAAACCAAAGGGGATGTTAAGGGCCTTGCGCAGCATCTTGGTGACGGCGCCGTCGAGTCGTTGCTCCAGCTCCTGCGTCAGTGTCCACGTCTTGGCGCCGTAGATCAGGATCGTCAGAATGACGACCTTGAAGAGGTCACGCTTGACGATCCGGGGTAGGGCGGGGTTGCTCCACCAGCGGCGGTGGTCATGGAGGTGCGCCCACGCACATGCCGATCCGTGTCGTCATGTCGTCCTCGCATGCAGTCAGGAAGCCAACTGCCGAGCAGCTTGAAGCGGCCTGAAGGAGGGTAGTTGACCTCGGCATCGTCTAAGAGGCGGAGTGTGGGTGGGGGCCCTGCCATGCCGAGGGCCGGCAGGGCCTCCGTTTTGGGGCTGATTTCTAGACCAACCGCCCGAGCCTCGAGCGCCAGGCAGTCCAGCCAAAGTTGGGCAGACTCCGGCTTCTCGATGAGCGTGATGTCGTCGGCACAAACTATCATAATTCCATACAAAAGTCCGGCCTGACCAAGGGACAATTCCCAAATTAAGTCCCGAAATGAGTCCCAATTAAAGTCCTACGGACTATGACAACAAGCCAAAATACATAATTCATTCCATTGTTGCGCCCGTTCCAAGGGTCAGGCCCGCAACACCAGCCAAACCCTACCTGCATGGGTGGCTGGGGTACAGGTGCCAGCACAAAAAATATTTTTTCTGAAAATTATTTTTTCTTTTTGTGCTACACGGCGTTGCATTCTCCGCTCAGCAGGTTAGTCATAGATAAAGTGAGCATAGCTCACCATGCAATTCATTCATTCACGCACGCACCAAGCCATGGCGTAATAATTATTTAACGTCATTAATTAACCTCACGACTCAGCTTCTCATCAAAGCGCGTAACAATTCTATAGACACGTGACTGCGTCACGTGAGCATAAGTCCTCAGTGGGAGGGGAACATGGTATGGAACCTAGATAGCTTACACCATCCATTCCATCCCATGTTCCCGTCCCACTGAGGACTTATGCTCACGCGACGCAGTCACGTGTCTATTAATGGATTAATTAATTCTAGCTAGACCAACGGCATGGGCCTCTAGCGCCAGGCAGTCCAGCCAACAAAGGTGGGCAGACGCCAACTGTTCAATGAGCGTGATGTCGTCGGCATTAAATTCTGCCAGCAAGTAAACTCTGCTCACGAAACGTGCAACTAATTGCCCCATGGCTGGAACCTGTACGGTAATCCGTCCAGGGAACATAGACGAAACTAGCTATATCAACAATTAAGGCAGTATATTAATTAATTAATATCGTTGGGGAAGGCAGTAAATGGAAAACAGGAGCTGCCGAGTGCCGGCCTACGCGGAAAGAAAAAAAAAGCGAAAACTCAGCATAGCTCCTCACGGGTTCGAAATAGGACCTCTGGCAGGCATTCCGGGCTACAGGGGTCTCCCGATCCGGAGGCATCCCATACACGTATAGCCCAACTGCCAAAAAACTCTTGACAAGAGAGTGGTGCCAGTAATTCCGAAATTGTGCTAGATATGCTACGTGAGCTGTATGCGTAGGAGTACTGCACACCTGTCCATGTGCAAATAACTAACAGATTGATTTAGGCACGAGCCAGATTGTCCGCGCCCAGGCCTACAAGATTGCAAAGTGGCCTCCAACATGGGTCACTGTTGCGAAGCATCCTGAATGCTGGTTGAATGCATGATGATTCAAGAGTATGATTGCACTTTCAAGCTCACAAACGGCAGTGGCACGCCACCAACAGTTACGTTTCTTTTCATAAATAAGACAGCCCCCCCCCCCCCCCCCCCCAACCCCGAAAAAATCAACAACAAAAAAGACCTGTGACAAATTAAGTCCTTTTATACTGGTGTTTCCGCTCCAACCCAGAATGCACAAAGAACCCAGAACACCCTCGTAGGGAGGCCAACACCAAAGCCAAGGCCTGTCAGTGGTCCGCACCGCCCTCCCGCAGCCACTTCTTGAGCGCCTTTATCTTCTCCTGCTGCTTCATGGCCAGCCTGAGCAGCTCATCATACGACAGGTCATCATCAACGGGGTCATGCTCGGCCGGCAGGCCTACTTCCTCCGTTTGGCTGCGTGTCCTAGTATGTTGGGCTGGGTCGCCCAATTTTGCCAGCCGGCTAGACCGCCGTTCGTCCCGTGGACTCGCCACGCCAAGGCCCATGAGCACGCGGCCGAGGGCATGTTCTCGAAGGCCCCCAGTTCCACCCTGCCAGGAGCCACCCAGGGGCATCGCGGCCTGGCTTGGCTCGGGCAGCTTTCTCAGACTTGTCGTCTTTGGTTGGCGTGGTGACAGGACGGGCGGCTATCTTGGAGTCTTTCGGGGATAGCCGGAGGTCGTCCGTGACGGAGCTCTCCCCGCTCTCCTCCCTCGGCAAAGTGGCCTCGAATGCCACGATGGGCTCGGTGACCTTTGCGAGCTTGAGCGTGCGGGGGAAGAGCCGCACGCTGAGCTCGGCGCTGGACACCTGGTAGAGGTGCATCGGCTGCTTGACGCCCTGCGATCGTGGATCAAGCATACGCACGTGTGGGCGTGAAGGGACTGCAATAGCACGAATCAAAAACAGGCATACCATAAAAGCCACATAGGCAGCATCCACATAGCCTGTACTTTGCAGCACGCACGGCAGCAATAACGTGTTATCTTGTACTGTAGGGTTGAACTCATCAGGCACCCTCGATCTGATAAATTTAAGCGTAGTTGGAAATGGGGAGGCGGTGGAAAGTGAAGTTCAGGATGAAACATGGTGAAAATGATTGATATACATTACAATTAGTCCCCCCCCCCAATACAACTTAAAGGAGGACCACATGATCTCAATATCGATGCTGGCACCGCACACCAGGGCACCCAGGCACCCAGGCACCCAGGCACCCAGGCACCCGGGCACCCAAGACGTGCCGGGGTTAAAAAAAGTACTTTTAGTCCTAGTAGTTTTCATGCATGCAAATGCCATACAAACATGCCAGTGATGTACTCGCAGGCTAGCGCTGTACATAGTTAAGCAAGATACTGGTGCCATGCAAGAAACAGGCATAGTAAAAAACAGTTGACGAAAGTCGCTCCAACATGCTACATATTTCAGGCCTGTGCACTGGTCGCCTCGTTGATATGTATTCCTAGTATCCGCGCCTTGTGGCCGATTATACGTTTATTGAGTATGATAATTCACAGAGTTGAGATCGGCACGCAACATAAGGAAAGCCCCCAAAGAGGAAGAGCCGTAAAGAAAATTATCACTGGCATGCAAGGGTCAAGCCAGCACAACTTACAAAACTAACAACGACATGCACCAGCACCTGCTGGCCCACCAGGCCTGGGAAGATCTACACCGCATGGGTCGCGAAAAGTTGGCCCGGATGCGGAGGTATAACACATCAGCCACGGTGCGAGTGAGGCCAAGGGACAGATACATAAACTACGACATGCCTTGGTTGAATATTCCCCATACTATGTACTATGCATGTACTACATGTAGTAAGCATACTACTATACAATACCTTGAGGTCATAGTCAATCCCTTCAGGTCAAACTGGCCCAACTTCCCAAACATCAACAACCCACACGCTTCCCCATAGTCATTCAGGCAGATAAGCAGAAGCAATTGTTTCGTTGACTGGGTACCTTGAGGTGGTATTGGCCCAACTCTCGAAACACCAAGGGCCCGCACTGGTCCTTGGCCGATTCATAGCACGGCTGGTTGACCAGCGTCTGGCCGGGGGCGGCCGTGGCGGCGATGCGGGCCGCCCGGTTGACGACCGGCCCGAAGTAGGCGGCGCGCCCGGTAGCCATGTGCGGCTGGCAGTCGCTGGGCACGTCCATGCACATGCCAATCTGCAGCCGCAGGCCCCTGGGTGCATAGTGCGTCCATAGTGTGGGTTGGGAGTCGTGGGTCAATAACAAGAGGAGGATAGGAGAGCCACGTGGGAAAGTCCTCAATTGGTTTCAATATGCATTGAAGCCATGAGTTATAAAACCATAATTCTTTTGCGTTCCGCAACTGTACTAGGATAGATGTGGTCTGGAGCAGGACAACCTTTCCTTTGTAGAACAAACCCAAGTAATGGGGCGGGCAGGGGAACATGCGTTCCTTGTGTGTTTCTTGACAACAAGTGAGTATCATGGTTTGTTGCCGTAACTCAACGCTCATGCCTGGCAGCAGTCGTGCATATGATGGGATGCTGCATGATGGTTGCGACTGTTAAGAATCCAACCAAAGAACTGATCATGTTGGCTTGGCTAGTTCGATACTAAGCTGGCTGAGCGTTTGCACCTCTGCACCCGCAGCAGCAAGCAAGCATGCAGCACTGGTAGATGCCTAACATACTAACATATGGTGAAGCATTTAACAAGTCAAGTAAATGACGCGGAAAAGTGCCCACTCACACGGTAGTACACGTTACAGAAGCTAGCACGCGGGCTTCGGGACGCCTTTGCTAAATAAGGGAGGCAGTGCCAGTAGTAGTCCTATCACATGCTACTGAGAAAGACAGGTACCAGAAGCTCTGGCACATGAACTTCTGCTATCTGAATAAGGGAAGACATGCCAGGATCCCTAGCAGATACCATAGCCTTGGAACCTCCTTCCTGCTATACCCTTTAGCCACGCCTGCAGCTGGGGAAGGCAACTCTTATGAAGTGGTAGCCATCGCGAAGGCTGGTATGGTGGTCATGGTCACTATCGCGGTCACTATCATGGTCACTATCGCGGTCACTGTAATGGTCACTATCATGGTCACTGTGATGGCCATTGTCATGGTCACCATCAGACGAGGGGTGGCCCTCGCGAAGCCTAGGCCAGCCTGTGTGCTCTCAAATCAGCTGAGCTGTCAGCTTTGCTGCTGCAAAAAACCAAAGTGGGACGGTAGCAAGCCGAGATTCGTAATTGGACACCACAAGCGTGAAAGCCACGAATATGGATACCACCACGACATTGGAAAACCCGACTTCAAGCAGATATGGCACAGCTCAGCCGTTCCTGCTCAGTTCAGCCAGTAATCTGTATGAACAAACCAGCTGGTAGGGCTTGTTGTGATCGCAGCGAGTTGGACCAGCTCACGTCCGCAAGGTTAAAAAGGCCATTATGCTGACGCAACAGGATCCTCTACTACCTATACCTATCTAACGCTCCCTAGGACATTGGACGGACCCATCATGTCACATAACACAACGGCATAGGACAATCGATAACACAATGTATAAGTAATATGTAACCAACTAATTGATATAGGACAATCGATGCCACAATAAGTAACATGTAATCAACTTATTGATATAAGACAATCGACCGCACAAGCTAAAGTATGGGCTGACGTGGAGATAGTCGTGCGAGTGATACCTGGCACATTACCTGAAGACTTGGTGAGTCTTTGCCGATCCAAAAGCTCATCCAGGCAAGGAAACGTCTTTCAAGTTGCGATACGAGGTGCCGTGGGTTGGACTAGAATGCAGGGCCGCTGTACCTGAGCACTAGGACAATACCGGGCATCCTGTAAACAAAGGGCCATGATTTGTGATTGTGCAGAGGCTCATTTACCTGAACACAACCTGGTCCTTCGCCAAGCCGCCTTCTATATCTGGAATTCCCTGTTTGATGACCTCTGCCGCATGCTCCTCGCCCAGCAGCTTTTGACTCCAGGGGAGGTCCATCGCCTCCCGTTGTATCGTTTCGGCGAATTGGACGGCCTTTGCGGCTGACCGGAACGCCAGCAAAAAGTTCCCTTCCTTCTCCTCCACCTCGTACGCCTCGAATTCCGCCAACCGACTTTGCACAAATGCCACCAGCAGGTCCACGCCCCCCTGGTACCCTGGCGTCTTGCGCAGGATCTTGGCATACGCCACGTACATGAAAGCGATCACCACAGGGTCCTTGGGTGGCTCGCCCTTCACGTAGCACTCAGCCGCGGGCGCATCAAAGAAGGAGGGCCCCAGCTGCTTTGTGGACTTTAGGGGGGGGAACGGGGCGCGCTTGGCCAGCTCTTCAGGGAGCACCTGCATCAGGTGAATGGGGGGCAAGCCCTCTTTTACCTGGCAGGGACAAATCCAAGGATGGGGTGGGGCCGGCGATAGCAGAGCGTTGGTTCATGATTGCAGGCAGAGCATCCCGACAGAGCACGTGTTAGAGCCTGAGCCCCCCTACAGAAGTATTAGAGTAAATAAGGCTAGATAGAATGGATATGATGTGCAAGGGAGTACAAGCGCTTGTTAGGGCTCTGTAACCTCCTCACAGATGTGTAAGACTTACGTACTATACACAGTAGACAAAAGCTTCTAAAGCACCTGTGACGGCTCCAAGCCCCCCAAGCGTGGCACAACTACTGGTTCAAATCAGTGAAACCGCTTCAACTCCTTGGCAAATCCTTAACCCAAACCTGTTGTTGAACGAAAACTCCTTGGCAAATCCTTAACCCTGAACCTGTTCTTGAAACAAGCTAAGCGTCACAATGCAGACATGGGCGCAACGGTTACAGGTATCCCACGAGCCAACTTCCCAAAGTACTACACCCATCGGCCTGCCCATGGTCTCCTCCTTGTAACCACTTTGAACATGCTCCCACAACTCATAAATAAGTTAATTCAGGCGCCCACAGGACTGATCAGTTGCCAGAGAAATGCTCTGACCAAGTGACATGACACTTTCCGCATTGCTCCCCAAGGCTAACCACCACAGCAAACAAAATTAACTACATAGTTATAAAAATCACGTTGTTACTATGTCAACATCAACTACATCGGTGTGACAGACGAAGAATAGAAATGACAACACGTATCAGTCGCCCGGTGGTATGCACCCACCTCATGGATGCCCATGTGGTGGCAGCTAATGAATAATGGATCATACCTATCAACACCTATTAATGACCCAATAAGTAATAGGTAACATACGGTATCTAGGGAGGTGCTGAGGACCCACCTCATGAATGCCCATGTGGTGGCACACAGTATTAGTCATGTGCATGCCAAGCGAGCGCCACGCTTGCATCGACAGGAGCACCTGGCCGCCCGACGCAATGTCCCGAATCGCCCTTGCCAAGTCCACATACTCCCCTTTACCCAGCTGCTTGATCGTCATGGACACCTGGCCTGCGTCCAGGACCCACACATGGATGCCCACGCGCACGCGGAGACCCCTGAAGAGCATTCTCCCTGTGAACCGGCCGAGCTTCCCCGCTTCAGCATCCACATGCTTCAGCACTGGCAGCGGCCAGTCACAAGGGCCCTCCCGAAGCGACCGCAGCCGCTGGTGCTTTAGCCTCGTCAAGGGGACCATGGGGGGCTTGGCGAGTAGCTGCGGGTGCAGGAGGCTGGATTGGAGGGCCATGGCGAAACCAACCGCGTCGACGGGGTCCAGAAAGGCGAGGGTGAATGCGCCTTCCGTGGCGGCGGCCGGGAGAGCCTTGAACTGGGACGATAGGAGGCGGATTACCTACAACAGAAGACAGACGAGTCACATAAGAAGCAAACAAGAGGCAAATAAGAAGCAGTAATTAAAGATTAGTAGTAGTGGTAGTAGCAGTAGTAGTAGTGGTAGTAGTAGTAGTAGTGGTAGTAGTAGTAGTAGTAGCAGCAGTAGTAGTAGTAGTAGTAGTAGTAGTAGTAGTAGTAGTAGTAGTAGTAGTAGTAGTGGTAGTAACAGTAGTAGTAGTGGTAGTAGTAGTAGTAGTAGTAGTAGTAGTAGTAGTAGTAGTAGTAGTAGTAGTAGTAGTAGTAGTAGTAGTAGTAGTAGTAGTAGTAGTAGTAGTAGTAGTATATACTACTATATGTATTCAAATGCAACAGGCGCCAGATATCACACCTCCAGTTTCTCGTCCACCACTAAACAATGGTAATAGTAAAATAAGAATGATCATAAATTATGACAACAATGACGGTAATACAAAGGATAATAATTGGGTGATGGGGGGGAAGATTCTGAGCGAGAATGGAGGGACATGGTCATCCAGTCTCCAGAGGGACGGAGGAAAGGGGTGCAGGAAAGGTAGTTGAAGGAGAGACGGGGAGAAAGAAGAGTGTAATGCTCGTGGCTGATGATACTAGTGGGCCGGTTAGGAGATGATGATCATGGCAGGTTTTGCTCGCTGATCAACGTACCGCTTGGAAGACTTCCAGCGCCTTCCTTGTTTCTTGTGCATCCCACGCGAGCAGGTCGGCCAACCCGTCCACATCTGCAGATAGTCAAAGAATTAGCAAGGTCAGCGTCATTAACAAGAGGGTCAGCCCAGCCACACCTGCTATAGTGAAACAATTAGCAATACCAGTATGATTAACAAGGCAGTCAGCCCAGCCGCATCTGAAAAGTTCCAGGCAGGATGCCAGCAGCAATTGCAACAAGGCAGGAACAAACTTCCGATTCTCTTATCCAAATATATTACAGTCCTTCAAAACTATCAATCGGGTTTGGTGGGAAGGAACCCCAGTAGACCAAAAGCTAGGAATGTAGTTGTGTTTGGTGCCCAACTGATGCAAACCCAACTAAAAATGTGAACCCAACTCATGACGTGAATCGGGCCACTGAAACGTCCGAACTGTACTAGAACATGCTACTTGGTACTGATTGCCTAGTAGGATGCGTGATGCGGTCCCGCGTCCGCAAAACCACGACTATCCAAAGGAAGCCCTGGATGCAACTTCAGTAAATCAACTTACGACATGGATGAATTTAGGATTGTTGCGATGTTGACAACCGCAGCGGTAAGCAGCAGGGTGCGATGCACCCTTTACATGCGCGAACCAGCCCGGGATATGGAGCATACGTTGCAAGGCCAAGCATCTCTTGATAAATAAGCTTATAATGATGATATGATTATGATCAGTCTTGTTTCAACTTGAAATCAGGAACTTAAATAAGGAACTATGCGAGGCATAGAACTCCTCAATAAGGAAAATATTACTACGTGGGAAAGACCCCCACTAGTAAAGCAAAATCAAACCGCTTA
Organism: Mesostigma viride; assembly: GCA_009746045.1. Taxonomy (NCBI): domain Eukaryota; kingdom Viridiplantae; phylum Streptophyta; class Mesostigmatophyceae; order Mesostigmatales; family Mesostigmataceae; genus Mesostigma; species Mesostigma viride. The sequence continues at coordinate 1,064,328 of RPFO01000595.1, read as the reverse complement.
ATCGGGGATGCTTTGCAAAGCAGTAGCACTCATCCATGGCCACAACTCTCCAACTCCCCCATCCCGACCACTCCCCCTCTTGCCCCGCCCCCACCCTCACCCCCACCCTCAACTCACGCAGGGCCACCACTCAGTCACTCACCCGTCACAACATTACCGCACTCCCCGCCCCCCCCCCCTCCACTCACCCATGACCCCCCTTCCCCCCACTTCTCCCCCCTCCCCCCTCAACGCACCCAAGGCCACCACTCACTCACTCACCTGTCGCAGCTATCCCGCACTCCCGCCTCAACTCACCCGTTACCACCACAGACAAACACGCGTTCCCCGCCGCCGGTTGCCTGTTACGAAGCAACGCGTCCGCAAACCGGACATCCCCAGGACGCGGTCCACCCCCCCTCCGCTTGGCCGAGTAGGAAAAAAATAGAAGCCCCACCAACAAGGGGAGGAGCACAGACGGGATGAGCGTCGCTAGGAGGATGCGCCGGCGCTGGTCCTCCGCACCCAGCCAGGACTCTGGATCCGAGCAGAAAGGCCCCGTCCAGCCCCGCTGGCACAGGCAGGTCCCCTGGGATCCGTCCGCGGTCCCTGCGGGCGCTTCCTTGGGGAAATGGCAGGTGCCGTGGCCTGAACACGCGGTCACGTTCTTGGGGGCGGACATGCCGATTTCCACGCAACCCTGGCGGACGTCACACAAGGGATTGAAGACCCCTAGTTGGCCCTTTGAATAACCCTTCTTGTAGTTCTCGATCTCGCACGCCACGCGCCAGGGATACTTGAGTGGCAGCCGGTCATAGCGGAGCAGCCGCTCGGTGCGCACCTCCCCCACAATGCGCTCGCCCGTCTGTTGCTCCAGCGCTGCCGCCATCGCGGGCAGGTAGGTCGCCAGGTACATCTGTGCGGGTGTGCACGACGGGATGAAGGCATGGAATACATGTGACTTACTAAAATAAAACCTTGTCATAATGTACTATACAATCTATTCTTTTCACAGTATGCAAGTACAACAGAGGCGAATTTTTCATGAACTCACATCTCTACCCTGCAGCACCCATGCTGTTCCGACGATTTACATTGGCACCATGTCCTCACGATTATAATTGGTACCATTGCTGTCACTGTTGCAGGATCTGCAAGTGATAACACAGCACTACTCTCACTACGTCTGTAACTTTCATCAGCAATCTTTGTACATACCTGCTCATGGAGTCAGCGGTGAGCTCCTCATTACGCACAGATACTAGCGCATTAGATTAAGATCACTAAGCTTCCAGGAAGACCAGCATTTGATTGTAACAATAAGTGGAGCCCTGCCACAAATGTAGCAGGTGCAGTGGCCTTTAGGTTTCTCAGGCCACACGCGCAAGCAAGAAGCCTCCAGGGTGGGAGGGAGGGACAGAAACGATTGCGGATCATTGCCTGCCTAGCTTGCATGGTCTGCCGACACACAAGCTGACATCATCCTAAATTGATTCCCACCGGCACGCGTCACGCACCGGCCTGAACGGTGCTGAAAACGTCACTAAAACTAGCGTGGCCACGCACCCCTCAAGAAAATACGTCAACCGTACAGGTAGTCATACAAGGTCCTTAAAACTAACAAGCACAAACCGCCCATGGACCTGTAGGTCGGTCCGAGTCCACTACACAATAATTCATCACGACTACTAACAACAGTCAAAAATTCGTTAGGCAACCAGCCGACCCTACAGGTCTCTAGATTCACGGCCGATGCACTGCATGCTAGCAAAAACAAGAATCCGGAATCTTCATGAATCTTTGCAATCAAGTCCTATGAATCCTACTACATATTTATTTTTCGGGCCACTCCACAATAGTCACCAGCCCTTCTAAACAACCGGGTCCTTCAAGGAGAATTAGACAAGCTTGAAACCGTTTGTGACTATCATAGTATTAGTCAACCCATGTCACAGACAGCCTTCTATATCGTAGGTCAAGGCATAGCGGCCCTATCTTTCCCGCACGAGTGAATTAAACTACATTTAGAGAAGAGCGATTACTAGATCCATTTCTGCCCTTGCCTTGCTTTGCATGCATCACCACAAAACATCAAATTTATTACAATATGTGTGATAGCTCTATACAGTGGAATAACACAGACATGTCTACCAGATGGCAACACGGCCATCTGTATGCTAGGGTGAGCACACTATGTGAATGTGCAGGGCCAGCCCACAGCAGCTGTGCCCCTGCTCTACCCCTTTTGCCAGCGTGGGTGGGTGGGAGGCAAAAGAAACAACCTGCTTCCCTAGAATGGAAGCCCACCTTTTATAGCAACCACCTCTCCAGCCAACCCCTACCTGGGTGGCTGGGGTACGGGTGCCAGCACAAAAAATATATTTTTTTTCTAAAATTATTTTTTCTTTTGGTGCTATACGGCATTGCATTCTCCGCTCAGCAGGTTAGTCATAGATAAAATGAGCATAGCTCACCAAATCCATTTCTGGCCTTGCCTTGCTTTGCATGCATCACCACAAAACATCAAATTTATTACAATATGTGTGCTAGCTCTATACGGTGGAATAACACAGACATGTCTACCAGATGGCAACACGGCCATCTGTATGCTAGGGTGAGCACACTATGTGAATGTGCAGGGCCAGCCCACAGCAGCTGTGCCCCTGCTCTACCCACATCTCCTTACATGGCTAACAGCCGAAAATACGTAGGACATGCAAAAAAGAAAACTTAAACTACCTAGCTATGGGGGTACTTTGTCCCAACCCAGGTTCACCCTCGGGTTAGTTAAACCATTTCCCCCCTGACCTCCCACACAAGGGTGAGGTCAGTTGATAGCTAAAAGACGAGAGATAAAAACAGGAGGACGTCAAAACTCGACGCCACCGAAGTGGCGCCGGAAAGCCGCTGGGTCAAAACCCAGGGCCTGAGCCCAGAGGGCGGGTGGGATGTCGCGCCCCAGGAGGCTGCGGTGGAGGCCAATGTAGCGCGTGACCGAGAGGGCCGAAGCCCACCGGCCGCGCAGCTGGATGGCCTCCGGCGACTCGCCAGCGATGGCGTCGTGCGTCGCCCCCCCATGCCGGAGGCTGTGAAAAGAAAACATCCCTGGGATGCCCATGCGGGCCTGCACAGCCTCCCACTGCTGCCTAGCCTGGCTGTACGTTAAGCCCGAAAGAGGAGTGCATCCGGGGGCTGGCCAGCCGTCAGACGTCGCAGGAGCCACAAAGAAAGTGGATCCCGGACGAGGACGTGCTGGGCCGCCCCCTGCGCAGTTTTGGGGTTGCGCAGCACAAGGGCACCGACCATGGGCCCTGGCTCGAGAAGGGGGTGGCCGGGATGAGCCACATCCCGAACCCGCAGCCCTAGCGCCTCGCTAATGCGTAAATACTGCTGGAAAGCAATAATAATCAACGCACTCAAATGCACCTGTCGACGTGAAACTAGCAACAGGGCAGTGAAATAGCAAAGGCGCCAGGGCATAGGCGGAGGGCTGACAGCCGGAACAAGCCGCTGCCAACCTGCTAGCAGGCGGTCCGCCAGTACCCAATTCCGAACAATGTCGGGGTAGTACAGGTGCAGACAGGCCTTGGCATGCTGGCATAAGGTACGCCCCCGCCCGCCTCTGGCATGGTAGACAGCAGAAATCCACTCACAGAAAATGGCTTCCGCGTCAGCTGGGTCGACAGGGCCAGGTGGCGCCCACGCCACGTAGACAGCCGCCGCACGCCGGTACGCTGGCAAGGTAGACACAGGGTTGACTGTGCCCTCCAAAAGTGCCAAGTCCCGAGGGCGTCGCGCCCCCTCAGGCCCAGGGTTGGGATGCACGTCACCACACCGGGTCAAGTCAGGAATCCAAGCGCCACGCCGACTGGCCTTGTCAGCTGGGTTGTGGTCGGTAGCCACCCAGACCCAGTGGCTCTGCATGTCGCCAGCCAGTGACAGAGCGCAGTAGCGCCGAACCAGCTGGTTGAGGCGGTAGGAAGACGACCGCCCTCTGACAAACGCCCCCACCACAGCACTGGAGTCTACGAGCCGGACGACTCGCTTACCCCGACACGCCTTGGTCCGGCACGACCACTCGACCCCCTGTGTCGCAGCAATCGCCTCCTTGACGTTGATGTGGTTAGGCTGCCCCCGCCACCGGTAGGACAGTGCCGTACGCCAGTGGCCACTATCCAGCAGGCTGTAGTCCCCCTCCTCCATGCGCTCCAGGTCCCAGTCCTCCCCAGACGTTAAAGCTGTCGTCCGCCACCCCCGCGCTTCGCGCCGGGTCGCCAGCCGGGCACAATCGGCCCCAGGCAGGTCCCTGTAGACCACCCCACCGCCGGAGCCGCTCGCATCACTTGCGACGACCCGGTCAGAAAGGGGCCGGGCCCTGGCCGCCCTCAAAAAGGGGGCCAGGTCGATCGCCGCCTGAAGCTCCTGGCGGGCCCCCGCAGGGAGGCGCCAGCGGCGCCCAGGCAGGGAGGCATTCATGGCTGCTAGCAGCCGGTACGTCTCAGACCACACCGAAAGCATGGGGCGGCACAGCAGATGCATCCACACCCACTTCCCAAGCACAGAACTAAGTTCGCGGTAGTATGTAAACCCGCGATCTAAGATTCTATGAGTAGCAGCGATAACTGCCACCACACGCTCAGGAACAGGCACCACGTCACCATCTCTTTGGTGAATGACCCACCGCCTGCACACCAGTCTGCTCTGCTGTCGCCCGTACCACCTTGTCAGACTTCTGCACCAGCCCAACAGCGGCGTAGGCAGCCTGAACACGATCTAGCTGCTGATTCACCCCATCCACCGACGCACAGTGGGTGAAATGGAGGTCATCGATCGTCACAGCATGCATACCTTCCAGATCCTGCCGAGATTCGAAGCACGGCGAGGGCGCCAAGGGCGCAGCAGGGTCCTCCTCCAGCCTCAGCCGGACGGTCTCCCCCGCCTCGTTGGCCTCCGCCACCAGGATCAGCGCGGACATGTTGATGCTCAGCCCACGACTAGCCTCCAACGGCGGCTTGGGGCCACAGCGGTACAACACAGACTGATGCACACACTGGGCCACGGCGACGGCCAGCTTGTTGCCCATTGGCCAGCACAACATCCACGGCCACACCTTCCGACGAGCCCCACTCAGGCCCACCAGATCCGACCACACCGGCATCCACGCACAGTACCGCCGCATCCAAACTGGCAGGCGGAGTCTGTTGTAGTACGAATCCAAATCTGATACGCCCCCAAAAACATCCTCCCCAGCGCGCGTGGGCAAATCGCAAATCACGCCAAGGTGTGGTAAAAAAGCGGGCATAGGATCTGGTAGTGGCATGTTGCCACGCCGGTTGTCCACAATCAGCCGTATACGGCCGTCGGGCTTTCCGACCCCAAAAGTACCGTTCACCATAGGCGGCTCCTCCTCAAAAAATCCACCCAAAATCCCCCTCTCCACACACACCGTGCAAACCCGCGCGAACTCCTCCATGCTACACCCCCGCGAGATCCGCATCGACTTCTGCAAGATCCGCTCTGCTGGGCTCAGCGTCCGTACCATCCTACTCTCATCATTCAAAATTGCTCCCCAAGAGGGGGGTAGTAAGTTCAGCACATCCACTTGGCCACCTTCCCCCGGACCAGGCAAGGCCAAGCGTGCGGCCACTAACGGTTCGTAAGGGGCTCCTTCAGCATATTCACCCCCATCCACTACAGATCCTGCCATTGCCGCTACGGAACCACCGTTCCGGCGGACAAAGGACCTGCAAGCATCATCGATCCCATCTAGGGCCGCCTGCTGCAGAGGCCCGGGCACACGGGCTGAATCTACAGCAGGCGGGTCTCGCCCCCCCCCCCCATCCAGTTTAACGCCCTAACCGTCTGACAGGCTAGTGTGCGAGCATTAAAAGCCCGACTCATCCTATCGCGCCTACGGCCTGAGCGTACCTGCTGCCACCAGTCACGAGGTGGCAGGGGTGCTGGAAGAGGTAGTGGAAGAAGGCACCGCTCCCTCACTTGTTGTTGTTGGACGGGCCGCCCTGCCCCTTCTTGCCGGGACCCTGCTCCAGCTTGTGCTGCAGCTTCCCCATGCTCATCGCCGCCCGCACCGCCGGAGACGCCAGCATTGCTCCACCCTCCTGGAATGGCAGCATTGCCGACGGAGTCCCCTTCCAACCCGTCGACCCCACATCCACCAGCTGGCATGCCGTGATCAGCTTTGCCAGGTACTCGGCTGCTGCCAGCTCCAGAATTACTTCGGAGCGTGGCGTGGCCCAGTAGCCAAATTCTGTCACCATCGTGTCCAGAATTCCTGCCATCTGCAGGAGCAGCATCCTCCTCTCCCCGCTGGCTGAGCTGCCGTGCATCGTCAGCATTAACGATGCACGGATTGACTTCCCCCCCACGCTCTCTGCGTAGTCCAGCATCCCCGGCAGCACCGCCTCCAGCATGTTGCTCACCAGGACCGGCACTGCATGCCCGCTCAGCGCCACCCCCTTCGTGCGCGCCAGCCTGCCAGCAGTCGCCGCTGCGGCTGGGCTTGCAGTTGCTGGAGTCTTTGCCTGGTCCAGCAGCTTCGACATGGCCGATATCAGGTCGCCAATATCTCCGCCAGTGCGGGCGTTGCCCGGGCGGGATGGAAGCCCTCCCGCTGGCGTTGCATAGCCCGTCTCGGTCCCCAGCAGCCGACCTATGTTCCGGTCTAGGTCCGCCACATCCTGGTCGATCGCCCCAGGGGCGCCATCCTCCTCGCCAGCGCCCGGTCCACCATGCCCCGCCCCTCCGCTTCCACCTGCCGAAGGGGGAACACCCCCAGCTCCCACCCCACCTGCTGACACTGGTGGATCCGGCTCTGCAATAGCCTCCCCCAGTTGCGCTGCTAGCACATCGGCCAGGGCCTCCTCCCCATCCCAGTCGCTGACAAACCCCCTTTTCTCCAACACGTCCATGACGTTCTTGGCACGCCCCGGATTGAGCTTCTGGATCCGCTCTAGCCAATGCCCCTCCCCTAGGATCTTCTGGACCGCAGTTGCGGCCTCCTTTGGGGTGCATCCCTCCCTGGCTTCTTGCTTGAGCTTTGCTATGAAATTTCGCTCTGGGGCTGTCACTGAGGTCATGGTGGGTTATAATGCTTGATGTGTTATATTGCGTTTTGTTTTTTGTGATGTGGTCACTTGAGGTTCTCAGGCAAAAGAAACAACCTGCTTCCCTAGAATGGAAGCCCACCTTTTATAGCAACCACCTCTCCAGCCAAACCCTACCTGGGTGGCTGGGGTACGGGTGCCAGCACAAAAAATATTTTTTTTTTCCTAAAATTATTTTTTCTTTTGGTGCTATACGGCGTTGCATTCTCCGCTCAGCAGGTTAGTCATAGATAAAACGAGCATAGCTCACCAAATCACTAAGCTCCCAAGAATAGCTCACCAAATCACTAAGCTCCCAAGAATACCAGCATTTGATCGAAACAATAAAAAGACCTGTCATAAGTGCAGCAGTTACAGTGGCCTTCAGGTTTCTCGGTCCGCGCGCGGGAGCAAGAAGCCTTCACCCAAATAATCCCCCCTGGCACCAAACCCATTGCGCCAATCAACGATAAGAGCTGAAATTCTTAGAATAATCATTATTTTGTAAGGTTTTTAGTGGTTTTGTTTGGAGCAAGTTGCTCCAAACAAAGGACGTGAGTACAAAAAATGTAATTCTTGTAGCAAAGCGTTTTTGAAGCTCATTGTGAAACGCTTTGCTACAAGCTCATTGTCCCGCCCGATTTGGGCGGAACAGAAACGCTACAGCAACTTGATGCTAAGATACCTTGCAGCAAGTTGCTCCAAATAAGTAGCGCGCATAGGAGCGGCCTGCTCTCTCTTTGGTCTTTACAATATGAAGAGTCGATCTGAAAATGCCAATACCTTGTGCCTTGGGGCAAATCACAAGGCCCTTCTCCCACTCCAGACTCGTGACCACCATGCGCTAAAGAGCGTGTCGCAACATCCTAAATGGCGACTCAGCCCACACGAGGCTTTTTCATAACTCCCGCAGGGGCCTGCTGGTTACAAAGCGGCACAAGCCGGTGACCACCCCAAAAGCGAGGCCCAAATAAGAGCCAGCATTCAACAATTCCGGAATAAACCAAAAAGGGAAGGGTTTTACAACACCGCAATAGACCAAGCCACACAGCAGGTACTGAGCCAAAAAAGGAACGCCGAAGGTCTCGCGCTGCCTCACCTCCCTAAGACGCCCTCTCCTACTCGAGTCTCTCAATAGGGAATAATATTTAGCTTTGAAGCGCAACCCTCGCAGTGCTCCCACAGTCCCCAATCAACCCTCCTCGGCAGGGGCAACTGGACAACGGACCTGCCGCCACAACAAAAAATAAATAAATAATAAATTTTATGAAAACAGGCCGTTCCTGACAGGAACCTGGCTCGTGACCTCTAGAGCCCAGGCCACAACTCATGCACCATTGCAAGGTGGCAAGTCTGCAATGTGACATTAGAACTGTTTTAGAAACATATAAACAGGCAAAGCTAGTCAAACCGCTGAAATAGCGCCCCATCCTTCGCCCATGCCAAAAAGACCCACAGCCGGGGAAAATGGCGTGGGGATAAGTTTAATATTTCTTTCCGTTGCACGACCAACTCTGCTACGCTTCGTCGAACAACTTTACAGCGGTTGTGCCACCATCTGCCTCAGCTATAAGGCAGATGCAAGTGCGCTAATATGTGCAATTTTGCACAGGCGACCATTGCCGCCATTGTCTCAAATAAACAATTGCAGATCATTGCCTGCCTAGCTTGCATGGTCCGCCGACACACAAGCTGACATCATTCTAAATTAATTACCACCGGCATTTGTCACGCACCTTCCTGAATGGTGCTGAAGACGTCAATAAAGCTAGCGTGGCCACGCACCCCCTAAGGTAGTCCGTTAACCGTACAGGTAGTCATACAAGGTCTTTGAAACTAACAAGCACAAATCTCGCCCATCAACCCCGTGGGTCGATCCGAGTGCACTTCACAATGATTAATCACGATTTACTAACGACATTCAGTCAAAAATTCGTTAGGCAACCAGCCAACCCTACAGGTCCCTAGCTTCACGGCTGGTGCACTGCTGACAAAAAAATTACGAATCTTTGCAAGCAAGTCGTATAAATCCTACAATTTATTTTTCGGACCACTGAAAAACAGTCACCGACCCTTATAAACAACCGGGTCTTCAAGGAGAACTAGGCAAGCTTGAAACCCTTTGGAAAGATCGGATTAGTCAACCCATGTCGCAGACAGCCTTCCACATCGCAGGGCAAGGCAAAGCGGCCCTATCTTTCCGACATGCATTAATTAAACTACATTCAGAGAAAACCGATACAACTAGATAGGATTACTCCTTCTATCACTCTATCTGTTAATAGTAGCAGCTCTTGTGCGTACCTGCTCATCAAGGCAGCCCAGGACAAACTCCTCATGTGCCGTCAAGTTCCACCGCAGCAGCGCCGAATACTCCAACTCCGTGCACTTGTGGGTCATCAACCGCACTGGCGGCAACTCCGGCTGTTCCTCTGCCAGCTGCGCCAGCATCCGCAGAATCGGGTCGGCCACGAAATGGGAGAGGGAGAAGAACAAGAGGGTATCGATGGGCGTGGGCCCCCCTCGTTCCTCCAAGAGGCGTGTGTACAGCGGCTGCACAAACGCTTCGCCCAAGAAGACGTTGAGACCTCGCATGACCTGGCCGCACGAAACAGCATACATGAATAGCTCAAGAATGAGTACTAACTAGGAAGACATCGAGACCTTGCATGACCTGGCCGCACGAAACAGCATACATGAAAAGCTCAAGAACAGGTACTAACTAGGAAGACATCGAGACCTCGCATGACCCGGCCGCACGAAACAGCATACATGAAAAGCTCAAGAACAAGTACTAACTAGGAAGACATCGAGACCTCGCATGACCTGGCCGCACGAAACAGCATACATGAATAGCTCAAGAATAAGTACTAACTAGGAAGACATCGAGGCCTTGCATGACCTGGCCGCACGAAACAGCATACATGAATAGCTCAAGAATAAGTACTAACTAGGAAGACATCGAGGCCTTGCATGACCCGGCCGCACGAAACAGCATACATGAATAGCTCAAGAATAAGTACTAACTAGGAAGACATCGAGACCTCGCATGACCTGGCCGCACGAAACAGCATACATGAAAAGCTCAAGAACAAGTACTAACTAGGAAGACATCGAGACCTCGCATGACCTGGCCGCACGAAACAGCATACATGAATAGCTCAAGAACAGGTACTAACTAGGAAGACATCGAGGCCTTGCATGACCCGGCCGCACAAAACAGCATACATGAATAGCTCAAGAATAAGTACTAACTAGGAAGACATCGAGGCCTTGCATGACCTGGCCGCACATAACAGCATACATGAAAATCTCAAGAACAAGTACTAACTAAGAAGACATCGAGGCCTTGCATGACCCGGCCGCACGAAACAGCATACATGAAAAGCTCAAGAACAAGTACTAACTAGGAAGACATCGAGACCTCGCATGACCTGGCCGCACGAAACAGCATACATGAATAGCTCAAGAATAAGTACTAACTAAGAAGACATCGAGGTCTTGCATGGCCTAGACACACATAACAGCTCTATCTGGCCCTGCGGCATGGCTGTCTGCAACCCCTGCTGCCTATTACCCACAGCCATCTATCACACCGTTTCTACTAAGACCATCGCGTAGGACAAATATGACAGCTCTCACGCACCTGCATAGGGCATGGATATTAGCAGCGCTTACCCACCCATAGCAGGGCATAAATGACAGCTCTCATCTACCAGGACAGCATCTATGCATGTGACAGATCTCGGCCACCCGCATGCGGTCCACTCATGTTCTCTTTCTCACCTGCGCGGTCCGGTTGGTCAGGGGGTTCGCAAGTAGCCCCCACGCGCCCGTGCGATTTTCTGCACTGCCATGGAGGGTGGGCGGGAACTCCCAAATATTGGGCGGGGGCGCATAGCCTTCTCCTAGGAAACTTGCCACGAGGGATTCCAAGAATTCCCACGTGACGCTGAAATAGCCAACGTTGTTGTGGATGAGCAAGTGCCGCCCTTTGAGCTGCCTTGCGAGCTCACCCAGGTACTGCGCGCCATATTTCAGTTTCGGGCCCACGAAGGACCTCGCCTTGAACTTGTCAAGGAAGGCGTCGATGCTGACTTCGGGGGTTTGCATGTAGCCCAGGTAGAGCGGCTTGCCTGCCGCGACCACTGAGTGCATCGCGGCAAGTATTCTCACGTTGGTTTCCACCAGGTAGGCGTCCAGGCTGATGGCGCCGCGGTAGAAAGTCCCGTTGGCGACCTCGGCGTATGCGGCGAGTTGGGCCAGGACTTCGACGTTGTCGTACATGGTCCTGTTGGTTGTGTAGTATTTAGAAAGAGGACGGGGAGCGAGCATCGTGCCTATTTGGTGAAGGAAAAAAGACGGGAAATTGGTCCTGTTGGGTGTTGAGAGGGCCAACCATGGGAAAGATCCTCGTGGTTATCTACTGAAGCCTACGGAGAGAGCCCTGTGGTTATCTACTGAACATAACGAGGAGAGCCTCGTGGTTATCTACTGAAGGCTACGGGGAGAGCCTCGTGGTTATCTACTCAAGACTACGGGGAGAGCCTCGTGGTTATCTACTGAAGGCTACGAGGAGAGCCTCGTGGTTATCTACTCAAGACTACGGGGAGAGCCTGAGTCTTGGAATTATCTATTTTGGATCAAGGGGGAGAGAGCGCCTGTGTTACCTGGACATGGCAATGGGAAGAGAGTGCCGGGATGATCGACAAAAGATGGAACGGGCATGGCCTCATGTTCACCAAGAAGAATTGAAGGAGACCGACAAACAGCCTCACGGCTACTTACAAAAGGTCTAGGGCAGAGCACCGCGGTGATCCGCTGAAGATCAAGCCTGGGGCAGACCCTCGAGGTCAACTATAGGAAATGATGGAGGGAAAAGAGCATCATGGCTAGCTACCAAGCAGCGCAAGGGGAGAGAGAACATACAGGGGAGAGAGTCTGATGTTTAACGAGGATATGATCAAGGGGAAAACGCCTGAGGCTATTCGCAGGAGATCAAAAGGAGAAAGACTCCTGAAAACTATTTTTTATAGATAGAAAAGTCGGCCACATGATTACCTGTAGTGGCATTGTGCATGTTAATGCAGTCTACGTGCAAAATAAATTAATGTTGAGGATGAATCAGACAGGTCGGAAGTCTTTGTCCCAGGGGTCAGATAGGGTGAGGAAAAGGCGAGCTGCAAACGATATGTGGAAGTAGCTGGCAAACTGCTGTCATCCGCAATCTCTGACAAAATTATTCAGTGCATCGTGATAGGAACAGTCAGCAGTGATGTGCATTATTCATCCATACACTATGTGGTGCCTCAAAACCAGGTTTTCTTGGCGCCTCCCCCCAGGTTTTCTTGGCGTCTTGTGACAGGCATAAACAGCGCCAATGTGCGCCTAACCCTAGTGTCTATAGGCCCCACTGCACTCAATTGAGTATGAAACGTGGGCCTACAGGCACTATACAAACACTTGCTTGCTGCACAAACATTACAGTGCGTTTGAATCGTATCAGATGGCTATTGTCTATACAGGCCCACTGTACTCACTAAGTACAACACATGGGCCTACAGACGCTAGGTATCCAAGACACAACCAGGTATGCACATAGCTGCTTCTTGAGAGCAGGACATTACCTGAATACACAGTAGATAGGGACATTACTTGAATACACAGTAGATAGGGACATCACTTGAATACACAGTAGATAGGGACATTACTTGAATACACAGTAGATAGGGACATCACTTGAATACACAGTAGATAGGGACATCACTTGAATACACAGTAGATAGGGACATTACTTGAATACACAGTAGATAGGGACATCACTTGAATACACAGTAGATAGGGACATTACTTGAATGCACAGTAGATAGGGACATTACAGTAGATAGGGACATCACTTGAATACACTAAAACCGGGCCACAAGACTTTGCCATGCCTCAGCAGAAAGCTCCTTTCCTTGGCATGTCAGAGTTAGTAGGTACCAAACTTACACTAGCATCATTAATTAATGAATGGCAATCACTAGCATCATTAATTAATGAATGGCAATCACTAGCATCATTAATTAATGAATGGCAATCACTAGCATCATTTATTAATGTATGACCATCACTAGCATCATGCTAGCAGTATACTACTGGTGCACAGGTACTGCTGTAGGACAATTAGGCATGCCGCTTGCATCCATGGGCCAGCAAGCCCACCATCGACGAGTCAACCCCTGGCATTTCTTTTATTGGTAATTAGAACCGATACCAATCCAGCCATACTAAATAAGACCACCCTAGCACATACCATCGACGAGTTAACCCCTGGCATTTCTTTTACTGGTAATTAGAACCGATACCAATCCAGCCATACTAAATAAGACCACCCTAGCACATACCATCGACGAGTTAACCCCAGGTGTTTCTTTTATTGGTAAATAGAACCGATACCAATCCAACCATACTAAATAAGACCACCCTACCACATACCATCGACGAGTTAGCCCCTGGCATTTCTTTTATTGGTAATTAGAACCGATACCAATCCAACCATACTAAATAAGACCACCCTACCACATACCATCGACGAGTTAACCCCAGGTGTTTCTTTTACTGGTAATTAGAACCGATACCAACCCAGCCATACTAAATAAGACCACCCTAGCACATACCATCGGAAGGTTGATTCCGGGGAGTTCCTCCCAAAAGTAAGAGAACTGATACAAAACCCCGTCGTATTAACGATCTTATCAGGCCCCCTACCACGTACCATCGAAAGGTTGACCCTGGGAGATCCCTTTCCGCGTCCACCATGCCTTGGTAGAGATGGTAGGATGTCAGCAGCCGCTTAGGCACGGCACCAATGACCTTGTAACGGACGTCCGAGCGGTCAAAGCAGGGGCACCCCGACGCGGTCACCGGGAGCACCCCTGGGTCCCCGCACACGGGGTTCCCTGCCGCACGGCACACCTCCCGCTGCATGACCTCGTCGGTCACCTGCATAGCCCCAAGGTGACGTAATGACAGCGACAAGAAAAGATCAGCTCTTGAAGACGGCCAATGAAGGTATCCCAGTCGAATTTGCGAGGTGGAGACAAACGTAAGAGATTTCAAGTGCATGACGGCATCCATTACCTGGGTGGTTACGTAAGACTTCTGATAGAATATGAGCAAGAACTCCAATGCTATTACACGGTCAGTTGCTTGTTTGGTGCAGAAAGAAAAGCCGAGCGATTGGGCCTTATTATTGACATGATAGGAGAACCGGCCTTATCGCACACAAGGGTGAAGCGCCTGAATATTTTTTTTCCATGCACCGCACATTGAATCGTGCATGTGCCACGCGCAGTGAACGGGCGATCAATATCGAAGCCTTAGTTGATTCCCCAAATTGTCATCAGTGTGGAAAAGTCAGGTCAATGTCTGGAACCCCTACTGCCAAAACCCTGAAAGCCCTTGTTATTTCCAATCATAAGCGGCTAAGTCTGTTCCATTATGAGGAAGGCTCCACTGCAAATAGCAGGCAAAGGGTACAGTTACACCTTGGAAGAACCTAACCACACACAACGCATCCGATGGCCCAGTTCAAGACCATGACAGAGGGAGCACAAGAGAAGGCCGTTTGCAACTTTCACGAATAAATAAAAGTTCCTTGGCGCTTAGCTCTAATTATAAGGTCGCAGCACCCATGAACTTTCCAGAGCGCCTGGGTGGTCCCACAGGTTGCCACGGTCACCCTGCAAACTAACGGTGTGTCACAATCAGCACAGCATATTCAGTTACGGTGCATCTGACTAGAGATTTGGCTTGCAGTGTTCGGGCCAGGGTATCATCGGTGCATTGGGCTTGACCAATAATTAAGAAATCAGAAGTCTCATCCGGGCATTCCGAGGACAGTGACATGTGCTGGAATTTAAAAACCTTACGGTCAGCCCTCTCCCCTCCCCCCGCCACTCCTATTCCACCAACCGCCAGACACATATTCAAAATGTGTTGTGGAAGTCTGAATCGTGGAAGAAAGTTTGAGCATGTTCCAAACACTACACAGACTAGTTGAACACTAAACAAGGCACGGCTTCCTATTTACATAGTAGTAGTACTACTACTAACAGCCCGTAAATACAGAAGAGCATGAACCCATTTCCTGTTCATGCAAACCTTTTGCAGTCTCTGATCAACTGAACCTTCCCGTTGAGTCCTCTATCTTTGGCCTTTTGCTTGCACTTCAAAAATTATCGTTTGGTACCATATTTAGCGTGTTCTACTATGTTGATACTGGCCTGGTGGTTAGCGTGCAAACAGATACGGAATCAAAACACCACCAGTGCAGCAGAATCCATGAGGAGGCTTCTCACCGACTGTGCCCCCTGGCCGTATATGGTCACCGCGGTCTCTATGTCAGACGTCACCATCTGGCCGTTGTGGTGCTCCACGGATGCCAGCGCCAGTGCCAGGTACCCCTGGGTGTACACGCTGAGATCCACCGCCAGCACATGCTGGCCCGCACGGATGTCCGCCAGCACCTCCACCGACGTCTCGTACACGACGAGAGTTATGCTGGCATTGGCGGGCATGGAGGCTTTCACTCTCTGGTATGTGGCGACATCCTCCACTAAAATCGCGATATGGGGTCCCACATGAGGCTCCCCAATCGCTCGCACCGCGGCCGCAAGGTTGGCAAGCACAGGCAGCACGTCTGCACTCATTCCTGATTCCAAAGCTGCTTTCTGCGCCATACGGCACCGGCTTGGCCACCGGGAGTTATCGACGTTTAGAGCAACGCACTCCAGGTGGTTGATGCCTCGCGCGATGAGCGTGGCGGCAAGCCTCGACGCGAGCGCGAGTTCATTGGGGCCGATGTAACGGATGGAAGCCCGTAGGGGACTCTCCAGAAAGGGTTCGAGATTTTGTAGGCTGCGAACAAGGTCAGGGTCACCTCCCCCCACGAGGTAGATGGGGATGCCAGCAGCGTTGGCGGCGCTGAAGGATGCCATGAGCTGCGCAGCATCTCACCCCGGGACGATGTGTGCAAAAAAAATGGAGGAAAGAAAAGCAAGAAGCAAGAAGCAAGAAGCAAGAAGCAAGAAGCAAGAAGCAAGAAGCAAGAAGCAAGAAGCAAGAAGCAAGAAGCAAGAAGCAAGAAGCAAGAAGCAAGAAGCAAGAAGCAAGAAGCAAGAAGCAAGAAGCAAGAAGCAAGAAGCAAGAAGCGAGAAGCGAGAAGCGAGAAGCGAGAAGCGAGAAGCGAGAAGCAAGAAGCAAGAAGCAAGAAGCAAGAAGCAAGGAGCAAGAAGCGAGAAGCGAAAAGCAAGAAACAAGGGACAAATGACAAGTGGAAAGGGACAACATTCAAGACACAAGAAACAAGGGGAAAGACACAAGAGACAGAAATATGTGTTAGGATCAGCCACGATACCGATGGCGATGTTGGCTATGCTTCTATGGCTTTGCAAAGCAGCCACTCTTCCCAAGCGGTCTGCATCCAACTACTAAATATGCCTTGGGATGCTTCCCTTTGGTTTCGCAGCCGCCCACTTCAAACCAGAACAGGTGATTGGCCCGCGCAGTTTGGACAAGTAGGAAAAAGGCTTACTGTCATGCAACGCTCGCAAAATAATATAGTAGAGCTACAATTACAATAATCTTAGTACTACACTGTTATTATGCATTTTTCAACTCTAGCCCACACTTTTCGTTCAACCTAATATTAGTATAATGTGATAATAACAGTATACTATTACAACAAGTTATTCTACTCTGTCCCACCATGTTCGTGCAAAAATGACGCCCCCCGCATGCCATTCAATGGCATTCCTGCAGGTGCCAAAATTGATCCCCAATTTAAATGAGCCAGAACAGAAAACCCTGCAGGTGCCAGGGGAGGGGGAGGGGGAGGGGGAGGGGGAGGGGAGGGGGAGGGGGAGGGGAGGGGGAGGGAGGGGGAGGGGGAGGGGGGGAGGGGGAGGGGGAGGGGAGGGGGAGGGGGAGGGGAGGGGGAGGGGGAGGGGAGGGGGGGGGAGGGGGAGGGGGAGGGGAGGGGAGGGAGGGGGAGGGGAGGGGGAGGGGAGGGGGAGGGGAGGGGAGGGGGAGGGGAGGGGAGGGGAGGGGAGGGGGAGGGGGAGGGGAGGGGAGGGGAGGGGGAGGGGGAGGGGAGGGGAGGGGGGGGGGGGGGAGGGGAGGGGAGGGAGGGGGAGGGGAGGGGGGGGAGGGGAGGGGGAGGGGAGGGGGAGGGGGAGGGGGAGGGAGTGGGGGGAGGCTAGTGGCAGTGCTAGATTTTTTGTTAGCAATTCCCATTTCACAATGGCTTTCCAGCACAATGTCAGGTCAGCTGGGAGGATATGTATAAAGTGGAAAATGCCCATCAAACGCTTCATATTACGGCCTCCAATCCGTTGGTCGCACAGCGAGCCAGGCCCCAAAAGTTGCGCGCCGCATGCTACTGTAGGTCACCTGGTGGCTGTCGAGCGACGCCACGATACCAGCTGTCCCCGCCCGGATCTCCGCGTCGAGGAAGGCTATGGCATCCCTCACCTGGGAAGCGATGGGGCAGGCAGGGAGTTTGGAGAGAAGGAAGAGAGTGATGCGGAGGGAGGGAGGGAGGGAGGGAGGGAGGGAGGGAGGGAGGGAGGGAGGGAGGGAGGGAGGGAGGGAGGGAGGGAGGGAGGGAGGGAGGGAGGGAGGGAGGAGAGGAGGGAGGGAGGGAGGGAGGGAGGGAGGGAGGGAGGGAGGGAGGGAGGGAGGGAGGGAGGGAGGAGGGAGGGAGGGAGGGAGGGAGGGAGGGAGGGAGGAGGGAGGGAGGGAGGGAGGGAGGGAGGGAGGGAGGGAGGGAGGGAGGGAGGGAGGGAGGGAGGGAGGGAGGGAGGGAGGGAGGTTGGATGGAGGAAGGAAGGGCGGAATAGCAATTACTAGCTCAGTTGTGGGAATACCAGCATCAGACGGGGCCATAGTTAAGTTGTCTGCCACTGGTGCTGCCCAGACTCTTACAAACGGCATTCGCGTCACAACAAGCGTGCACTATGCGTAAACTGCCAAAGCTCTCACATTCCGAGATTTGTGCTCAATGTGGGAGCTGTGTACTCTACTATTATTCCAATGCTTGTTGAAATGTCAGAAACAAGCAGGATTTTTCTTGCGAGGTAAAGCAACACACACGGGTGCACGCACACGCACACATGCACCACCCTCGAAGCATAGACCTCACATATGTGGCATCATCTATCGTCGGTACCTAATGTACCATCGTAGACCTCAAATACGTACGATTGATGCCTATATTACTGTTGGCCTCACCAATCAGACAGCCCCGGGTAGCACCGCACGCGGTGGACAACCATGTGCGTCACCGCGGTACGTGGAACGATCATTGAATAAGCAGGTGGCCAGGTGCATATCTTTTCCTGCAGGACGAATATTCCCGGTGGGAATTTCCGACCACGACAGTCACAGGCGCATTAGCCCTTTCTACCTTTGAGAGAAAGCAAGATGTGCCACGTGCCATGATGGGTTTCGGATTATACCACGGGACTCCACTTACGTTGGCACTGTCGCTGGGATCGTAGGTGTACGCGCTCAATTGCAATCCACGGTCACGCGCCGCTTGACGGACGCTGGCACGAATTTGCCCACCCGTTGAGCTCGTTAGCATTCGAGAATGCGTCAACAAGGCGAATCGGGCCTCGCGTCGATCGACGCACGGGCAGTAAAGCGTGGTGTTGCTGCCGCGCTGTGCCGCAGCGGCAGAAAGCCATCCGATGAGCGTAGCGGTAAGCAGGGCACAGAAGTAGTATGTGCGTAATGTTGTCGGAAGTCGCAGGGCCATCCTGCTGCCTGCAATCATAGTATTTCTCCACAGTTGCCCCAATGCGTTTGTAGAGGTTCCCTTTAATGTCCACGCGAGGCGGCAAGATAATGCATGTATGACGGTTTGGCAGCTGAGGCAAGCCTGCCTTGGCTGGAAACCAATGGAATGGCGCAGCTTGCCATGATTGTCGCATCGATATCGCAGGTGAAGCAGTACCGACGCCGTCGCAAATTGACGTTCCCATACTTTCCCGCTGTCATTGCCTTATTTCGCATCTTTTAGGGTACACGCTGAATTAGCTACGCTGGATGATGGGCAACACTAGAGGGCGTGCCAAATGCCGACGACAGGTGGCTATTATGGTTACACTAATTGCGAGCAGCGATGAAAACGATGTGGTATACTTGATTCGTTTTCATGCAAATCGCCTCAGAGTGCGCCGTGTGAATTTGCGAACACTTGGCGCACTAGACCTTTAACTCCGGTGTCACGTATCCACCATCAGTAATGCCCTACTGTCAAATGCAAACTATGGAAGAATCGAATGGAATAATATGATCGTATTTTATAGATCTTATTTTATAGATCGTAATTAGCCAATGATAGCTCCCAACACCGGGTATGATTCCAAAACGTCTCACAACTGGCCTTGTTTGCCAATCGCCATCGGTTATTGGATTTCATCCACGTATTGGTTGCCGAACTTGTCACGTGAAGATCCGCGCAATAATTTCCCGCCAGTGGAATTATACCCTCTCAACCGTTCTGTGACACGTCTTGACATAACTGTTGTTGTTGTTGTTGTTGTTGTGTCCCACGCCGCACATGGGCAGCAGAGAATCTATAGTGGCCGAGGGCCGGATATTAGCACGTCTTGACATAACCTGGACATAACTGTTGTTCATGTTGGTTGATTTGGACTGCGTTATCATCGATCGATTGAATGTTGTTTTCTATTATGTTTTTATTACGTTTTCAGGTGACAGGGACTACACATTTGGGATGTTAGCAAATACTACCAGTACGGCCGGCAACCTGCCGGAGGAACGCGGACGCTAAAAAGTACATACAGAGTGGACCAGTCCGGCCGGCGGCCTACCGGGACGCAAGTTTTATTTCAAGACCAGTAGTTCTCGTACATTACGCCCGACAACATCACCTGCACAACGTACGGTGTGCGCCCTATTTATTCCCGTTTTTTCGTCGCCCCTTGCGTTGGGGCAACTCCTCCCCATCCGACGGCTCCAAATCCTCCTGGCGCGCCGCAGCAAGGTCCATGTAGCATGTGCGGTACTCCAGGCGATTCGACAGCATGCAGCATGCAGCATGTCGGGCCATGGACAGGGCTCTGGGAGGACTGCGAGCCTCCTTGGCCTCCACTTCCACTGGACAAGGCTATTCGGCTACCACTACCCTGACCACTATGCGGTTTTTCGGCTACCACTATGCGGTTTTCGGCTACCACTATGCGGTTTTTCGGCTACCACTATGCGGTTTTCGGCTACCACTATGCGGTTTTTCGGCTACCACTTTGCGGTTCTCGGGTGTACCTGTCCGTCTGTCCGTCGGATTCACCCATCTGACGGTCGTAAAACGTTGGGAGAGTAAACGAGCGGAATAGGGTTGCGTTGTTGTTGTTGTTGTTGTTGTTGTTGTTGTTGTTGTTGTTGTTGTTGTTGTTGTTGTTGTTGTTGCCCACGCCGTTGTTTACGTAACTGTACAACTCTCCTGCGACGCCCGTCGGACGTCGGGTAACGGGTAACGGACCAGGATCTCTGTTGGATCGCGGCGTGGGAATAAACTGACTGGACTGAAGGCCAGGATCCGGACTCGATCAGTCAATCTTGCTGACAGTGCCTGAAGGCTGCATTGTACTGAAAAGTCGAAAAGTACGTCCCCCGAACCACCGTTTTTTAAATTTGGTTGGGCACTAGTCAGCCTGGAACAGTTGCCATTTATAGCAAGAATATTCTGACGGCGCCCGGCAGCCTGCTTCTTTGTCCGGGCCTTGACACTTTCTACATCGGAATCTGTAGTGTCTGGCCCACTCTGGTTCCGTGAGACAACCTCTACACAAATGTCAGCCTGAACATTCAATCATGGCTCCGGTTTCCGGAAGTTACATGGTGGATTCACCCTTTTATATTTCCGCGAGGCGGATTTGTCCAGTCCTTGCTTGACTTTTTCGGGGAAATGGGTATATTTTTATTAGCCAATTATGGACCAAAGAGGTGAGAGGGGAAATGAGTATCAGCGAATCCTAATTAAAGGTGGGCACACACACGTGTGGAGGTGACAGGTGAAAGGCTAATAGGGCGCGTTATTAGACCAGGGAAGCCAGTGGACCTGAGTCATGTCGCCGTGAGGCATAATGGTGAATACTTGGTTGCGGCCCAGTAGATCATGAAAAAGCTGGAGAGGGCTGGGCTTGTCGTTATTGGGCCC
This sequence comes from Mesostigma viride, assembly GCA_009746045.1. Classification (NCBI taxonomy): domain Eukaryota; kingdom Viridiplantae; phylum Streptophyta; class Mesostigmatophyceae; order Mesostigmatales; family Mesostigmataceae; genus Mesostigma; species Mesostigma viride. The sequence goes on along the minus strand of RPFO01000595.1, from coordinate 1,043,016 downwards.
TGGGTCCCACACCCTGTGTTGTTCCTGAGCCAACAGCCAGTATCGGCGCATAGCCGCATTCCATAGGTATATAAAGCGCCGGACTACGCCGCCGCGGGTATACTCCTCGCGGGCATTAAAGACTGTCTCGTTGCGTATGGTCCAGATCGCGTATAGCATAGTAGTGCGCAGCCATAGCCATTCTGCTTGGGAAGCTGAAAGCTCGGTCCCTGGTGTGCCAGCAATACCGAAAATGATGGTACGCACGCTAATTGGGAGATTGGGTGGCGATGCCGTCCATGCGGCCCAGATGTTAATGAGCCACATCCAAACCCCTGGGAGATTACAGAAAAGGAACCGGTGCTCAATGGTTTCACTAGCTAGGGTGCGTGCACAGGCATGATGCATCATGACCAAAACGCTCGTGGAGCGTAGCGCAGACCCCTATCGCCCTATGCATCAGAAGATGTTGTACATCAGTGGCCCTGCGGTCCACGAGAGGGTGGTTTACCGCCAGGGTAATCAGCTTGACCCAAGTGTAGCCCGGCCATTGTATTCCCCAGCGGGCTCGGCCCGGATGGGGCTGATGGTACGTATGCAACAAGATATCACAACCCCAATCTGCGGTGTATGTACTCAAAGATACATTTGCTGGTTCTGATGTCCCCCTTGGTTAAGACCCATCCAAATTCAACCGGGTCCAGATGGAGTAAATCGAGCCGTGTGTTGCCCACGTGTAGCCATGTAATGCTCCCAACCGGGGATAATGGGTCCGGCCGGATCATGCAAGATCTTGGCACAGACCATGGGACTACGCGTATGCGGTGACACTGGGAAGATGGCGTGTACGCATATAAGGTGGATAGTTGATACAGACACCCATTGTGGCCAGGAATAGCTTCCAGCAGTTGTAGTTGGAGCCCATCATGTGGCAGAACCGTCACGACTAAACCTTTGCACGCAGGCGTGACTCCGTCGGCGTAGAAGCTAACCCAGTCGCCGGTTATAATAGGCTTGCGTGGGGCAGTCATCAATGCATGCCACGCCGCTGGTATCGCACTTATAAGGGTTTGCCACGCTTGCAGGGAGGGCATGTGGGAGACCCAAGTGCTGACCTCGTCGTAGTTGAGCCGTCGATACGTAGCGCCGTGCCCCAGGTAGAGGTCCAGCACCCTGACAATCGGCGGTGATGCGCGCAGAAAGCCATCTGTTACGTCGCGTAACAATTCGTTGTAGTTACGGATGTAAATTATAGGTCCTTGGCCTCGGTTGTTCCTAGGTTTACGTGTAGTCCTAGCTGGGACATTATTGTCCTCGTAACAGTACTGTGGTATATTGGGTGCCTTTGGGCGCCGCGCCGCATACTTTATTAGTGGTCCTTATCCTTTGGTAGAATGTAGTGGACCGGCGTGCATCTGTGCACCTGCCTGTGTTTCTGTGTTTCCGCAGGCGAGGGCCAGGTCGGCCCGAGCCTGTTGGACCGTTGGTGACCATTTATGCACGTTCCACTCCTTGTGTGGTCACTCGGCGTGTGTTAAATGAATTAACACATATTAGCTTGGGTCACGGCAGTGTAGTTGTGTTTCCTTCCCCTATTCCTGGAGTAAACGGGTTTGTGTAAATGGCTTATGGCGTATTACAGTAGTACTTACGTAAATGCATTGAGATCTGGATCGTCTCGTTCGTCTTTCGCTAGGGGTTTAACTAGAGGTGGCCTCACTAGTTTAGGTAGCATCAGGACAGGTAGAGGTAGAGGTGGCGGTAGAGGCTTGCGGCATAACAATGGACTCGGAGGTAGTTTAGATAGAGAGCGAGACGACGATCCCCTGCAACATACGCCTTTGCATCAACCCTTCCGCGGCCAGGAAAACGGAGTCGACACCTACTTGACAGGTAATGGGCGGGTCGCCTGCAAGCTGGGGGGGTAGTGCTGCCCGATTCGGGACACGCCCTGCCTAGACGTTAGACCTGCTCGCAGCGGAAAATCCTTCATAGATAGCTCCTGTCCCTCTTTCGGCATTAATGTTTTCCTTCCGTTGCATGCTGCCTTGGACATAGTTAGGTTCTACTTTTGGTTCTAAGGTAGAGAGACGACTAGCGTCTCGTAGATTACACCTTTTCTGCATCTTGCCTGCTTTGTATTTAGACGACCCATCGCCGGACGCAGAATTCTTGAAACCGGATACTTACGACCACCTGGCGCTGGAAACCTCGTCCCTGCGTGCGTCGTCAATCTGGTTCGGTTTCAGACACTCGAGATAAGTCGCCTTCTCCTCGTTCTCCTTATTTGACTACTCAAGACCTACCAGGTGCGTTAACATGAGTCAGAGACGTCCTTTTCCTGCTCCTTCTCATTCGACTATGTAACAAGCAAAAATGACTTTGTTGTTACATCCTTTGTTTTGTGAATGTTTGGCTTTTATTCGAGGACTTTTGGATCAGTATTGAGAAAGTTATGAGGTTTCTAAGACGACAGTACTTGGAGCTGATACTTTGTCAACCAACTGATAGGAACCCTCATTGGTCGTGGCTTGATCCACGTAGGGTTGTAGTTTGTTGGTTGGTACTACTGATAGGAGCCCTCATTGGTCGTGGCCTGATCCACGTGGGGTTATAGTTTGTTGGTCGGTACTACCAAGTCTTAAATGTTCCTTTGGGACTTTAGTGCTTACTACAGATTCAGGATCTCATGTACAGATTCTGCCAGGCTGTTGGTGTTGTTGTTCTGTTTTGTGTGACTAGGATGGATACGAAGATCTTGTTTAGAATTCCATGATTTTGATTGGTTCTCTTCAGGCTAAGGTTGAGGCATGCTCGACAAGCACGTCGATATCAAGGACGTGGGGTCGCCATTGTTGCTACGTTGGTTTTGATTCACCATGGTATAATAAAGCTTGTCTTTGTTGTCCATTCATAAGAGCCCCTTGGCTATAGACGTCCTTCAGTTCCACAGAGGTCGTCTATACACGAGCTTGTCTTTGTGTCTACAAGGGGTTGTGATTCCCTAAATCACGTGCTGTGGAATTTCCATCTCAACGTTGCTCGGATACTTGAAGTTCTGCGACTCAGGAAAGCAACCCAGGTAAAAGATCTTTCATATTGGACTGTGGATGATGTTGATGATCATTTTTAGTCGTTACAGACTAGTAATAATAGTTTAGCGAAATATTACGTAGTTATTACCCCTCAATGGGCATCCATCTTCTTATCGTGGGCCGATGCTAGGAAGTTCGTTCAGTCGCGTACTTATAATGTCTCCAAATATAAGAAGTTTATGTCCTTTGAAGAAGCTCAGACCTACCTCTTAAATCATAGTGAATCAGATTTGGGTCTACATTCTCGTCCTTCTCCTCATGCTCGTCCTGCTGTAGATAGTCTTGTTTTCGTCACACCACCTCCATCTCCTCCTTCGTCTCCCCCTAAACGGGCTGCATCCTCATCTAGCTTAGATATGCCTCTCACTTTGGAGTTTGGCTCCCTATCCATTACTGTTGCTAAAAAGGATTGATTTAAATTGTTTTTTTTTGTTGTAGGACATTAAAAGCTTTTCCTTTTTCCTTTGTTGCTTTCATCTAGATTCCTATTCCTTTACTTAATTAAAGATGGATCCAGTGGGTGGAGATATGTCGCCTATACCTACCAATAATAATAATAATAATAATAATAATAATAATAACACTAACAATACTCGTGGTAACCGACGGGACTCCTTGGAAACGGTACACCATCTCACTCCTCAAGGTATTCTGCGTACCTCACCTCCTTCTCCTGTTACTGGTGGTCGCCGTCGTCCCTCAATCACCCCACCCACCTATGAACAACGTATTTCACAAGTCAGATTTAGTGATGAACCCTCTTTTGCTGTGAACCAGACCCCTGCCCCTTCTGCAACCCTGGCTCACCCCTCCAGCAGGTCCTCACTCACTAACAATGCTTCTAGGCCTCCTTCCCACCCTGTGCCTTCCATGCCTGCCTTTAACACGGGTCGTACCTCTGCCCCTGTCGGCCCTTCTGGGCGCCCTAGTGCAGTTCCCTTTTACCCACCTGCTTCCTGGTCCTACCCTGAGACGGCCTATGAGGCTGCCCAGGTCCCTACCCGTGTGGCTGATTTAGAAGTTAATAATGATTTCAGTACCATGCCCCTAGATGATAGGAATTATGATCATTTTGCCTACTCCTCTCTTCGTGAGCAATATACTGTTCCCTTCTCCTATGGGCACCATCCTGAAACGGTGGCTCCCTCTAGACCCCTACCCAAAACTTTTCCTATCCCTTCCTTCTATCCCGCTTATGTAGCAGTGGAAGATAGTGGCCCTATGGGAAAAACTGATTCTTCTAATCCCCCTAAGCCTCCTGCTCTTCCCCTCTTTGCCAACCTTCCTAAGCTGGATGTCAAGTCTACCCCTCAACAGTTTTTCACTTTCATTATGTTGCTCACCCAGAACACAGAGTCTTGGCAGAACCACAATAGGTGGCGCCTCTCTGATGCTGTACTAGTTCCTCATTATCTTACTACCTGCATTACTCCTGAGCTTGCTAACCTCATCCAGTGTGAGTCTCTTGCCTCTCATGCCTACCCAAACTCTGTAGCAGAATTGTTTAAGCGTTTAGAGAACCATTTAGTCCCTCCCGATGCAGATTGGCAGGATAGATTAGCCTTTGGTACCTTGCAGCAGGGTACCAAATCCTTCAAAGAATATATGAAAGAGTTTGATGCCCAGATGGTACGAATTAGGGATTTGTCGGGCGCAGAAGTACGTGCCCGCTTCCTTCAGGGCCTCAGTAGACCCTTATTGCGTGAAGTCAAGCGCCAGTTCTCTGCCTACCGTTTTACTGACCTGCCCCTCAAGCATGTGCGCCAGCATCTTTTACGAGTAGCAGATTTCTTCTCCACGCCTTCTCTTCCTACCCGTTCCCGTATTAATAATATTAGTCTTACCCCTGAGGAGGAGAACTCCTATGTAGAAGAATTAGATATTTGTGTGACTGACCTTTCAGCTCTGGATGTCTCTCATATCACCTGCTATCATTGTAAGGAAGTAGGTCATCTTAAACGTGAGTGCCCCAAGTTCCTTTCGGGTGCTCCCCCTCATCCCGACGCTCGCCCTCCTCGTACCCCTCAGCGTGCTCCTATTCGTCCCACTTCAGGACGCGTTCCTTCAGCTACCCCTAGTAGGCTGAATGCTGTGCAGACAGGATCCCCAGGGTTCCCCTATGATAATCAGGCTCCCGCACCCTCTTCAATCCCTCGTGACCCTCCAGCAGTGGCTTTTCCGCCAGGGTCTTCTTCGGGGTTAGTTCCTATGGATTTGGGGGGGAGGGGGAACAGTAGGCCTGTCAGCCGGGGGTAACCTGGACAGGTCCTTAGATAGTACCCCAGATAATAATTTTTGCTTGCCTGTTTTTATAACCTCTGTAGGAGCTGAATCATCCCTACCACTACGTGTGCGTCCTCTTATGTTCTTGAATGGTGGCTTAACCGTCCCTCATACTGTTGTAGACCCCTTCTTGCATGCTGATGAACTCTTGAATGTCTCTGTGTTAGTGGATAGCGGTGCGGCTAGCTCCTTTGTGAGCGAGGCCCTAGTTAGGCGTTTAGGACTAGTCCCTACCCCTCACACAAAAACTGTCACTGTCCATTATGCTGACGGTCGCACCAGTCATTCCCCGGGTACGGTGTCCCTTCCCCTGGTCATACAAGGACGTACGGTCAACCTGACGGCCACTATAGGCCCTATCACTACAGCTGATGTATTACTAGGATTAGATTGGCACCAGGATAATAAGATTACTATTAATTATGATACTATGGTCATTTGGTTTCCAGATAGCTCTTACTGGGTACCAGAACGTCATTATAGATTAGAAAATTTATCCTTGGTAGATATTACTCCTCCTACACCTGTTGATCCTCCTGTGAGACCTATACCTGAAGTATTAATGTCCAATGACGAATTGCGATCTGAACTAAAGGAATATGGATACCTATTATGTATGTTCCTTCAGTTAGAAGTACAAGAGATACCTATCACTAATAATAGTGTGGATATAGATGTAAACACAGTGGATACAATAGGAGTGGGATTTACTGAAAATGAAATAGTAAGATACATGGCTGTGATAGATTCCTCAAAAGTATTTGAAGAAAAGACTCCTTCTTATCCTCCTCCTCGTTCTGTTTTACACCGTGTAGTTATCAAGGACGGTGCAGTTCCTACGCACTCTCCGATGTATAGAATGGGCCCTACCGAATTAAAGGAACTAAAACAGATTTTAGTGTCACTATTAGAAGCAGGATTGATAGAGCCTAGTAACTCCCCCTACTCCGCTGGTGTCCTGTTAGTTCCTAAGCCAAATGGCAAGTTTCGCCTAGTTACTGATTATAGGAAGTTAAACGATATTACTGTGAAGTCTAAATACCCTCTACCTCGTATTGATGATATATTTAATAAGGTTAAAGGTTCTACCTGTTTCACAGTACTAGATTGTGCGGATGGTTTTTGGCAACTACGTATAGCTCCTGAGGATTGCCACAAAACCGCCTTTGCTACCCCTTTTGGGCATTACCAGTTTAGAGTAGCGGCTATGGGACTCTGTAACTCTCCTGCCTCTTTCCAAATGTTAATGAATGAAGTGCTTAGACCTGTTATGGGAAATTCTCACCTTCCTCAAGTGTCCTCTGATTTAAAGGATCCTTCCTTCTCCTCTGTTTCTTTATCTGAGCATGACCGTTCTTGTGCTCAAGCTTACTTAGATGATATCCTTATTTATTCTCCTGATTTTGAAACGCACCTACGTGATTTAAAGAAAGTATTAGAAATCATGGCTGAAAATTCTTTATGGGCGCGCCGTGCTAAAGTTCGCTCTGGTAGGAGTGTCCCATTTTTAGGGCACGTTCTGTCAGATGCCGGGGTTGCTACCGACCCGGACAAGACTAAGTCAATTCAGGAATGGCCTACCCCTACCGACGTTAAAGGTGTACGTAGTTTTCTAGGAATTGCTTCTTACTATAGGCGTTTTATCCCGCGTTTCGCAACTATAGCAGCCCCTATTAATCATCTATTAAAGAAGGATATCCCCTTTGTTTGGAGTAGTGAATGTCAGTCGGCTTTTCAGTGTCTAAAATCCCTACTCCTCTCCCCTCCCGTACTCATCCTACCGGATACTACTAAACCCTTTGTTGTAGCTACAGATGCTAGCAAGGTAGCTATAGGGGGCGTCCTTCTCCAGGATCAGGGTCAGGGCTTACAGCCAATCGAGTATATCTCTAGGACAATGCTTCCTGCGGAGCGTAACTATCCCGTACACCAGCAGGAACTATTAGCTGTGGTGTATTGTTGCCACGCGTGGCAGCACTTTCTTAAAGGTGCTCAATTTGATGTTTGTCTGAATGAACCCTGTGAGATTGATCCTTATAGATTAGTTATCCAGACGGATCACCGTCCCCTTACCCATCTTCTCTCACAACCCAACCTTACCCCTCGTCAAGCGCGCTGGATGGAGTTTTTAGCACAGTTTTCCCCTTTTAAACTTCAGTATGTTAAGGGTGTAGATAACATAGTACCAGATGCACTCTCCCGTCGTGCAGATTACTCCTTTTTCGAGGACCTTGATGTTCTCAATACTACTCTAGTTCCTACTACTATGGGTGTAACCCCGTATGGTGAACTACCTGATGATGAATCCTATGCCTACCTCTTTCATACAGCTGTTCGCATGCCTGATCTCCTTTCTCACGTAGGACTCTCTCTCCCGTGTGAGGCCCTTCCTGTGGCCTCGGTGGGGGGGGAGGGGAAAAATAAAATTTCTATACCGCTTAGCCATATAGCGACTAGGTCAGGAAAGTCTTATGAAAACATAGTCCCTCTAGGACCTCCCCTTCTCTTTGGCAAGGCGGTAGGAGATCTCTTTAAACCTGTTCTGGATACCTCTGTAGCGATGCCTACCTCTGATCTTGAACGCCTTATTAGTAGATTTACGGCCACTGAGCCGGAAGCATTAGCTGCCATTGCTGCCCATCCCCAACAATTAGGCAAGCACCCTTGTAAATTTGTAGGTGGATTTTTATATGTGCAGATAGCAGATTCTCCCCCTCAATGGCGCCTGTATGTCCCTCCTATCTGTCGCTCCTCCTTGCTCTTTGAGTTGCATGACTTAGCTGCTCATCAGGGTGGTAAACGGGTACGGGACCTAGTAGCCCGCTCTTACTACTGGCCTTCCCTTTTAAAGGATGTAGATGAGTATGTTAGAACCTGTCAATCTTGCCAGGAGATGAAACCCAACAATGTAGGACAGATAGCAGAGCCTAGGACCTTACCTGATCCCATCATGCCGTGGGACTCCATTATGATGGATTTTGTAGGACCTTTTAGGAAGAATGATAGAGGTAACGCCCAGATCCTTGTTTTCGTAGATCGTTTTACTCGTATGTGTCATCTCGTGCCGTGTCCCTTAGAACTCACCGCACGCGATTGCGCACGCCTATACCTTAATAACGTATATAGATATCATGGTTTGAGTAGGCAGTTTATTAGTGATAAAGATAAGTTATTTACTTCTGATTTTTGGCAGCAGTTCTTCGCTGCTATCGGTACCAAGGTCACCTTCGGTACTGCCTACCACTCCTCCTCGTCTCATTTAGTAGAACGTTTGAATAGGGTAGTGGAAGAAGCTCTGCGGCACTATGTGAATGGCTCTGGGAGTGATTGGGAGGATTATCTATGTCTGGTAGAGTTTTCCCTTAACAACTGCCCTCAGGCTGCGCATGGTTATACGCCCTTCTTCCTAGATACTGGTAGACAACCTCTTACCCCTACCTCTCTCTTAGCTAGTCCTTTAAGGGACAAGGATGATGTGTCCCGGGATACTGTAGAAGGTGTGCAGGCGTTATTAGATAAGATGAAGAATGCACACGACAACGCTATTGCAGGGTACCATAGGGCGCAGGCCAAATACCTTGCTAGGTTGCGTGCCTCATTAGATAGAAGAGCACCTGAGATAGAAATAGGAGATTTAGTCTTAGTAGAAGGCCCCCGTGTTGGCCGATTCGCTCATAAGTTCGAAGCTGAACTGAAAGTGAAACTTAGGCCCGCCTTCTTAGGACCCTTCCGTGTGTTGTCTAGAGTAGGTAATTTCCTGTATGAGATAGATATTCCTACCTCTTGGCAGACCCACTCGCGCACCTTTCATAGAAGCCAGCTGAAGCTCTATCATCAGAGCACGTTCGCTGGTAGAGAATTAGCCCCTGCCCCTTTAGAGCATAATCCGGATACTGGTGAGGTAGAGGATGAGGTAGAGGGTATCGTGGCCCATAGAGATATCAAAAAGGGCCGCGGTACCCAGCGCCAGTATAAGGTGAAGTGGATGTATGCTCGTAGTGAGGTAGATAAGGTCTGGTATACGGAGAGTGAGCTAGATGGGTGTAGTCGCCTGCTGCAGGAGTATAAAACCCTGCATAAGCTCTAGTTGTAGACCTTCTCCTCTCTTATGTTATGTCTGCTGTCGACGGGTGGTTGGTTGTCCCCTCCCCTCCGCAGCCGTCATGTCAGAGCCTACCCCTCCGGCTGAGAGCTCGCTGCCGTCCCCCCCCCACCGGACCCTGAGCTGTATTTCGAGGCCCTTCCGGGCCGCTGGGTGTCACGGTCCAGTTATCCGGGTGGCATCGTGCAGCCGGCCCTCCAGGCCCAACATGCGAGTTTAGTCAGGGCTGCTCTCTTTGGGGTCACGTGGTACGGCCCTTCCCCTGATGAACCGCACCAGCTTGTTTTGCACGGGTTCGACGATGCCGGGCACTGTTTGTTAGGGTGTGGCTCCCGCTGTCCAGCCTTGGGACAGATAGCTGCGGTTCTCCAGTGCTCCCGGGTGTTCTCCTACCTTTCTACCCCTGTGGGCCGCTCCTGCCTACGGGATGTGTTCCCCTGGCTTCCGGCTGAGGGTGATGCAGAAGTAGATGAGAACCCCTGCGACCTCCTACGGGCCGTAGAATTCATGGAGATAGCAGATCAGTCGGCGGGATTAGCAGTTGGTGATCCTGCCCCTACGGGCACCCCAGCCGAGGTACATTATACTCCAGAATATTCAGCCTCGAGCGCTGCGTCCTCCTCCTCAGCGTCTGCTCCCTCCCCTGTCCCGTCGTCCCACGGTCGACCCGGCGTGTTGCAGTGGAGCCTACCCCTTTGGGTTTGCCTGATCCTCTTTCGGCGACGGTTTCGGCTATGCAGGCCCAGATCCAGTCCCTGACCACGGCGTTCGGGGCCTTCATGGCGGCCCAAGCGCAGACTCCGGCCACGCCAGGTGGGGTGTCTGTTGGGTCCGCGCCCCCTACCCCTTCGGTTGTTTCGGCACCTGTGGTTTCGCCTGCTCCGCGCGAGCCTTCGGTAGCTGCGGCTTCGGTTGCTGCGGCTCCGACACCTCTGGTTGCCTCTGTGCCTGCGACCGACGTTTCTGCGCCGCGACGCGAGTCCTCCGCCCCAGCGGCTGTGCCCGCCGTCGCCTCCTCTGGACCGCCCGCTGCGCCATCGCAGCCAGTGCGGGGTTTCTTCAGCGACACGGGCGATCATCCCAGGCTTGGGAGGGTGGTCCCCCGCAGAGGATTCCGGTGCCCGACTGGAGTTTGGATGGCAACCAATCTTATGCCGGACTGCCTGTCCCTACGGGCCCTATTTTCAATATGTGGCCTGAGGGTGCGCCGGCAACGGAGACCGGCGCGCCAGCTGCGGTGGCGGGTCCGTCACGGCCCTCTCTGGCTTCGGGTCCGGCGCGACCTCCTGTTGTACCAGTGCCACCTGCGTCGGTGTCGGCTCCCGCCCCTGCTTCGGCCCCTGCTTCGGCCCCTGCCCCTTCGGCCTCGCGGTCTTTGGCTGCGGTTGTTCGGTCCACCGGTCAGGATCCTCGCGCCACCCGCGCTGCCGATTCCCTCCGGGAGTTGTCCCAAGGTGATCGGGACAGGGCCCCTTCTGTGGTGCATGCGACGCCGGAGTCGCGCGACACGCCCGTTCCTGGGTATGGTATGTCCGCACTCGCCTGCCGCCAGTGTGACCTGCCGCGCGCCTCCGCCGAGCTTGCCATCTCGTCCATGTCCTACGGGTTCTCCCAGGTGTGTCGGGCGCCGCGGGATCGTGGCCTACCCATTGAGACTGATCGGCCCCTTTCGACATGGTTATTTTAGCTGATCCTGTGTTCCAGGGTGAGATCCTGGTTCGGCGCGTTCTGTATCGCTGGGCTAGGCGCCACAACGACTTGGACACCTACGGTGGGTTCCAGTGGGCTTACCCTCCGCCTCTGGGCATTATGGCTTCGGATGCCCTTACGGTAGAGTTTCCTGCGGTACCGGGTGCTACGTACACACGGTCCTCCAGCCCATCCTTGAGTGGGATGCCCGTCGCCCGGCGCCCATCCCGGGCCAGGGTCTAGACTCCCGTGGCCACCCTCCTCCTCGGGCCAGCGACTACCTAGAGACATTCGGGTCGCGACAGTGTGCTCGTCGGTGGCGCTCCCGAGAGGTTCGGCACATCCGGATGTGGCCGTCCAACGTGGAGCCCCTGGTGGACCTGTTCTTCCCGACGGGTTTGCGCCCTCGGATCCGGTACCATCGCCTCCTCCTGCGGGCCCTCTGTTTGATCGCGGTAGAGCCTTTCCTTCGCCTCTTTGCCTGTGGCTTCCTGGACTGGGCCCGTGGCCAGGTCGTTCTTACGCAGCATAGGTATTACTGGGCCTTTCTGGGCCTTTTTCCTGACGGCGTGTGGGCCGATGTTTTCCTCACTGTAGATAGGCATGACAATGCCGAGGATGTGGCCCACTACCAGGCCTACCTGGAGGTCCTGCTGGCCTCTCGTGGCACTTATCAGACGGATGGCCACTAGATAGAGGGCCTTAGGCCCGACCTGAGGGTGTTGTCCCTCCGGTATATAGAGTCGCCCTCATATTCTGGCCAGTTGGTTGGCTGTTCTTGGTCCTTAGTACTGATGTGTTTACTCTGTGTGTCCTGCCCAGTGCCGTCCCCCCCGGCAAGGACTCCGTTCCAGGCAGTTAGGGGAACCTCCCACCAGGCTTGGTGCTGGCTAACCCTACACCACCCGGCGTGGTGGTGGAGACCGTGTGAACTATTGGTGCTTTGTATCTGGGATGGTCTATCGATTGTGTTGGTGTGTGCTGGGTGCATTAGGTTTTTCCTACCCCTTTGGTTTCCTCCCTGTGCGTAGGGAGAGGGCTCCCTACCTTTTGTGGGGGGGGAGGTGTTACGTCGCGTAACAATTCGTTGTAGTTACGGACGTAAATTAGGTCCTTGGCCTCGGTTGTTCCTAGGTTTACGTGTAGTTCTAGCTGGGACATTATTGTCCTCGTAACAGTACTGTGGTATATTGGGTGCCTTTGGGCGCCGCGCCGCGTACTTTATTAGTGGTCCTTATCCTTTGGTAGAATGTAGTGGACCGGCGTGCATCTGTGCACCTGCCTGTGTTTCTGTGTTTCCGCAGGCGAGGGCCAGGTCGGCCCGAGCCTGTTGGACCGTTGGTGACCATTTATGCACGTTCCATTCCTTGTGTGGTCACTCGGCGTGTGTTAAATGAATTAACACATATTAGCTTGGGTCACGGCAGTGTAGTTGTGTTTCCTTCCCCTATTCCTGGAGTAAACGGGTTTGTGTAAATGGCTTATGGCGTATTACAGTAGTACTTACGTAAATGCATTGAGATCTGGATCGTCTCGTTCGTCTTTCGCTAGGGGTTTAACTAGAGGTGGCCTCACTAGTTTAGGTAGCATCAGGACAGGTAGAGGTAGAGGTGGCGGTAGAGGCTTGCGGCGTAACACCATCATACGGGTTGTGTCCGTGGAGAGTTCCGAGGGGCTTGTTATTAGCGTCAGTGATCAAGTCATTAAAAAAGAGTGGCTGCCGTGCCACCTCCTCTCGGGTAGTAGGAAAGACGAGGCGACCTGGCTTGAGCTTATTGTAACCTGTCCATATGCGCTGCCAGTACCATGGGAGTCCTTTGTACGAAATAAGGGTGCTGCCCAGTATTCCCGCCCCCAGTTGCCACGAGGTGCCACTAGCATGGGTGGAAAGAGAGGCTAGCGTTTCACGAGCAAGCATGCAGCCGGGGTGTGTGTTGACTCCCATAAAAACAGATATCACTTGTTTAGCATACAGCGACCACAAACGCCATTGTATGTTGTGGAGCCCGAGGCCCCCGTGCACCCATGACATGAAGGACATCTCTCTGTTGATCCACCTTGCTCGACTTTTCAACCTGGCCATCCACCTGGCCATCAGCATCAACAAATTGTCATACAGTACTGTACTCGTGAAAACTTGTCACATTGTAGGCGACTAGGCGGGGAAGTTGCTTTTTGAACCAGGTTGCAGTACCTACCTGTTGTTTGTATGTACTTGTTTGATTTGGACTGCGTTATCATCGATCGATTGAATGTTGTTTTCTATTATGTTTTTATTACGTTTTCAGGTGACAGGGACTACACATTTGGGATGTTAGCAAATACTACCAGTACGGCCGGCAACCTGCCGGAGGAACGCGGACGCTAGCAAACACTAAAACGTACAGAGTGGACCAGTCCGGCCGGCGGCCTACCGGGACGCAAGTTTTATTTCAAGACCAGTAGTTCTCGTACATTACGCCCGACAACATCACCTGCACAACGTACGGTGTGCGCCCTATTTATTCCCGTTTTTTCGTCGCCCCTTGCGTTGGGGCAACTCCTCCCCATCCGACGGCTCCAAATCCCGTCCTCCTGGCGCGCCGCAGCAAGGTCCATGTAGCATGTGCGGTGCTCCCGGCGATTCGACAGCATGCAGCATGCAGCATGTCGGGCCACTGGACAGGGCTCTGGGAGGACTGCGAGCCTCCTTGGCCTCCACTTCCACTGGACAAGGCTATTCGGCTACCACTATGCGGTTTTTCGGCTACCACTATGCGGTTTTCGGCTACCACTATGCGGTTTTTCGGCTACCACTATGCGGTTTTCGGCTACCACTATGCGGTTTTTCGGCTACCACTTTGCGGTTCTCGGGTTTAC
>RPFO01000595.1:741509-1024009 GCA_009746045.1 Mesostigma viride | reverse complement strand
TACCAAACAAATAAAGAAAGTGTAAATAAATTGTTTGACTGCCAAGAGCGCTTCTTTTGCGGTAAAAAACAAAGAAATATTAAATCTCTGGCTGAAAAATGTGCTTTTACTAGCCGTAAGAGCAGTGCATCCGGCTGGGCTATACAAAACAAACAAAGAATTATTAAATTTCGCAGCCGGTTTAACGGTTGTTCGGTAACCAAACAAACAAACAAATAATTAATTTTATTGGGCGGACACAGTAGCACTTTCAACCAATAAAACGCTAATGTCTAATTCCGAAGGGCCTTTTGGCTGAACTGAATTAAAACTACCAAGATGGCGACCCTCGCGAAACCCTGACCAGCACAAAGTTCGCGCCTGGCTATGGTGGCCCTGACGGCGGACGGGATAGCACCTTAAGTAGTAATCTAAACGCGAAACAAAGGGCAGATTCGGATTCAGCACGAAAAGGTACGTCGAGACACCTCTCTTGAGGGGCGGAAAAGCTAGCCGTCACTTGAAACGTGTGGGTGTAAGGAGCAGGCCTTAATTACGAAAATCGTAAGTCCGCCCTTCGCCTCACTGTTTCTAGTGACAGTTAATGCACTTGTGCGATGAAAGCGAACGTGTGTTGGATTATGCAATGGCTGGCATAATATCAATCCATGCAAGCTTGCCAAGCTGGATTGCATGGGCACGTAGGTTAGGGTAACCTAGCTATCCTGCACTAGTGCTAACCAATGAGGTGCTGCTCCGTCCAGCTAGATCACTCCAGCTAGGACTGATACGATGCCCACAGGCAACGACTGCCTAGCAGCACTACGTGGACGGTCCTGGACCTCCCCTAGGACCTCCGTACAGGACTAGCACTGCAGCCACCTTGTGGTCTGCATCACAGCTCATAAACCCTACCACGTGAATACCCACGTGCGTGTGTCCTACATATCTCAGTGCTAATATCTAGCACCCACGTGCCCAATATGGCACGTGCGGATCTAAACCCTAGTAGAGATATGTCCAGTGTACTACACCATGCACCGTCCATGTCCGTATCCCACTTGGGAGACGGGGACAACGCCACGTGTACTGATAGTCTAGGCCTGAAGCCCTAGAATAACTCCCATTATTACTTTTCTTTGGGGAGTGAGGGGAAGACTCTTCCCACAACCCACTCATATGCCAACCATTACTGAGAAACAAGGTTCCCCACAGGGACAACCAGGACACTGAAAGAGATGCATTAATAAAAGCGCCCATAGCTCCTCCGTGTTGGATATAACATCCCCACTGGTTGGATGCCTGTGTTGGGAAAACCATTGTCAGAAAAATATGACCACACGTTTTATTGACAAAGAACAAGCCATCAATAAAGGAGGACCCTTCTGACCTCAATCTTTAATGACGCAAAGAGAGTCTTACGGGTTGGACACTTCAGTCCCTGCCACCCCATGACCACCCTCCTATCTGGTGCTAACAGCCCTAGGCTGAGGCACTTCACCCTCTGCCGTTATACGGGTTCATCAGCGTGTATAGGACTCTATACTGAGGCCCTGCAGCCTGTGGCACTTTTGTGAGTGCATCAGCTGCATTGTCAGGGTCTCGGATGTGAGTCTTGGACTCCAGATAGGTACACTCCTGCTTGAGGACAATCCAGTCCAAATCAGTGTGCACAGCCAAGGGGTTGTCCAGGAAAGAGAGAAGGGATTGACTGTCAGTCAGCAGATGGGATTTGACACCAGCATAACTACCAGCCTGATGCTGCAACCACACCAGCAGATGGTTCAAGTACCTGGCATGCAACACAGATGAGACCACAGCACGGCATTCTGCTACATTGCTGCTGACTGCCTTGCGCTTGTGGAGTCTGCTGAACCAGGAAACCAAAGATTGCTTGCCAGTGGGGTTAGACAACATAAATAGGCCTGCCTCTCTGGCTTGTACCTTAGTGACTACCCGTGACTCCATGGAACTGTCCATCATGCATGTGATGTGGATGGGTTGGAACAGATCCAAGGCATGAAGAATAAGGGGAGGGCCATCATGCAACACCTGTTTAATAGCCCTAGACCCTACCTCCATGAGGACATCATCATCCACTCTGCTGACCACTGCCAGATGAGGAGCACAAGTGGCACACAGCCAACCTAGCTTACCCCTAATAGTGGGACAGAGATCAGGAGTGATGTCAGAGGGAGAACATCTTTGCAAGACATGACATACTCAGGGGATGCTTTGAGAGAACACACCCACTCCTTCTGCTCCTTAAACAGGTTCAGAATGATGCCACAGAACTTGACAGGATCTTTCCCCAGCTCCAGCTGCTTGCCTAATTCAAAGCTAGCAGACACTTGAGCAATGAAATCCTCCACAGCTGCCCTGGGACCAGTAATGAGCTGATCATCCCCATGCCACACAAACATCATCATACCAGCAGGATGAGGGATGGTGAATAAACAAGGGTCAATATCATCATACTGGGCCCCCAGCTTCAGGAAGACCTCTTGGGCAGACAGCCTAAAAATTTTAGGTGCTGACTGAAGCCCTTCTACCCCCAAGTTAGGCCTTAGGTGTGGTTCCTTGATGTCCCCAGACCAGACTTTGGGAGTGTTGACCACATAGACTTGAACCCTCCACACCTTTTGGGCTATGTCAGGGTTGGCTCGTTTAATGTCAGTGGCTTTACACACGTAGTCCTTACCAGCATTCAGATGGTGAAGGAAAGTAGCCAACAGGACCTTAAGAGACGTCTGCTGAATACCAGGGGTATACAGTTCAGCCTCTGTTAGCTCAGTGGAGCCCCTGAACTCCGTGACACAAGGTCTGGCATGAAAAATGGGAGGTGTCCCATCTGCCTGGGGTTTATGCTTGCAGACAAACTTCAGTCTGAGCTTTCTGGCCCCTTGTGGCAGTGCCTCAATCGGTGTTACAGGTGGTACCTGGGACTTGCTACGTGGATCAGGACAAACCCATTCCTCTCTAGCCCTGTTAAAGGCTTCCATCCATTTCAGAAAACCAATCTGCGTTTGACAGTCTTTGACCACATCATCATAGGACAAGGGAGACATGGACGCAATGTCCCATCTACCAAGCCCAAACGCAGAGGGGTGTAGCTTCTGAGAATGAATGAGGGAATCAACACAGGGTTCCTGACCTGGGAGGTATTTTATGTTGACAGCATTGATGGCTGCTTCCAGGCCATCACTGATCTGTGTTAAAGGAATTTTGAAATGGTCCAGGGTGACCTGCCCCACCCCAGTCACACTCAACCTCCCAGCTGAGATGACTACTCCAGGGTATGAGACAAATGGTTCCCCCAGCAGTGCATTCCCCTTGTAGCCCTCTACTACCTGGAAGGGAGTGGGCACACCCAGAATGGGAATTAGCACTTGGCCTTTGACTGCCATTTTTGTTTTGCCTGAAAAATCTGACACTCTAGCCCAGGGCGAGCGTTGCAGACTTAGGCCAGATACAGCTTGTGCACTGATGATGCTCACCTGTGCCTGTGTGTCTACTGCCAGAATACTGGGATCCTGGTTAGATTCACCCACAGCATTGACTTGTGCTGCACCTGCTGCCATTTGTGCCTTGGCAGTGTGTGCTCTATGTAGAGCTTTTAGAGCCTCAGCAAATTTATTCCTGGGGACAACAGGATCTGCTGCTTCGTGTGGCTGTTCCTGAGATGAGGGAGGAGCGACCTGCTGCTCATCCAGTGCACGTTCCTCCTGCCCAGTGGACCAGTGGGCTGTGGTGGGGCTGCACCACTGAGGAACACAGGAGCGTCTATGGTTGTGTTGCTTGCATCAGCTATGTCCCTGGCCAGTTCACTGGGTGAGACCAACCCACCAGACTGAGGCTCTGAATCCATGTCCAAGAATTCTACCCCTGACACGTCTGCCAAAGGAGGGTAATAAAGCTTCAGTCTATGCTTGCCAACCATTCGCTCTCTGTGATGCTGAATAGTCACCGTGTCACCTGTTTCTGACAACCTGATGATTTCAGCTGGACCATGCCATCTACCAGAGTGGGCTTTGTTCCCTTCCCCCTCCCTATAGTAGAGTACCTGATCCCCCACTTCAAACACAGGCCTGGCATTACTTTTATCCTTTTTTGCCAGCAACTTGGCCAAGTGTTGCCTTTGCGTGTTGTAGTGGTCTAGTACCTCCTGAGAGTAGCTACCTGATTGCAGGCCAATTGATGTGATTTCACCAAAAGGAGAAGACATGAGGGGCTTGGTGTTCAGAGTTCTGCACACCTCAGCTGCCCACGCTGTCCTATCAGCATAGCTCCCAGACTCTGCTGTCCTGGACTCATTTTTCTTTATGAGGTCCCTGATAGCACGCATGGTACGTTCAATCATCCCCTGGCGTTCATGATCTTGAGCCCCAGCAATGTCTATCTTGGGCAGATCAGGATAATCTTGTATCCACGTGAACTGCTGATCCAGCATTAATTTTTCCTGAGGATGATACCGTGCTAGTGCAATCAGCAGGGCTCTGTGCAGTTGTTCATTGGCCATGCCTGGCAAGGGTTCTATCACCACAAACCTAGACCAGGCATCTTTTAGGACCAAGTAATACACCGTGTCCTTCACCACGTGTATCACATCCCCTACTAGCTTTCCTCTAGCCAGTGGTGGGGTGGCCACATGCCATCTCTTGGGTTTAGGTGCATGCAGTTGGCACGCTTCACAGTGCTTCCTGACATGCCTGCACATCTGTTCCAGGTCACGGCCATCAATTTTGTTGGCCAGCCTTTCTGCCACTGCCTCATGCCCCATTGCCTTGTGTAGCTGTTGGGCTAACCTGGCATAGGATATAACCTTATCTGCTGCTGCGTCTAAGGAGGCTATAGTGGGATCTTGGGCCACCTGTGCTAACGTCATGTCATAAGCCAGGTCCCAGTCCACTTCCTCACTGTCAGGCAACACAGAGCAAATAGAAGGTACACGGCCATTGAGAAACCAGGGTACAGGAGACTTACAGTCGTCCTGAGTGCTGGCTTGTTTGGGGGCGCCCCGTTGAGGCTCCCTTCCTGGGCTTGTTGCAGCGTCCCCCTGCAGGTAACGGGTGGCGGGGCTCCCAGCAACCTGGGCACACATCCACATCAGATCCAAGTTCGGGTTTGCCCTTCCAGCAATCATCCCTTTCATGCCCCTTGCATGAGCACCTGGTGCAGTACAGGGTGGAGTCATGAGGCTTACCTTTCTGACTAGGCCCCTGGGAGGGCCCTGCCTTACTGCCTGGGTTCCCCTTTCCCCCCTTGTCTGATTTCCCTGCTGCTTGGATGACCCCCCTGCCTTCTTACCTGCTGGGGACCCTTGAACACCGCCTTGACCTGAGCTACCACCTCCTTGATGAGCTTCTTCCTGCTAGGACCTGCACCGTCCTGACCCCCCCCCTTGGACCTTGTTGACCTTGGGTTCCTTGACAGTGGAGAAGGGTTCTAGGCTCTGCTGAATGAACAACATGGCCCCCCTAAAATCATCCCACTTGTCTTTAAGGCCAGCCAGCAGAACTGCATTGGTGTTCTTGTCCAGCTCAGCTTTGGTGAGCCACTGATGGATAGGTACTTAGAGTTGAGTTTCTTCAACTCCTCGTCCCTGTCTATGTACAGGACATACTGTTTGTTGTCACGTACGTAGTCAGACTTGTTGACTTTGTACGAGGCCAACCAGTTGAACCCCTTGAGAGCCTGCAGGTGTTCCCCCTTGGTCAACAGCCCTTTTAGGTCTGCTATGAATTCTGTGAAGATTTGCACCTCCTCTGCCCCAGGTGTGCTGGCTCCTCTCATACATCTGTACCATTTGTTTTATGCTAGGTGCAGATTGGTGGATCGTGTTAGACACCCTAAGAGCAGGAAACCAATCACGGATGTTATCATGGGACCAGGAATGTTCTATCTTGAAAAGGAACTCAAGTGCATCCTCCTGCACAAACCCCTCAGCTAGACCTGGGAAGGTAATCCTATCCTCCCTACGTGATGCATCAAACCTGGGTCGCTGTGCTACAGCGACTGCCGCTGGTGGTTGGGGTTGCTGCTGCTGCTGCTGCGGCTGCGGTTGCTGTTGCTGGTGCTGCCGCTGCTGCTGCTGATGCTGCTGCTGTTGCTGGGGCTGCCGCTGCTGCTGGGTTGTCGCTCCAGCGTTGGTGCCGCCTGCCATACCCCCGGTGCTTGGTGGTGCCCCTCCCCCTGGTGCTCCCCCGTCCTTCCCCTCGTCGCCATCCTCCTCTGGGTGCGACCGCTGGGGCGTAGACGATGGTCCACACCCCTCCTGCCACTTTCCTTGGCGAACCCTCTTGGCGGCCCTCAGCAGTTGCTCGACTGCTTCTGCTGCCCGCACTCGCTTGGTCGGGTTGGCCCCCGCTGCGTCCAGCTCCTGGTGGAGTAGTGCAGCGATTCGGTCCAGCTCTAGGTCCGTGTCGGTCTGCAAAGTGGCTGTGGGTGTGGGGGGTGGGGGGTGGGGTGTGTCTGCGCCAGCACGCACGCGCTCACGCGCGTTTAACAAAGCTGCTCCTCTCCGTGCTCGGGCTGGCTGCGGTGAGCGCATGAAGTCCAGTACCGCGTCTTCGGGCACCGGCTCATGGGGTGCCAGACCGCGCTCAAAGCGGATGGCGTCTCCAAACTCGCCCTGCAGAGCCCAGGTCCTGGCCGCCTAGCTCCTGATACCGGCGGAGTGCCCTCTCCTCCTTACGCATGCGCCTGTCCAGGGCGCGTGCGTTCCGCCTGCTCTTCCGCGCCAGCCTGGCCTCCTGCTCCCTCCTAGCCGGGCCCACCATCGCCGCCAGTGCCGCCTCCGACCGCTTCATGGCCGCATCCAAGCGCGCCTGATGACGCCGGGTCTTCTCTGTGGCATCGTGTGCCTTCGCCCGAAGTCGGCGCAGTTCCCGATGCTGCGCCTCCCGGGCCGCACGCTCCCTTGCCAGGCTATTCTCAGCCATGGACCTGGCCATCGCCCGCTTGGCCTTGCGCTGACAATGCCGAGCGTAGTCAATCTTGGCCAGTCTCTCCGCCTCGACCATGGCCGGGTCCATCAGAACAAGTTCCTCACCCCGCTCCCCTGGCTGCATCTCTACCGAGGAGTCTGTTTCCTGCAATACATCCCCAGCCATGCGCCGGAAGTTGCGCGCGGTGCGCCGGTGGGCAAAGGTGAAGAGCTCATTCTTTTTGCGAAGCACATAAGGGGGCGTCTCGCGCGCACCTGCCGGTCCCGCGCGCAAGCCTGCCCGAACCACCCGGTCCCGTTCCCGCTGCCTCTCCGCGAGCTCCCGGGCGATCCTGTCCTGCGCGTTCTCAGCACGCAGCTGCGCCTCGCGCTGAGCCTCCAGCTCGAGCTGCTGTTCCAGCTCCCTGCGCAACTGAGCCTCCTGCCGAAGGCGCTCTGCCTCCCGGCGAAGCATCTCCTCTCGCTTCGCCTTGTCTTCAGGAAGCTCGAGATCAACGAGGTCTTCATCCTCGTCGTACCCATCCGACGGGATGTCCCCCAATATCGGCACCACCCTCCCCGGCCCAGTTATCAATTCTGGTGCCGTGGGCTGCCCGTCTGCCGGGGGCGCACTGGGTCGCCAGACATTGTAGACCGGCGGTCTCAACGACAGTTGATCAATGTACCTCGGATCCTCGTCCGAGGACGAGCGACCACTGCCGGCATCGCTGCCAGCGTGGTCACCCCTCGCCTGTCGGCCCCTCACTGCCGCCCGGTAGTCCAAATCCTCGGACGACGGCGAAAGGCTCGACTCAGAAGAGTCATCGTGATCGGAAACGTTCGACATTGTATGAGGATAGTGTACAAAAACGTGAGAGTTTTTATTAATGCAAGTTAATGCACTTGTGCGATGAAAGCGAACGTGTGTTGGATTATGCAATGGCTGGCATAATATCAATCCATGCAAGCTTGCCAAGCTGGATTGCATGGGCACGTAGGTTAGGGTAACCTAGCTATCCTGCACTAGTGCTAACCAATGAGGTGCTGACTCCGTCCAGCTAGATCCACTCCAGCTAGGACTGATACGATGCCCACAGGCAACGACTGCCTAGCAGCACTACGTGGACGGTCCTGGACCTCCCCTAGGACCTCCGTACAGGACTAGCACTGCAGCCACCTTGTGGTCTGCATCACAGCTCATAAACCCTACCACGTGAATACCCACGTGCGTGTGTCCTACATATCTCAGTGCTAATATCTAGCACCCACGTGCCCAATATGGCACGTGCGGATCTAAACCCTAGTAGAGATATGTCCAGTGTACTACACCATGCACCGTCCATGTCCGTATCCCACTTGGGAGACGGGGACAACGCCACGTGTACTGATAGTCTAGGCCTGAAGCCCTAGAATAACTGTGACGGCTACCCCATTATGGCATTCGGTCTGTGAGCCACGGCTCGGATTCGAAAACCCATTGGCAGGATGGACTTGGCCTGGGCCCCTCCACCTGGGTGGGCGAGTAGTCTCCTCGGAGCGCGACCTCCTGTACCCTCGGTTTCCCTTTCACTGGCGCAATGACTATGGAATAGTTATCGCCACACCTGGTGATCCGCTATCACCGAGATACCCCCATAACGAATTTTTTCAATACCTGCTGCCATTACCCAAACGTGCATGGGTGTAATGCAGCCTTTCCAATCGCTTTGGTTCTGCTCATAGCACACTGCACAGTAGGACTCTCTTTTCACGACTATCTCACGCCCACGCCCTGTTCTTGTTGTGCCGTGTCTTGCACCTTTCGCAGGTCCAACCTCACCTCGCCATGGGGACCTACACGGAACCTACCCGGCCTGGTCCGCTGGAGCCCTGCAATGACATGAGTCAACTAACACTGGTATCGTGATCGAATGTCAGGGGGCTGAACACATACGGGTCACACACACCAGGGCAAGGACAGCGAATACCTCGCACACGAGAATTAGCAAATGCATTACACAACTTGCTCGAGCGTTACGTGGGCCCCTCTCATGAAATCTGGATAGGCCTGCAGGAACATAAAATCCAACAAGCTGCTACACGCACAGCTCTTAGGGCCGCTAGAGCACTTGCACCCAGGACAGTTCACCGATGGGCATGGGCACGCGGTACACAAGGGGGCACTGCCCTCATTCAATACCGTAAACCCCCCAACCCCACGCTGACATGCCAGGACTGGGCTGAAGCTACCGACACAGCGGCGGCTAGATGGCAGGGCCGTTGGACGCGACGACTATTACATGGGCAGGAAATAAGGGATACATTATTAGTGTATATGCCCCAACCGAGCCAACGGATCAAGCCTCATTCTACCCTTCCCTTTTCAAAATGGCCGCTGACCTTATCTCACAGGGGTTCGAAATTGTGTTGATGGGCGATTTCAATATAGATCAGGATGAACACCCCCCTATACGCACAGCGGCCTTCAGTAAACAGATCCTGGACCTGCTGAACTTACAGGACGTCATCCGCTCACGAGACCACGGGCCCACTTGGCTGGCCACACGTTTAAATGTACGCACTACTCGTCGTCTTGATAAAATCTACATCACTCCCACGTGGGCGGACCTGGTTTGCTACGCATCGGTCGACCGTTCTGTTAATTTTTCTGATCACTACCCACTCATCGTTACTCTGGCCCATCACACCAACTCCGCCCGGGGCCCCGGCTTTCCCCGCTTAAACAAACACCTACTGGCGGACGATAAGTACTACTTTGAGATCATGACACGCTGGCAGTCGTGGAGAGACAGTAAGGGTAGCTACACCGACTGCTGCAGTTGGATGCAGGAGGGCCTAGCCAACATTCTAGAATTTTCCCAACTGTATTCCCAAAATATCCGCCGCCAGAAAGGACAGGACTATCGGTACTACCAACGCATAGTGAATAAACTCCAAGCGAAGCCTACCCTGTATCACCCGGAACTAACAAAACTTCAAAGAGCCCAGACCGAACTAGACAAACTGCGTTTCGAGCGGCACACCTTAGCACTAGACTCAGAAAATCTGTGGTGGCACCAGGTAGGAGACAGAATGACCAAAGAGTTTTTTGCTCTGATCCGGCCCTACCCCTAAAGCTCACTCCTCTATCACGGAAATCCAAGACGAACACGGTAGCCACCGGGACATCACCTCCATACTACAGAGCGGTCACCGCTACTACTCAGCTCTCTTTCTAAACGAACCCCATCCTGACTCATCTACCGCCATGCAAAAAATCCTACATGCCATTCCCCGTCGCCTTACACCAGCTCAACAGCAGGAACTCGATCAAATCCCTTCCATGGAAGAGGCCATGCACCACAGCTATGGAACACATCAAAACCGGTAGCGCCCCCGGGGTCGACGGTCTGCCTATTGAATTCTGGAAAACGTTCTGGTCCCTTCTTCACATAGATTTTTACAAATGTATTCTTGAAATTTGGCGGCACGGTAAGGTGAGCGGCAGATGGGCTGAATCTGCGCTTATCTTACTGTACAAAAAAGGCGACAAGACTCTATGGAAAAACTACCGCCCAATCCGTCTCCTTACGGTAGCGTACAAAATCATCAGTAAAATAATCCAACGACGCTTATACACCGTCCTAGACTTCCTCATTGGTCCGGAGCAAGTGGGCTTTAGGGCCAATCTCCACATCAACGACAGCATCACCCTCATCATGGACATTGTGGACAAAGCATGGCGCGACGATATCGAGGGTTTCTTATTGTTCTGGGATTTTGAAAAAGCCTTTGACCGTATGTGCTGGGAATACCTAGAACACATTCTAACCGCACTAGGATTTGGCCCACAACTCATGACCGTCATTATGGGTCTGATCAAATCACTTGCATGGTATTTACTAATAGATGGACACAAGTCAGCGACCGGCGCTAGTTCACGATCGCTACCACAAGGAGATTGCATGTCCCCTATTCTATTTCTCTTGGCCCACGCAGGACTCTGCTGGCTACACCAGAACGATCCACGCATTCGGGGCTTCCCGACAGGTAACGGCAAAGGTATATTCCAAACGGCTTATGTGGATGACACAACAAATGTTTCTCTTTGCCTGAAGTGCATGCTGTCATGGATAATATCACTACCTATTCTGTTGCCACACAACAACGATGCAATGTGCTCAAGTCCACGGGACTGCACATCGGCAAAACCAACACCCTACGCTCCGCCCTCCCCAACCTGGCTGTGACCTGGGTCAAGCCGGGGGATCACCACCTTTTGCACAATTGTCCCATCGGATGCACGCCCGAGGGACGCTTGGCCGAACAACGTTCTTTCATGTATGATGAGACCAACCACGTGGGCAAACTTGCAGGCGTTCTCCTCACCGCAGGGCGCTGGGGGGGCGTCCACCGCATGAGCCTACGCGGGCGAACCCTGATCGTCAACCAACTTTTGTTCTCTAAGGTTTTGTACTATTGCCAAGCACACCCACCCAATGACGCCACCACACAGCTCATCCAACGCATCGGCAGCAATTTTGTCGATCTGGAAACAGAAAGGCTTAATCTCCCACACGGTACACGGATGGATCAACAAAGAGATGTCCTTCATGTCATGGGTGCACGGGGGCCTCGGGCTCCACAACATACAATGGCGTTTGTGGTCGCTGTATGCTAAATAAGTGATATCTGTTTTTATGGGAGTCAACACACACCCCGCGGCTGCATGCTTGCTCGTGAAACGCTAGCCTCTCTTTCCACCCATGCTAGTGGCACCTCGTGGCAACTGGGGGCGGGAATACTGGGCAGCACCCTTATTTCGTACAAAGGACTCCCATGGTACTGGCAGCGCATATGGACAGGTTACAATAAGCTCAAGCCAGGTCGCCTAGTCTTTCCTACTACCGAGAGGAGGTGGCACGGCAGCCACTCTTTTTTAATGACTTAATCACTGACGCTACTAACAAGCCCCTCGGCACTCTCCACGGACACAACCCGTATGATGGCTTTCTGCGCGCGTCACCGCCGATTGTCAGGGTGCTGGACCTCTACCTGGGGCACGGCGCTACGTATCGACGGCTCAGCTACGACGAGGTCAGCACTTGGGTCTCCCACATGCCCTCCCTGCAAGCGTGGCAAACCCTTATAAGTGCGATACCAGCGGCGTGGCATGCATTGATGACTGCCCCACGCAAGCCAATTATAACCGGAGACTGGGTTAGCTTCTACGCCGACGGAGTCACGCCTGCGTGCAAAGGTTTAGTCGTGACGGTTCTGCCACATGATGGGCTCCAACTACAAATGCTGGAAGCTATTCCTGGCCACAATGGGTGTCTGTATCAACTATCCACCTTATATGCGTACACGCCATCTTCCCAGTGTCACCGCATACGCGTAGTCCCATGGTCTGTGCCAAGATCTTGCATGATCCAGCCGGACCCATTATCCCCGGTTGGGAGCATTACATGGCTACACGTGGGCAACACACGGCTCGATTTACTCCATCTGGACCCGGTTGAATTTGGATGGGTCTTAACCAAGGGGGACATCAGAACCAGCAAATGTATCTTTGAGTACACCGCAGACTGGGGTTATGATATCTTGTTACATACGTACCATCAGCCCCATCCGGGCCGAGCCCGCTGGGGAATACAATGGCCGGGCTACACTTGGGTTAAGCTGATTACCCTGGCGGTAAACCACCCTCTCGTGGACCGCAGGGCCACTGATGTACAACATCTTCTGATGCATAGGGCGATAGGGGTCTGCGCTACGCTCCACGAGCGTTTTGGTCATGATGCATCATGCCTGTGCACGCACCCTAGTGAAACCATTGAGCACCGGTTCCTTTTCTGTAATCTCCCAGGGGTTTGGAAGTGGCTCAATAACATCTGGGCCGCATGGACGGCATCGCCACCCAATCTCCCAATTAGCGTGCGTACCATCATTTTCGGTAGTGCTGGCACACGAGGGACCGAGCTTTCAGATTCCCAAGCAGAATGGATATGGCTGCGCACTACTATGCTATACGCGATCTGGACCATACGCAACGAGACAGTCTTTAATGTCCGCGAGGAGTATACCCGCGGCGGCCGGGCGTAGTCCGGCGCTTTATATACCTATGGAATGCGGCTATGCGCCGATACTGGCTGCTGGCTCAGGAACAACACAGGGTGTGGGACCCAGGGCCCAATAACGACAAGCCCAGCCCGCTCCAGCTTTTTCATGATCTACTGGGCCGTAATCAGGTATTCACCATTATGCCTCACGGCGACATGACTCAGGTCCACTCGCTTCCCTGGTCCAATAACGCGCCCTATTAGCCTTTCACCTGCCACCTCCACACCGACGTGTGTGTGCCCACCTTTAATTAGGATTCGCTGATACTCATTTCCCCTCTCACCTCTTTGGTCCATAATTGGCTAATAAAAATATACCCATTTCCCCGAAAATTAAAACTACCAATGCGGGCGGTGTATTACGGCGCATACACCCCCCGCATTGGTAAGAATACTAAATAATTATGAGGCTGGGCGCCGGCCAGCTGCAAACGATAAATAAAACAAAAGAATTTTAATTAACTAATTCCCGAGTGTAGTGAACTGTAGTTTTTGAAGCTACCAAACAAACAAAGAAAGTGTAAATAAATATTATTTTCCTGTCACGTGTGCAGCTTTCTCGCTAACAAACAAAGAAATATTAAATCTCTGGCTGAAAAATGTGCTTTTCCTAGCCGTAAGAGCAGTGCATCCGGCTGGGTTATACATAACAAAGTCAACAAACAAAGAATTATTAAATTTCGCAGCCAGTTCAACGGTTGTTCGGTAACCAAACAAACAAACTAACAATTAATTAATTGGGCGGGCACAGTACCACTTTCAACCAATAAAACGCTAATGTCTAATTCCGAAGGGTCTTTCGGCTGAGGGGAATTAAAACTACCAATGCGGGGGGTGTAGATGATCACTCAGATCTCCGAAGAACTCGGCGTCCATTATCGTTTGTTGTGTGCAGCTGCGAAAATTACCCGGCACAGTCCGGGCAACAGTAAGTACTCATTGTATAAGTACAAGGCAGCCAGCAGCCCTGCACCCAGTGATGCCACACCGATGGAACATAATTTCATCTGGGCAAATTATCTGCTCGCCGGGCTTCATAAGAAGCGTGTTTCAACACAGAAGTTTTTCCCGCTGTCTCACCCAATCAACGGGTCTGGACTCTGGACCTATGTGGCATGACGAGTGGGCACTCGGGGTGGCGGGCGGGAAAGTCGATGCCATGTGTTCCTGCCAAGTTGTAACGGCAAACGCCGGGAAAAATGGCGGAAACCTTGTTAGAGAGGGTGGCAGTTGCGTATAGTATGTTAGGCCGCGTGTCGGGTCTTTCTTTACAAGTCACCGTCTACAGACGCTGGTTTGTTTTTGTGCAGCTGATAACGTTGTGGAGCGCCGTGCAGGCGGCGCAAAGCAATAACGCCACCGCGCTCTTTTGCCCGTGCCTGGACCAGGAATCCCTTCATTTCTCATTTCTGACGCGTACTCCAGAGGGAAGCTCTACAGCTGGAGACCAACTTCGTGCTGGTGTGCGCCAAGCAGCCCGGGACCGTGGCGTCCGGGTACAAGAGTACCGTTTCGTGGGCGATTTCAATGTGCGTAAAACCGAGTCGATCCGGAGCAGGGCTCTTTCTCCTGACGGGTTCCGTCCGATCATGAACGTGTCTTTTGCCATTATCAGGACGTTACTAGCGCCCATCAAGCACAAGTCGACCTCTGGCTAGACCCGTTTGCCCAATCCCGGCTCCATAGGATTGCCGCGGGTGTTTTGTCGGTGACGTTTTCTGGCTTGATCGAGGCGCGACTAATTGAGGGTTGTCGGCACCAAAGCTCAGTGCCGAACCTCGCACACATGCATCTGACAGGCATTTTGCAGCACTTCCAGGGATTTGAGTGTACTGACTACAAACATGTGTAAATATACGATGCACGCGAAAAAGCCAAGTTTCACGGGGGCGGCCTCGACCCCGGAAGGTGTCGCATTGCTTAATTTTAGGGTATCAATACAGCAATCGCGGCTACTTCTGGGGCTCTGCTCTCTCCCAAGCCCTTTTCCTTGGTCTTAGCCACGTTAGTCGCCTATGAAGGTACATTACCCACTGACTAAACTGGAAGGAAACACAAATGGGGTGGCTTTTGCAAAAAGTTCCTGTCTAGCTAATGTTATAGGACTAGGGCATCCCACCCCCTTGGGTCGCAAGCAAGATGACTTCGCCCTTGCAATGCCTAGATCCAGCGCATTATATACTCATTGAATTGGAGAGCCTCCTCCGCAGACATTGATTGGTGTGCCGATGTACCCATCATCCTAGAGATTGTGACCAAATGCGTTGGAAACGGCCCTCGCAACATGGGCTACCGTAGTGGTCAAGATCACTTTGCGACAAACTACTTTGTGACCCAAAAAAAGGTGAAATTTATAGTTTGCGACCCAAAATGAAGGCAAAGTTTCAGGTTTGCGAGCCGATCGAATTGTTTATGGTCACTTGGTCAGTGGCTTGTACGTACGCTTATCAATTAATGATTACCCACCTAATAAGTGATTTGATTGATCAATTGGGTTATTGGGTAGCACTGATTATAATATACTTCATGAAATAATAGTAGTTGTCTCATTTAGTAGTCATATCGCGAAAATTGTGGCGCGCCGACGCGTTCGCTGGCTAGACGGGCTGTGCGGCGCGCGGCACGGTAGTTACTTTTGAACTTTGCGACCCCAAATGAAGCCCATCAAGAGCAGTTTGCGAGGTCGATTCGCAAAGTAGTTAGTCGCAAAGTGATGATGACCACTACGGTATTTGAAGATGCCTTGGGGCCTGCTAGCTATCTTTCCCCTCTGCTGCCTATATTTAACGATCTACTATCTTTCTATCTTAGCTATTATTATCCTATCCGTCTACCCTCCCCTCCCCTCCCCTCCCACGGTATATGTACATCCAGTACGGTATTTGGATGTGTATTTGGATGTGGGGACAGTCTGTAGCTGGTATGCTCGGGGGGGGGGGGGGGGGGGGGGGTTGCAGAAGCGTGCGCCTTGAAGCATCCGCAGAAGCGAGTCTGCCGGGCGGATGTTTAACCAGGCATTCCCACTGGTTTGAGCAGGCACCGACGAAAGATGTCACCGACGGATTCATGAACATGAAGATGGTTATTACAAATTGGTAGGGGAAGTGCAAAAACTTTTTCTATGATACATACCCAGCTTTGCTCGTTGCATGCAGCATTGCAGCTTTTTTTCTTTTTTGGGGGGGGGGGTATCTGTTTTTCTCTTGTTCCCTCCCTGGCCTTGTATTGGCTATTGCTTTTTGTGGTGCAGGTGGCAGAAGGCACCATGTTATCAGTGAGACAACATATAATTATGTGATCCCTTTGATGGTGCCCTAGCCCACTGTCATGCATGCGTGTCTAATCCTGTCTAACCCTTGTCTGTTTGGAGCTGGTTGCTAATGCCAGCAGCTTCGGCTTCGAATGGGGGTTGGATTGTGAAAATGTTGAGGCTACTAATTCCAACAATGCCCTAGATACCTTCCTTGACCTGCACGTGCCTCCAAATAAAATTATTAGGATTAACAAAAGAACTTTAATGCCCCCCTTGGTGCAGGTGACGGATGCCAACAGTTTTCTGGATGCCGAGGCCCGCGCGGGGACAGCTGGCATCGTGGTGTCCCTGGACAGCGACCAGGTGGGCGCCAGGTGGTTTGGCCATTATGCCTGCATGCATTATCATAAAAGAGCGAGTACAACGCGGTGGCAGTGTTTCGATTAGTGGTGTTTGCTCGCCAAAGGTGGCGGTGTGGCGCCAGTTTTAGCAAATTGTGGCGATATCACCCCCAAATGACAGTTCCCAGGACGCCACAAAGTGCCGGGTTGGTCTGTACGCCGCACTTTTGCGATAAAATGCGGGATAAAGCATATTATGGGCCTCGACGTATTTTACGCGTATTTTACGTCTGACCACGCGGTTTGGACTTAGAATTTTTCGGGGGTACCAGCGGGCAGCGGGCACTGGCGCGGTGCCCAGGTTCTGGGCGCGGCGCGCTCACTGCACATTTGAGATTTTTACTACTAGAAGTAGATGCGTACAGTTCTTTTCATAAAGCGCAAGCCTTGCAAAATGTTTGGCCGGTAGGAGACAGCTAGGACTAGGTACATAACGCATAAATAACAGTGTGCCAGCAAATGCCAGCTGTGCTACTGACGGTGTAATGCAATATAGCGACGACGAGGCCAGTGCGACTGTGCGACAGTGTGCAGCCATTTTCGATTTGCAGCCATGAAGAAGAAAGGGCCTGAATGGGATTTCGTTCTCGAGAAGAAAGAAGCAGTCACAGATGCTGTTAGTAACAAAACGCAGTTTGTGTCGAATAAGTTCTGCTCATTTTGCAACAAGAAGTTCTCATACGGGGCGGGGGCAATCAGCGTATTCCGAGTCCGTGCACACTTTGCCGGAATCGCAGGGGAAGGGATGTTACCCTGCGACAAAATTCCACCGAATATCCGGAGCAGGTTTCTCAGGATGTATAACAACAAGTCGCAGCAGTCAGACGCCAAGAAGCAGCACAATTTGAACAGGGCAATGGCGGAGATGGGAGGGGCAGCTGCGCCGGCTGACTTGTCGTCGGTTCCCAGCAAAGGCCAGCTGAGCATCACCAAATGGCTGGTTCCCGTCGACGAGAAAGGTGTCCAGCTGCTGGCTGCCGAATTTTTTATCGAGAACGGCATAGCTTCAATGCGGCTGAGAGCGCCTCTTTCAAGCAGATGGTGGCCGGCATGATCCAGTACAAAGGAGGGCACGTCACCCCTCCTTCTCGGAAGTTGTGTCTTATGTCCTCTCATGCATTATATAGTGGATGGCTTTCCTTACAATCAATTAATTAATTGAATCCTTACTATTCCCGTTGCAGCATGCTCCCCCCTGCATTTAACAAATCATTATCAGATAGGATTGCAGGGCATAAATGGAAGATGTTAATAAATAAGCATATACACCAAATTTCAGTTGTAATAACTGCATGACCATCATCAAGGAGCGTGCTAATTGGGTGACTGACAATTGGACCACAAAAACTGTCGCGCATTTTACCACCGCGTATTTTATACCCCCCACGTATAATACGCGTATTTTAAGTCCACGTATTATACCCCGCACACGTATTTTCCAACCTGGACAAAGTGGCAGTGCTGTGCTACTTGGCAGTTGCTGGTCGCCACTTAACGGCCGTATTGATTCCAAAGCTACTACCTAGTGACGCCACACTTGGCCGTGTCAACATGAGGGGTTCCAGCTGGCTCTCCGCCGCAAGTCTCCGTAGCAGTACTACTTGTAGCTTCCGCCTGTCAACAATGGCCCAGTGCCCCGTGGCTGTCGACTCGCGTGCGTTGGTTTCCTGATGTTCACTAGCTGGCTGGCCCGCGCCACGCCATAGTTATACAATAATCTTGAAGATTCTGCGCTCGGGACCTCAGTCACTTCGAAGGCCGCCCGCCAGTGGCAGGTGACAGGTTTAGAAGGGAGCATTGTGTGACCAGGGAAGCCAGTCCGGGCCGTCCGCCAGTCCCCACACGTGACCATGCCTAGCCCAAGTTTTATTGGCTAAAAGCCACACATTGGCCGAGCCAAAGCTAGTTTCCGTGGTTCAATTTGCCACATGGCGCTTAGTGCAAGAACCTTAATCGAATCACTGGCGACTGGTTACAGTCATTCCCGAGTTAAGTTACGATCGCCGCCAAATTCTGGGCGTCGTAACTTAACGCTGGAACGTAACTTAACGGTAGAATCAGGCTAGCAGCCCAACCCCTCCTACTCTTACGGACTTCTATACGGCATTCGACAGCTCTCCTCAAGCCCGATTCAGCTGCAGCATCAAGGCCGTTCAAAGTACGGGATTTCGTACCATTTCTGGATGCGGCGAGGCTGGGCGCTGCGGGATGCTCTGGTGATAGTCTGATAACGAGGATGCGCAGCTGCGACTTTGCTAGTTCACCTCAGTTCAGATCCGGCTGAGCTGTTCATCCTGCCGTAGCCTGGCGCCAGCTGTGTTCTGTGTTCCGGAAATCCGGGTTCCCTGCCGAGCTCGACCTTAGTAATTACCACTAATTAATAAGTGGAGCATTCAGCATGGCCTATTCAGCTATCTATACAAACTGTAACGTCACAATCATAGTCAGATAGAGTCGTCCCACTTAGCTATCAGCATAGCAGGTCCCCTATTCCGGAGGTCCGGACTAGGCCAAAAACGGCCTCCTCCGCAGCCAAAAGTAGCCTGACGCCTACAGTTTGGCTCAATACCGCGTTAAGTTACGATGGCAACCAGGCTTAAGTTACGGTCGCCGCCCACACTTCGGCGTCGTAACTTAACACGGGAACGTAACCTTAAGAATCGTAACTTAACCCATAGTCCGGGAATGGGTTTTTGGCATTTTTAGACCCCTGAAAATGGAAAAAATCATAACTCATAGGCCACAACTCCAAATACCCCCAACCAAGGTGCTAGGAGTATCTACACTTCAAGGGCTTTCAGAATATGCAATAATATCCCGAGTCCATTCAGTGCTTTGCAAGATATATACTGCCAAAGTTGGACAAAAGACGATCATTTTCAGGTAAGCAAAATCCCCTTCGATAATAACATCTACTGGGAGGGTCAGGAACCTCAATATTTACATTGGACAATTTCATTGGATACTGCCACCATGCTTTCCTTGGGTCAGACCGCACGGATAGCCCATCTGACCTATATAATGCGCTCACTTACGTGTGTGGGTTACGCGCGCGTAAGCAGCCATCCATGAAATGCCACACACTTATGCATTGTATACAGCCACATAGGACTGTAAAAAGTGCTGGGAAACAAAGAAGTGCTTAACCAGCACTAACGGAATGGCATCCTCCAAAGAAACACCACAAACTGAGCAGATTTGGGGCTAATAGCACTCATACAGCAGGCATGGAAACCTGCTGCAAGAGGCACTGATACACTCGTGTAAAATCGATGTATAAACGACAGATTCCCGTGCAAACGACATGCAAACACGTTGCCGTACCTGGCTTGATCACGACCTTTCCGGGTTCTGCTGGCCGGGACCCTCATATCTCACACTGGCTAATGCTTTCCAGGCATAGGCCGCCATAGCCGCATAGTGAATGCATCCGACATGATTACCAGGTTGATGTTCTGTGCAAAGATGACCTATAAACGCACCCGAATTCACAGGGACGCTGCTGCGGATGCCCCGTACCAAAACTGGGTGCTCGGGCTGGCGCAGACTGCCGGGCCATAAGAATAAAATCGAAATATGGCATGCCATTACTCATCTGGTACTGACGACCAAGAAAGCAGTAATTTCCTACCTGTATTTTACCAATGCTATACATCTGGCCACCCCTGACCTACGAAAATCACGCATCATCATTCTGAGCAACATTCTGAACCATTACAAGCCGCGAGACGCAAAATTTCCTTGATAACGGCACGCTAGCAGCCATATCTCGTTATTCGCGCGCGAGTGAAAATTTCCCGCCAAAGTCACGTGATACTGTCTCAATACACGTTGTATTTACCAGGCTATGGCGAATATTACCCCCAAACCTATGCATCACCTTCGTCCTTAAGTGTTCCCAGACCCACCGGACCACTGACATCCGTCACAGGTGGCGCGGCGCTCCGGAAATTGAGCGCCGCGCCACCGGGAGTCAAACAGTGCGATATATCG
Source organism: Mesostigma viride (assembly GCA_009746045.1). Lineage (NCBI taxonomy): Eukaryota > Viridiplantae > Streptophyta > Mesostigmatophyceae > Mesostigmatales > Mesostigmataceae > Mesostigma > Mesostigma viride. The sequence goes on along the minus strand of RPFO01000595.1, from coordinate 1,003,357 downwards.
CACTGTTTCCGGACTATGGGTTAACGCGGGAATGACTGTACTTCCCCAAGGCTTCGGTAAATAGGGTAGTAGGGTAATAGGGTAACAGGGTAACAGGGTAATAGGGTAACAGGATAGTACTATTAGGATAAGAGGATAAAAAGATATGAGGATGCTAGGATAAGAGGATAAGAGGATGGTAGTATGAGGATGCTAGGGCTCCTGTGACCATGGAAAACCAAGTTCGATGCACGCGTTTAATGTCCATGGTGTGAAAGGCTTCTAGGGACCACGGGAGACTGTGGGTGAAGTATGTCTGGTTAGGGTCTAATGTTTCAGGTTTCAAGTGTTTCCATGCATCAGGGGCCTTTTCGAATGTGGTTATCGGAATGGGGTTATTTGAATGGGGCGTTTCAAATGGGGTTATCCGAATGAATTATCGGCGTAGTATAGTCTAGGTGTGGGAGTACATACGTGATACGTGCAGATGCATAGTTTTGGAAAACTTGCTGTATGACTAAGTCTAAGGTGAATTAAGTGAAAAGGGAATGACTTTCTAAAAGGACATTTAAGAAAAAGTTTACTTCTTGTGCCAGTACCCTCGTGATTGGTACTATATCTGCCCACCTGAGGAGGGGTGCCCCACTCAGTGTTGCATGGGTACCCCGGTCCTCCGGCGCTTCCCGGGGACTGTCGACGACGGGAAAACATGCAGCGCCAGCCAAATTGCGGAACTCCTTCCGTGCCAATTTGGGGGACGACGACGGTAAATCAGGACTGAGCACCACAGCCCAATATGGCTTGCGCTCGGCCCGCCGGCCCGGCGCGTAGGTTCAGCGGGCTCCAGCCAGCTCCAGCCGGCTCTTCATGCTACTAAGGTAGTCAAGAGCAGCTAATCTCAGCTAACATCAATTAATAGCAGTGGCTGTGGCTGGCACTTACACATGACATTAGCCAGTTTTGCGAAGTGCACCAGCTACCACAAGAGCTACCACCAGACTCTACAAGATCTGGTTGCTCCTCCCGTCCATACTGGACGACAACCGACATCTGTCTAGTAAAACTCGAAAGTCCATTCGGCCAGCCACTTTGACGACGACAGTAACTCGGAATTCCTTCCTTTCCTCCAACTGGACGACGGAACCCATTTTGGGCAGACCAACAGCCACCTTCCCGTCCAAAAGCGGGACGACGGGGACGACACCGGAAGGAGCAAAATGGCTGATGGGGCACCCCTCCTCCCACCTGCCAACCGTGACTACATCCTGCTCCTGCCTACTTATAACACTTAACCCCCACCGCGCTAGATTGCCTAATTTTTTTTTACCCCCACCACGCTCTAGCCTAAACTTAACATGCCCCTGCCATGCTCTTGCCTAAGTATAGCACTAACCTCACCACGCTGTTGCCCAATCATAACGCTGCCCCCACCGCGCCCTTGCCTAATTGTAACACTACCCCCACCGCGCTCTTTCTTAAGTATAACACTACCCATACCACGCTTTTGCCTGGTGTAACATGCCCCCGCCATGCTCTTGTGTAGAATCCTGCCCCACCCCCTCCTGCATACAATACCTGCCCCCTCCACAATCCTTTGTAGAAATATCCTGGCCCCTCGCCATCCTGCCCATATAACATCCCATAGCATGACCCTGCCCCCAACTACATCATGTATGTGTTGCAGTCTCCCGTGTCTAGTCCCAGGCCCCGTTTCTACGAGCTGCCCACCCCACCATCTCGGATCGGATCCTGTCCCCTTTGCCGACCCAAACTTAAGCCGGCCCTATTCACTGTCCCAAGCGAAAGATTTGGGGCACGAATGACAAGATTCTGATCTCATAAAATACGGCTAAATCCAATTCAATCCCGCCCCCTGCCACTTCACATTCCCTTTCATTCCACTACCTTCCCTCACAACCCATGACAATCCACCATCCTCCCTCACAGCCCATGACAATCCACCACCCTCCCTCACAACCCATGACCATCCACAACCTTCCCTCACAACCCTTGACAGTCCACCACACTCCCTCACAACCCATGACAATCCACCATCCTCCCTCACAACCCATGACAAGCCACCACACTCCCTCACAACCCATGACAATCCACCACCCTCCCTCACAACCCATGACAATCCACCACCCTCCCTCACAGCCCATGACAATCCACCACCCTCCCTCACAACCCATGACAATCCACCACCTTCCCTCACAACCCTTGACAGTCCACCACCCTCCCTCACAACCCATGACAATCCACCACCCTCCCTCACAACCCATGACAAGCCACCACACTCCCTCACAACCCATGACAATCCACCACCTTCCCTCACAGCCCATGACAATCCACCACCCTCCCTCACAACCCATGACAATCCACCACCTTCCCTCACAACCCTTGACAGTCCACCACACTCCCTCACAACCCATGACAATCCACCACCCTCCCTCACAACCCATGACAAGCCATACACTCCCTCACAGCCCATGACAATCCACCACCCTCCCTCACAACCCATGACAATCCACCACCCTCCCTCACAACCCATGACAATCCACCACACTCCCTCACAACCCATGACAATCCACCACCCTCCCTCACAACCCATGACAATCCACCACCTTCCCTCACAACCCATGACAATCCACCACACTCCCTCACAACCCATGACAATCCACCACACTCCCTCACAACCCATCACATCACAATCCATCACATTACCACATGCAAAGCAGCTTCTTGATTGCATCCTATTTCGTTTCGTCTCATTTCATCCCGCCCCCCGTCACCACACGCAGCTTCTACCGTCGCTCGCCGCCGCCCACACGGCTGGCGTTCCGATCTACCTTGTGGGTGGCGGAGACCCCGACCTCGTCTGGTCGCTCCAGAAGCGCGAGACCTCCCTGGGAGGCCCCATGCGCGCTTCACTCTGCCTCGTTGGCCCCGACGAGGTGGCCCTCGCGACCTCGCTCGCGAAACGCCTCTTTGCCGAGGGCGGCCAGCATTTCGACTGTGTGACGCTCGACGTGGACGACGCCACATGGCACAGCCGGTGCCGGCTGCTAGGAAACATCTTCCAGGAGCGGGGGCTCACTGTCGAGGTCCACGCCGTTGTCTCCAGCCTGATGACGTACGTGACGGAGCTGGTCACCAGCCACATCGGGCGGCGGGTGGTCCTCGGCCTCAAGGACTACTCGACGTATGTGAGGGTCAAGTCAGCCCTCGCGGGGGTGGGAGGGGGTTCGGCGGATATCGTGCTCGCGGTGTACGAGACGTCGGTGGGCTTGCTAACGGACGTGCGCGCGGGGGAGCCGGTCGTGGTGGCGGACTTAGGGTTGTACACGCAGGGGTACGTGGCGCTGGCGCTGGCGTTTGCAGAGCGCCACACCGGCCAGATGGTTACGTCGGACGTGCAGACGGGGGTCACGATATACAGCCGAAGGGGCCAGCTGGTGAGTTGAGGACCCCCTTGGACACGCTCATGGGTTTATGCATGATTTACCGGTGTTTTGGATGGGTTTCTAGGTTGCGATTCAGGGTTGTGTGCGCCTGTTGGGCGTGTGGTGGATGATCTAGTGTAGAAGCACCCTTTGGTGCACCCTCTTTTGTGCGCAAAAAGAAGGTTGGTATGACTTTGCGAGGGACGGGGCCTTTGTGTAAGAGCCTAACGTGGTCGCATCCCAAGTATGCAGAGTTTGCTTGGGATGTCTGGGCCGGTTGACAGCCAGTTGGCCACGGCAGCACTTTGTCAGTTTGTACGTTGCTGCACTCAGGTATGGTACTGCTCATTTAGATTTTTTGCTGCATGTAGGTATCTACACCTTTTACTACCTGTCGGTATAGGGTACTGCTCATTTAGATGTTTTGCTGCATGTATGTATTTAGATCTTTTCCTACCTGTAGGTAGGGTACTGCTCATTTAGATTTTTCGCTGCATGTATGTATTTAGATCTTTCACCACCTGTACTGCTCATTTTTTTGCTGCGTGTAGGTATTTAGATCTTTTACGACACGTATGTGTATGGATGTAGGATGTATGTTCTAATGTAGGTAGGTATCTAGATACTATTGTAGGTATTTACATCTTTTACAACATGTAAGTACATTGGTATCGTATGTACGTATGTTGTTGCACATATCAGTCTTCTATTGCACGAAAGTAGTCTGCTGCATGTAGGTATGCTCCTGCATGTAGGTAATCGTTACTGCTTGTATAGGTGCGTTGCCACATGGAGATGTGTCGCTGCGTGGAGGTTCAGTATGTCACGGGGTGCAGGTATGTCAAGACATTCGTAGGTACGCTACTGCTAGTAAGTACTTGCAGTATTACTGTTACCGCATACTCATGATCTCAGCTCTTCACCACGTAGCACGGAGGTGGTGCGGCCGTGTAGAAATGTATGTAGACCTAGTAGTTAGGCAGAGCTGACTTGTAGTTGTCTCGCTGGCACTCCAGTGGGGCTAGCTAGCATTGTGTGCCCTTGAGGGCTAGCTGACCGCAACGAGGGCAGGCAGGTCCATAGTATGCCACACTTTAACTCATTCCCGGAAAGTGGAAGGCGGCACTGACAGGGATTGTGTCCTTGCTTTTGATTAGGATGCCACAGTTTTACTTGGACATGACCAAGACATTTTCTTTCCCCTTCCCCTTCCCTTCCCCTTCCCCTTCCCCTTCCCCTTCCCCTTCCCTTCCCCTTCCCTTCCCCTTCCCCTTCCCCTTCCCCTTCCCCTTCCCTTCCCCTTCCCCTTCCCTTCCCCTTCCCCTTCCCCTTCCCCTTCCCCTTCCCCTTCCCTTCCCCTTCCCTTCCCTTCCCTTCCCCTTCCCTTCCCCTTCCCCTTCCCCTTCCCCTTCCCCTTCCCCTTCCCCTTCCCCTTCCCCTTCCCCTTCCCCTTCCCCTTCCCCTTCCCCTTCCCCTTCCCTTCCCCTTCCCCTTCCCCTTCCCTTCCCTTCCCCTTCCCCTTCCCCTTCCCCTTCCCCTTCCCTTCCCCTTCCCTTCCCCTTCCCCTTCCCCTTCCCTTCCCCTTCCCCTTCCCTTCCCCTTCCCCTTCCCCTTCCCCTTCCCCTTCCCTTCCCCTTCCCCTTCCCCTTCCCCTTCCCTTCCCTTCCCCTTCCCCTTCCCCTTCCCCTTCCCCTTCCCCTTCCCTTCCCCTTCCCCTTCCCCTTCCCCTTCCCCTTCCCCTTCCCTTCCCCTTCCCCTTCCCCTTCCCCTTCCCTTCCCCTTCCCCTTCCCCTTCCCCTTCCCCTTCCCCTTCCCCTTCCCCTTCCCCTTCCCCTTCCCCTTCCCCTTCCCCTTCCCCTTCCCTTCCCCTTCCCCTTCCCCTTCCCCTTCCCCGTCCCCGTCCCCGTCCCCTTCCCCGTCCCCGTCCCCGTCCCGGTCCCCGTCCCGGTCCCCGTCCCGGTCCCCGTCCCGGTCCCCGTCCCGGTCCCCGTCCCGGTCCCCGTCCCGGTCCCCGTCCCGGTCCCCGTCCCGGTCCCCGTCCCGGTCCCCGTCCCGGTCCCCGTCCCGGTCCCCGTCCCGGTCCCCGTCCCGGTCCCCGTCCCGGTCCCCGTCCCGGTCCCCGTCCCGGTCCCCGTCCCGGTCCCCGTCCCGGTCCCCGTCCCGGTCCCCGTCCCGGTCCCCGTCCCGGTCCCCGTCCCGGTCCCCGTCCCGGTCCCCGTCCCGGTCCCCGTCCCGGTCCCCGTCCCGGTCCCCGTCCCGGTCCCCGTCCCGGTCCCCGTCCCGGTCCCCGTCCCGGTCCCCGTCCCGGTCCCCGTCCCGGTCCCCGTCCCGGTCCCCGTCCCGGTCCCCGTCCCGGTCCCCGTCCCGGTCCCCGTCCCCGTCCCCGTCCCGGTCCCCGTCCCGGTCCCCGTCCCGGTCCCCGTCCCCGTCCCCGTCCCCGTCCCCGTCCCCGTCCCCGTCCCCGTCCCCGTCCCCGTCCCCGTCCCCGTCCCCGTCCCCGTCCCCGTCCCCGTCCCCGTCCCCGTGCAGGTGACAAATGCCACCATGCAGCGCGAGGTTTGCCGTGCGGCAGGGAACCCCGTGTGCGGTGACCCAGGGGTGCTCCCGGTGACCGCGTCGGGGTGCCCCTGCTTTGACCGCACGGACGTCAGGTTTAAAGTCATCGGATCAATGCCTAAGCGGCTGTTGACATCGCACCACCTCTATCAGGGCTTGAAGGATGTCGAGAGATTCCTGTCTGGGTCTTCCTTTCCTTGGTATGTATTGATGGGAGTTGACGTAGAATGAGAGGCCTAGTGTGGCTGAGGTTTTACGGCCACGTATCTATAGGGTTTAAACCATGAGTTACACCATGAGATGCATATCGGGGTTCACCTTCCATCGGTATGTATTGATAGGATTTCGCACACCACCTTTACAATGGCTTGAGGGAGGGACCTGTTTTTTGGCCTAATATTCCAATTGGAATAGCCCATGCCCCAGCTGCCTGTGTACCCCGCTGCTACCTTTCGTGAACATCCCTATTCACATTTGCCAGGGCCAAGCTGTCCCTCTCACCCAACCATTTTTTTTCATTTACTCCTGCCACCTGCCTCTGGTATCTAACATGGTCACCTCATACCTTGCATGAGCTTCCCCATCCATCACGTCTTGTCATGAACACAGACCCTGACCCCCCATTCATCTCCCTACGAACAACGCAGACCTACCCTCCCATGCACGACCCTTCACTTGCCTGGTCACCCCTTCACCCTTACCCCCTCACCCTGTCATCCACGAACATCTACGATGACCTCGGTGGCGCTGCCCAGACCAAGGAGCTTCAAACCATACCACCTGCATGCCCCTCCTCCCTCTCCCCCTCACCACCGTCCCCTCACAAACATCAACGGTGACCTATTTAACCACCCTTTTTCTTTTTGGACCCGGACCCTATGATTACCATCCCTTCCGCTGGCATGCCCCTTCATGTTGCCAGGAACATCTACAAGAACTTCAAACCCGAAACTGAGTCGAACGTCCCCTACCCCTTATCGTTACCTCTTTTTTTCATTTGGTCATGCTTCTGCACCTGCTCCCGCCCATTGTCTCGCTCCTTTTCCTTTTTTTCTCCTTTTTTTCTTTTCCTCCCCCCCCCCCCCTAACCACCCTCCCCTCAGGAAAATTTACAACGACATCGACGACACTGCCCAAATCCCTGAATACGCCGAAGTCGCGAACGGCTCCTTGTATCGTGGCGCCATCTCCCTCGACGCGTTCACGGCTGACATCAACCCCCGGTTAGCGGCCGCGATGCGCACGGTTGCGATGTCGGGGAAACCCCTCTACTTGGCCTACGTGCAGACACCCGCCGCGAGCATCGACGCGTTCCTGGGCAAGTACAATGCAAGGGCATTTGTAGGGAATGACCCGCACACCGCGGGGCGCCACCTGGGGGTCTCTGCGCTGCAGCTCGGGCGGAAACACGTCCTGGGAAACAACAACCTCGGCTACATCACGCCAACGTGGTCGCTCATGCACGGTCTGGCCACGAGCTACCTGGGCGGGGCGTTTGTGTTCCCCTCAGGGACCTGGGACTTCCCCCCCTGGGTCCGGTGGGACGCCCGCCAGCGCACGGGCCCATGGGCGCTGTTCATAAACCCGGAAACAAACGAGACCGTGCAGGTGAGATCCATGCGCTCCCTGTATTGATTAAATAGCACTGATAGGTTGGATAGATTGGTATCAAAATAGACAGATCGAAACCTGTACTGTCGCCCTTACTATTGTTATGGCTACTGGCTCGGCAGTGCCAGGCTGCAGTGTGCCTTTTCCCGCACGAGCAGTCTTCTCATCTCTCTTCTTATCTTTCTCCCTTTTACGTGCGCAAACCAGCACTCCCCATTCCTGGGTTGCCTTTCTCTCATTGCCCGGGCCTGCAGTGGCCGTTTTTGACGGCTGGGGCTGCGTTTTCCTTGTGTACTGCACGTGAGCCTCGGTCCTCCGGCACTTGTTTGAAAGGGGCCTGCCTCGTGTTAACCTGCTGTGCCTGTCACCTTTCAAGGCAGTCACCTTTGCCCTTTCCGGCGGTTGGATCCCCAAACTCTCCGCCTTTTCAAGGGGGGTTGTGAAAATGTTGGCTTGACCAGAAGAGGTGGGCGTGGTATCGTGGTAATCAGGCATGTACTACCCGTCTTGAGTCACCCGCACCTGCACTGCCTACAGCTTTGCAAGGCAACTCCCTTCCCTGGCTCTCACTGCTCCATGCATGCAGTCTACCCAGGAATCACCTCGTGAGTGTGAATCACACACATATATGGGACCTATGACCCCTATATGACCCCGTCCCAGTGACCAGATCATGCTTTTGACAGTCAGGTGCCTCATGAGGTTACAACCCCTGTTCTTTTTACCAATCACCTGGCCCTAGCTCCGCCCGTCCTGGCCCATCATGTACTTGACTACTATCACTTCAGTTGCGTGTATGAATCGAGATGTTATTCATGGCTGGATTCGTATAGGAATCGATTGTAAGTGATCCTGGCCCACCTTAACCTGTCCCCACCCCTCAGGTCATGGACGGGGTGGACCCCTTTCTCGGCGAGGAGGCGCTCGTCGAGCCCCTCTACACCCGATTGTGGGGCGAGCTGGGCACGCAGCCTCCCACAGATACCCTGATTATGATTTCCTTCAATAACTTCATAGTCCCGACGACCCTGGGGGTGCTCTCGCGGCTCGCGGCCAACCAGACAGGCCGGCCACAAATCTCTCTTTTCTCGTACATGTGCACGTCGATGGAAATGTCGGCGCTGCTGCGATGGAACCTCACGGCGAATGAGGAGCTGCTGCTGGGCTGCGTGGATGAGCAGGTGGGTGACAGTGTGACAGGGGAGAGGACTTTGCTTTTTGTGAGCAGGTCCTATAGGTGGGCTGCTAATGGCGTGCGGAAGAGGAGAAACTCATGGGCTGTGTGGACGAGCAGGTGGGATGAGATGAATACTGTGACGTGGGATTGGGGTGATAACGGCGTGTGGAGGAGGAGCACGTAATAGGCCGTGTGGACAAGCAGGTGGGACGAGAAGAATATCGTGACGGGGGGTAGGGATGATAACGGCGTGTGGGGGAGGAGCACGTGATAGGCCGTGTGGACAAGCAGGTGGGACGAGAAGAATATCGTGACGGGGGGTAGGGATGATAACGGCGTGTGGGGGAGGAGCACGTAATAGGCCGTGTGGACAAGCAGGTGGGACGAGAAGAATATCGTGACGGGGGTAGGGATGATAACGGCGTGTGGGGGAGGAGCACGTAATAGGCCGTGTGGACAAGCAGGTGGGACGAGAAGAATATCGTGATGGGGGGTAGGGATGATAACGGCGTGTGGAGGAGGAGCACGTAATAGGCTGTGTGGACGAGGAGGTGGGCGAGGTATACGGGCGCGTTACTGGCATGACATGAATGGGTAGGGCCTATGGTCTTTTTTAAGACTTCGAGGAGTCGTTGCTGGGCTGCGGCTGTGTGGATGAGCAGGTGGGTGGTGAAAGTTGCTTGTTACGAGCATGATATGGGTGGCAGTGATTAATGTCACCTTGTAACGGAATGGCGAGTCGTTGCTGGGATGCGTGGAGGAGCAGGTGGGTGCATGGTGGGCACCAGGCTACCTTTATGGGACTTGCATCATGCTGCCATGATGTCACTAGCAGGATGGATCTGTCCTGAGGTCGCTGGAACGAGGGCCGATTCATGGGCTGCGTGGACGAGCAGGTGGGCGCATAGAAGGACGCTGGAAGCATGATGGGCCACAGCACTGGGTGGGGATGAGCAGGCGGGTGGAGATACTGGCGCAAATGGTTTTCACCTTTGCGGCGTGCCAAATCAGAATACTGGCATGTCGATAGTGTGATACTTTCGGGTAGGAATTAGTGTCGTGTGTTATTGGTGTCGTTTTGACGGCTTGGCGAGAATGTATTCCTGGGCTGTGTGAACAAGCAGGTGGGTCAGGGATGCTAGTATGATACTAGCGGGTAGGACTTGTAATGGCCATGGCGGGTTAGATCTTGTAATGCTGAAGAGGTATGCAGCCAGCACAGCTTTGCGGCACTGCTGCGCTGGGGATACTTGGAGGGGGAGGATATCGTCCTGGGCGGCGGGGACGCGCATGTGAGCGTAGATTTTGGCGTGTTGCTGGCGTATATCACTGTCGGGTAGGACTCGTTGTCATGATCGGGACTTTGATAAGGAGCTGTTCCGGGGCTGTCCCGACGAGCAGGTGGGTCACGGACCAACTGGCACGATACTGGCGTGACGCTAGCATGATAGTGGCTGATGAAGAATCCTGCAATGAAGATCCTGTGAAGAGCAGGTGGGTCTAGAACTGGCACGATACTGGCATGATAGTATCGGGAAGACTTCGTATTAAAGAGTTTTGTAATCTGCGCCTCATGGCGTGCATGGACGAGCAGGTGGGGGCATGGTGATTGCTTGTGTGACGGGCTATAGGACTTCACACATGTTTTGAGAAGTGGCAGCGTACTAGCGGGCTTGTGTGGACGAGCAGGTGGGGGCATGTTGTACACTAGCATGAACGAGCGTGATCTGAGTTGGGAGGGCTTGTGATGGCTTGATGAGACGGTGCTGCTGGGCTGCGTCGACGAGGAGGTGCGCACGGATAACAGCAGATGGTGTGACAGGCAGCACGACCTTAGCAAGGGCTTGGCACGGGGCTTAGCACGGAGCTTAGTAAAGTACACAGGCGTAGCAAGGAGCTTAGTAAGGAGCTTAGCAAGGATCTTTGTAGAGTAAACGGGCGTAGCAAGGAGCTTAGTAAAGAGCTTAGCAAGGAGCTTAGTAAAGTGCTTAGCAAGGAGCTTAGTTTCGTAACCGGGCGTAGCAAGGAGCTTAGCAAGGAGCTTAGCAAGGAGCTTAGCAAGGAGCTTAGCAAGGATCTTAGCAAGGAGCTTAGCAAGGAGCTTAGTATAGTAAACGGGGTTAGCAAAGAGCTCTATAGAAGTTCTGGGCTGCATGGACGAGCGGTTGGGGTTGTGGTAGAGATGAAGGGGTTTTGCTGGGTGAGGTGCGTTGTAATAGCCGTTCCGTGTGGGGCGCTCTACTGGTAGGACAAACAAAAGTCTGTGACCTGGCGACACTTGGGCTGCGTGGACCAGCAGGGTGGAGAGGTATAGAGAAAGGCTGTGCCTGTCCGCCTTGCTTGTCCGATTAGTTCTGCCACTACAGCCATGTGCCCTGCATCGGCTTACAGCAACCCACGATCGGGTGGCATCCCCCTCCCACCCATTCGGGTGGCCTTCGCTTCCCAACCTAATCGGTTGGACGCTGTCAAATATTGTACCCCGCAGGCCTACCTGTCCACCTACCTGTCCGCGACCGTTGCCGCGCTGGAACAACAGACGGGCGAGCGCATTGTGGGGGAGGTGCGCACCGAGCGGCTGCTGCGCTACGACCAGCTGCCGCTCAACTTCTCCCGCCGCGTGGCGTGCGAACAAACCAACTATGAGCGAGGCTTCGCAAAGGGCCAACTCGGGCTCTTCTACCCGATCTGTGACGCACGATACGGGTGCATCGAGCCCGCTACGATTCCCAAATCCCTCGGGGCATCCCCGCCCCCCTGCTCGGGCCACGGGAAGTGTAAGTTCCCCCAGACCCCCCCGGCGGATGGGACCCTGGCGGAGGGCTCCAAGGGGTCATGCCGGTGTGACGCGGGCTGGGTGGGCGCGTATTGCTCGGTGTACATTCAGGTGCCGGACGACAGCTCTCCGCGCTGGGTGCGTGTGCTCCTGGGCGTGCTGCTCTCGTGCAGCGTCGTGCTGGCACTAGGGGGCATCGTGCTCTGGGTCTGGTCGGCCCGGAGGCGGGCTGAATCGGCCCAGGAGCACGCCGAAGCGCATGCGATGCAGGAGGTGCTGCGGAAGCGGGAGCCGCCGGCGGCGGGCGCTTGCATCACGGCGGTCGCCATCGGTGGGTGGGGGGAAGGGGGGGTGGGGAAGCGGTCCCAAGTATCATGGCAGCTGTGATGGGAGGGTGGGTTGGTGGGTGGGTGGGTGCGGTGATGGGTGGGTGTCATGTTGGGTACCGGATGGGGACGCGGGGGGGGGTAAGGATGTGGGAGCGGTCGTGGGTAGGTGTAGCATGGGGTATGGGGTGGGTGGGTGGAAGGGCGAGGGGGGGTGTCGGCATAAATGGCTGGGTGTTGGGGGAGGTCTTGTTGTTGGGTGGATGTTCTTGGGGGGGGGGGGGGGGAAGTATCCCGGCAGCAGTCATCGATGGGTGTTATGGTGGGTGGAGGTTATAGGGGGGGGGGGGGGCTGTCATGGATGGGTGTGTTGTTGGATGGCTGCGGTTATGGGAGGCATTGAAATAGGATACCTTGCTGAAGCACCCGCAACGTCAGCTCGAAAGCTCCTCTCGAGCTCCTCTTTTCTTCTTACTTCCCACCCAACTTCCCTAAATGCTGTCGTTGACCTGTTACAGGGATCTTCAGCTCTGGTGGGCCTGCGGCTAGGTCGCAATCTAGAAACGTTCCTCAACTTTTCTGTAGCATGCCCGTGCTGTCTCATCCCACTTCCCAGCCTGTTTCTTCCTTGTGTTCTGTGAACGTGCCCTGTTTTCTTGTGTTTTTGAACGCACCCTGTTTGCTTGTGTTTTTGGATGTGCCATGTTTGCTTGTGTTTTTTGACGTGTCATGTTTCCATGCATCCAACTTTGTGACAACGGGCGGCATTACTTCGGCATGGCTTCAGATGTGGACGGGCTGCAAGACCTGCTGGTGTGGGACGCATCCACCACCAGAAAGGCCCTGGGGCTGTTTCAGTCAGTATGTGATTGGATAGAGCTAGTAATAAATCATTAGAAGTATGATAGTAAGATGTATGATAGTAGGATGTAAATGTACTAGGATGCTGCCATGACCAACAAGGCCCTGAGGCCGTCCCAGTCGTTATGTAACTCTTGTTCGAGGGTAGGATACAGAAACAACACACATGTTACTTGCAGCAGCCACACGTGCTACATACTCCAGCCACGCATATGACTTGCAGCCGCCAAGCATATTACTTGCAGCAGCCACACATATCACTTACAGCAGCCACGCATATTACTTGCAGCAGCCACACATGTTACTTACAGCAGCCACGCATATTTCTTGCAGCAGCCATGGATGTTTGAATCTATCGCACCTACGGTTCTACTGAAATTGCATTAACCCTTAAACCATTGGATGAATTATCTCTGGAAGTCTTGCTCGAGGATTGGATGGCAGGTAAATGACAGCAGTAGCCACATGTATATTGCACAGATGATCAGATTAGATTAGAATTTCCAGCTATTTCACAACCTGGCCAGTGTGGTCCCCTTGCCTGGGGTGAGGGGTTTCAGCAAACCACGGATGCGATGTCACAGGTGCCCGTGACGTCTACCTTGTTTGCTGCATGCGAAAAACGTGATTACTGTCGTAAATGGGGCCTCATTTGGGTCCAAGGGATACTCGCAGTTCTAGTAGCCCTTTCCACAGCTACTTGTTGAGCTTCGCTCATTTTATACATGACGCGTGGACGGGCTCAAAGCAGACCGACCTGCCGTAGGTAGCGTAAAACTAGCGCTTGTCACGAGGGTTCTGCACCGGCCGGCCCTTTTTGTGCCGACGTTGAGTGTGGTTCCGAAGTGCAGGCCTAGGTAGCTTCTAACGTACATCACTAGACCTTGTACCTGCGCCAGCCGCCTGGCGTGGAGCAACTGTGATGGGCAGTCAGTACACCTTGTACCTGCGCCAGCCGGGAGGCCTGCGTGGCACAATGTGAATGATAGTTAGTACTTAGAGTGGTGTAGGGGACGTAGGGAGGCCTCTTTTCAGCTCCCACCCACCCACCCACCCACCCACCCACCCACCCACCCACCCACCCACCACCCACCCACCCACCCACCCACCCACCCACCCACCCACCCACCCACCCACCCACCCACCCACCCACCCACCCACCCACCCACGCTGCTAAGAGGGGCAACACCTTGTGTTCGAGAATGCTGGGCCCCCAGCATGGTGCTACAATAACCAACTTGATAATGATGTGCACTGCGTTTGAAGGTGTTGTAAAGCATAGCACACAAATATGTAAAATCGATTTTTCTCTTGGTGGGAAGGACCTCCAATGGACCAAAAACAAGAAATGTATTCATTGTTAAACAGATATGACCCTTGAGATAAACCTTCCATTCCCTACGGATGGTCTCCATACAACCCCCCATATGTCACTACGGATGCCGGTTATGCACATGTTTCTGTTATGTTATGTTATGTTTCAGCAAATCTTATAAATAACTACTAGTATCTTTTATTCCCTTATCCCTTTTACTCAGGTCATTCGCACGCTGTTGCACCTTGCAATATCATCATTACTATCATTATTATTATTATTATTATTATTATTATTATTATTATTATTATTCACGTATTCCGTTACTCAGGTCATCCGCGCGGTGTTGGCCCCTTTCATAGCCCATGACGCCTAAAGCCCAATTCATAACCATCCCATATTCCTTGCTCCTTTCCTTCCTTGGCACAGGTCATCCGCGCACAGCTGCCGCACCACTACGGCCACGAGGCGGCCTCAGACGACGGCGCCTTCATGCTCATATTCCACGAGGCGCTCGACGCGCTGACCTTTGCGATGGAGCTGCAGCACCACCTGCTCCACCCACCGCGGTTCCTGGACACCACGTCCACGGGCGCGCTCGCCAAGTTCCGGCAGCGGCGCAACAGCGCGGGAGACGTTGCCTCCGATTGGCCCTCGGCACTGCTGAAGCAGAGGCAGTCGGCCGAGGCGGGCTGTCCGGTCACCGGGCAGACCTTGTTCAGGGGGCTTCGGGCCCGGGTCGGCATTGACGTAGGGATCATGGATAATCTTAGCCCTCGTGCCGTCGGGTTAAGCCACCGGTGGAAAGGGGAGGTGGTGGACCAGGCTGCCGCGATACGAAATTTGACATCTGGCGGCCAGGTGCTCCTGTCGATGCCCGCCTGGCGCTCCCTGGGCATGCACACGACGTCCATCGTCTGCCACCACATGGGCATGCACATGGTGAGTATTACATAGGGCCTGATGTATGTAGGCCTGCACATGATGAGTATAGTAGGGCGGGCGGTAGGGCCTGTCCTTGGACCCAGGCGTTGCAGAGGCAATCCCTTGTTGAAACGGTTGACTTCCTTTGGTCGAAAAGGTGCACTGTCAGAGGTTGAAACAGTGGACTTCCAACATTTTCCGTTTACTTCCAGAGGTTGACACAATTGACATCTGCTGTGCTTGGCTTGCCTTGTAGGCCGGTGTTTAACCCTTGTCGTTTAGTTGTTGTAGGTTTTGTCAGCTGTTGCTCGCTTTAAGGGGAGCTTAGGAGAGCCCTGACCTTACTTAGCGACGACACGTAGCCTGAGTGCAATGTGTTTGATTGGAATACGTTCGATCGGAATATTTTGGGATGTCGGCGTGTGGGCTTGAGTCGGGCAGCAATTATTTTTCCGACACCTCCCTTCTCTGTACGTTCCATCTGCGTTTCATGCACCAGTTGTCACCCAGGATGGCCCCCATTCACCTGATGCAGGCGCTCCCTGAAGAGCTGGCCAAGCGCGCCCCGTTCCCCCCCCTCAAGTCCATGAAGCAGCTGGGGCCCTCCTTCTTTGATGCGCCCGCGGCTGAGTGCTACGTGAAGGGCGAGCCACCCGAGGACCCTGTGGTGATCGCTTTCATGTACGTGGCCTATGCCAAGATCCTACGCAAGACGCCAGGGTACCAGGGGGGCGTGGACCTGCTGGTGGCATTTGTACAAAGTCGGTTGGCGGAATTCGAGGCGTACGAGGTGGAGGAGAAGGACGGGAACTTCCTGCTGGCGTTCCGGAGTGCCACCAAGGCCGTCCAGTTTGGTGAGATGGTGCAAAGAGAGGCTATGGACCTCCCTTGGAGTGAAGAACTACTTGGGGAGGATCTCGCGGCCGAAGTTCTGCAACCTGTCACGCCACCAGCAGACGGCAGTCCAGCAGAGGACCAGGTCGTCTTCAGGTAAATGAGCCCCTGCACTTTGTAATTGTTGTAATTGTTATTGTTATTTTATTATTGCTATTATTTACTCCTGCAGAGGACCAGGTTGTGTTCAGGTAAATGAGCCCCTGCACTTTGTGATGATTATTATTATCGTTATCGTTATCGTTATCGTTATCGTTATCGTTATCGTTATCGTTATCGTTATCGTTATCGTTATCGTTATCGTTATCGTTATCGTTATCGTTATCGTTATCGTTATCGTTATCGTTATCGTTATCGCCATCGCCATCGCCATCGCCATCGCCATCGCCATCGCCATCGCCATCGCCATCGCCATCGCCATCGCCATCGCCATCGCCATCGCCATCGCCATCGCCATCGCCATCGCCATCGCCATCGCCATCGCCATCGCCATCGCCATCGTTATCGTTCGTTCTTGATATTGCAATTGTTATCGCTATCGGTATTGTTATTGTTATTGTTGTTACTACTATGACAGATGGCTCTTTATTCACACTATGTTACTGTAGCTTCTCTTTGGTTACAACTTACCAGGCCAAAGTGTCACGGGTGTAGGGCTCTGTGCGCCTTTGTGTCTCACTCCTTGCCACCTTGTTAGATCCCTCCCTTGCCACCCAGGCTCCGAATAGGACATGCCTAGTAAATTATCGTAAGCAGGCGCCTGCTAGTCGTTACTAGCTGATCCCTGCGGCAGGCGCCAGTAGAACATAGCATGGGCGCTAGGAAGTAAGGGTTTTCTCACGCTGGCGCCAGAAAGGTTGGCATGTCTGTATGTGTTTCTAGGCTTCCCTGACCCCGCGCATTACATTCGAAAGCCTGCATCCATGCGCCCGCGTTTGCTTACTCGTGTAATCGTAGGTTACGGGCAAACTCTGGTTTGCTCGTGTGAGAAAGGCCAGCTCCATATTGCTTGAAATGGACTATCGCTGTTGGGTTCATGCAGTTCCGTAGCGTAGCCGTCATGCATAGCGATTATTTTAATAGCCGTGGGCCGGGCATATGTCTACTCCCCATAGAATATCGACAGGAATCGGAACGTAACGTCCTTGAAGTGCGCTCATTTGGACCTTCCCCGGAACCCTGCAGGGGCCTGCGGCTGCAGATCGGCATGTGCATGGACGTGCCCAGCGACTGCCAGCCGCACATGGCCACCGGGCGCGCCGCCTACTTTGGGCCGGTCGTCAACCGGGCGGCCCGCATCGCCGCCACGGCCGCCCCCGGCCAGATGCTGGTCAATGATGTGTGTTATCGGGCGGCCAAGGATCACTCTGGTCGGGTCGTCTTCAGCGAGATGGGCAAGTTTGACCTTAAGGTAAGTCTTCAAGTCCTCGCTGCTAGTGCCACCCCAGCTAGTACCGCGGTATCCCACGAGACCGGCTAAAGCCAACCTCCAGGCTTGGCCTTTCGCTATCTTCCATACCCGCATAGTAGTATACTGTTACGTACCCTGTACCATCTCTACTATGTCAGCCACCGCAGGATGCTGGGACCTACCTATGAAGACCAGTTCAACTTCCAACCTACCCGTAAAAAACAGGAGTTCAATGGTCATCGAGCTATCCGTTGCCTTGATTCTATCAAGGTATTTCTGTGGATCACCATTGCATATGGTGTGTTTGTGCCCCAAACGGGTTTTCCATTCGCGTTTTTTCGACCCTATTTTCAACTCCGATTTCTTCTTGATTCTTCTTCTTATTCCGTGGCGCCTGCATGTGCTTTCCTATGAATTACCACGCATCCCCCCCACACACCTCCCCAAACACGCACATGACTTTGTACGCGCCCCACCCACGCCCTGCAGGGTGTCAAGGACCCCATGCACCTGTTCCAGGTCTCCTCCCCCATGCTGAGCGCCCGCCTCTTCCCCCGCACGCTCAAGCTCGCGAGAATCCCGCGCACGGTGTCCACCTTCAAGGGCACGTTAACAGAGAGCGACTCGGAGAGAGACACGAGCATGCAGTCGATTCGAGAGTCGTCCACACGGCTCGCGCTGGAGACCTCCTCCGCGCCGAGGCCCATGCGAAAGAGCATCGTGGTGCGACTTGTGGAAGGACTTGCGGAAGGGCTGGGTCTGAACGTTGCCTCCATGCCTGCCGGTGCTGAGTCCCCGCTGGGATCCCCATCAGGGAATGCGGCCGAGCCAAGCCGGCATCGCCACCTCATGAGCCTGAGCGGGCTTCTCGCGAGGGAGGGGGGGAACTGGGAAGGAAAGAGCCCAAAGTCGCGGTTGGCGCCCATTGCCACCGCGAGCCCGACGGCTTCGATGAATGGGCAACAGGGCAAGGAGCGGCGGCGATCATCCGAGGAACGACGGCAGCAGTCCAGTGAGGGGAGGCATTCATCCGAGGAAGGAAAGCGCAGGACGTCAGATGGTGCAGGATCGCTTGGTCGGACGACGAGCCTGGAGGACATCAAGTATGACGAGCTGTCGTACAACGAGCTCGTGAAGCTGGCCGTGAAGCAGCACCGTGCGATCCTGGAGTTGAAGAAGCGGCCGGCCATGCACCCAGTAGAATGACAAGGTTTAAATGGCAAGGGCCCGGGGTCTGTGGGCCCTGTGTTGGAGCCTCAGAGGGTTCCCTGCGACGGAGATGTAGGATCCCACGCCTCGTGTGCGTGATATATTATCCGGCCCTCGGCCTTCTATAGTATATGTCTGGCTGTATATGACCGGCGTGGGATCCAACAGACTGACTGATGAGATGAGATTGGCATGCAACCTAATTGTGGCCGTAATACTATTTTGGCAGTCTTGGCTGCACGCCGGCTTGTGGAGGAAGTGCGGCAGCTGAGCCCGGGTGAGTACCCTGTTCACTTGGTCTTCGTGGATCATGTCGAGGCCTTTGACTCAGTATTCTGGCCTGCCCTTTGGAATATACTTGCTCTCTACCGGGTTCCCAAGCCGTTGGTTGCTGCCCTCCGCAAGTTGTATGAGGGGGTCTACGGCATCAGTCCGTACGTCGTATGGCACCGCCCGCCCTTTCCCCTCCAAACAGGGGTGGCAAGGTTGTGTTCTGTCACCATACCTGTTCATCGTTGTCGTGGACTAGGTCATGCGCAAGGCGCGCGCCCGCTTCGCCAATGGTGTAGGGCATGCGCCTGGCCTGGTCATGCACAACGACCCCAGCACGCCGGGTGGCAATGCCGATGGGACGGAATACCGCCTGGCAGAATTGATCTACACCGATGATACCAGTCTCATCGAGGATACCGAGCATGTCCAGCTCTGGTTGGACTGCCTGGCCCTGGAAGCACGAGCAGTTGGCCTGGAAATCAGCAAGAAGACTGAAACAATGGCCCTGGGCCTTAACGGTCGCCCCCCACCGCTATTACACCTGGATGGCACAGCGGTTCTACACCGAGCATTTTAAGCTCTTGGGCAGTTGGCTTCCAAACACCAAGGATGACATCGATACACGCATAGGTCTTGCGTGGACGGCTTTGCGAAAATCAGACAGAGTGCGGCACGCGAAGGACCCAGGCGCTGGCCGGAAACGGGATCTTATCAAGGCCCTTGTTCTTACTGTTCTGACGAATGAGGCAGAAGCCTGGACACTTACTGAACATCTAAGGTCCAGATTGAATGGTACGTTTACCAGGACGGCGAATATTTTCTGCGCCAAAAAAATCGTGGTACCGTCTGTACCGTGTATAATGTGTGCCCGGAGCGCGCACCCCTAGCGAAGGTGCCCATGGCGGCGTGCGTTTAGGCAATATTAATTAATATGGCATGGGAAAAGCTAGAAAAACTGCATGAATTTTGCAGAAGATTAGTTGATGACCTCATTTAATGGCGGGAAGTTTACGGTTTGCAATATCGTTAATTTCTCGAACAGCTACGGGCCTGATCAGAAGCTACGGGCGCAGGGGTCCAGGATGGAATTTCTTTTGCGAATAATGAAACTTAGTGCAGGTTTGCAGCAGCGATTGTGAGGCAACGCAGGCTCTAAAGAGCGATTATGAAGCTAACTTAACAGTGTTATCGAATTTGTGCCGCAGCTTCCCGACCGTTCTTGTTACATTTCCGGCATTCACGGTAAAAACCTACGCAGGCCTGCGCATGTCACCTTCAACGTACTCATGGAAGACGCACCTTCCTTGGGCGTCTGGGCTATTGATGACGGCTTTGATGTTAATTAATTAATTAATTAATTAGACTCGTGCTCCCGTTGGGGAGTCACGGAGCATTAACCCCGATGGATGGAGGGATGGGTGGATCCTACCGGTCTAATCTATCTACATCAGCGACCTACAACATCTATCTAACAGCATCACTAACTACAACATCTATCTAAGCAGCATCACGCTGCCCTAGGGGAGCTGTCTGGCGTGCCTCCCGCGGGTTTGCACACGCGGGCGCTTCCCCACAGGGGGGGGCTCGTTGTCTTCTATGACCTGGGCCCACTTGGCCTTGTCCATCATCTTCTTCCAAATCACGGAGAGGCCTAGGCCCCCCCTCAGTGGCCGAAAAAGTGGCCACTAGCACACGCGGGGACCGCAGCACGATGGACTGGAGCTGCTCTGATGCATTACATTATCCTCTGCCACTGTACGTTCCGTTCTTTCGGATCACCACATAGCCGACGTCTTGAGCTAGCCCACCTCACCTTTGTAGCATAAGCTATGCGTCATCCTGCCTATGGTATTGTACTGGTTGTATCGCACCCACAGTGTTGCGCCCCGGCACCATGCTGTGGAGAGAGCGCTCTGTGGCCTCCCCACTAAGTTGCGGCAGTGAGAGAAGCTAGGGCGCCCTCTCTCGATCCTTCTCGCTGTGTATATAGAGTTGAAGGTTCCTTGACTCTGTATTGGCACCCACGTGACGCAGTCACGTGCTTATTAATAATTAATTAATTAATCCGGATCACGTGGCCAATCACAACAAAAATGTCCAAGTAGCTAATTAGCTTAAGTACGATGACTATTTATTCCATGATCAAGGAATACTTGTTCTGTTCAGTCGCAAATATTCTAGTCTCATGAGTCAGCATCTACTCCCTGCCACAAACGTAAATACTTTGACCAAATTATATTAACTTATCGGTTGCCAAGCAGGTGTATCCAGATACTTCTGACACCCCCCGTACTCGGTACACATGCTGCAAATGCTCTTCCAGACTCAAACAACAGGCTGCAAACTATGATGTCCCTGGCAACAGTCGATCATCAGGGATGAACATCAAAAGAAGGCTGGCCAATACTAGTGATCAGGAAAGCGAACAGAGGTATGGAAAAGGTAGGTATACTGCCCGTGATGAGGGATGTCACCATAGGGGGAATCACCATGCAAGAGGAGTAGGAACGAGGGTGGTAGAAGGACATCTAAATCCTCGATAAAGGAATAGTCAGGATGTCGGGATAAAGCATTAGGTACAATATTATCTACACCCTTGATGTATTGCAATTTAAGGGGACGGTCCCGGCGCGAATATTTTGGCACCGAAAAATTCGCGGTACCCGTCCGTACCGTGAAAAAGTGGTGCACGGGGCGCGCACCCCTACCGGAGCTGGCCATGGCGACGTGCTTTCAGGCAGAGTAGAAAAAGATAGCTCGCGGAATGCAGAGAAACTGAGCGAATCTTAAAGACGCGGTGAGTAAATGATACTACTTCGTAGCGGAGTTCGCGTTTTTTGCAGACTGTGTCGATGATTTTATTGATGACCATCGCCACGGGGGTCCAATCTGATGTTTTCGTCGAGAGGAATAAATTAGAATGCACGCTGGCGGCGGTGATTGTCAGGTTTTATGGGCTTTACCTAGCGTCAAGGATGCGTTTAAGTTGTTATTGGTAAAGCTTTAAAAAATTAATTGCTGGGTTTCGGCAAGATTTCCGTCATGATCGGTAAGACACTCCGCCAGGCTCGCGGGATGCGCGTCTTATTATTCCATGGAAGGTTGTTCTTTCTTGCGCCGCTGGGCGAAGGACAATGCCGGTAATGGTACGATCGTGTGATCAACGTGACCCTATGAATGTTTCGCTTCCTTTATGGGTTATCGACGCAAGTTTTCGGCTTCTTTCCGTGCAGTTAGCGCCAGGTATAATGCCATTCCGTGCTGCGCATTGCCAGATTCCTGGCACCTTTCAGTGGTTTTTATGTACGTTGCATGGCTGGGACGTGTCAAAGCGTGACCGTGGCATATCATCGAGTTGTCAGGGATTTGCTGAGTGGTTTTTTGGAAGGAGATTGCTAACAGCACTCAGTTTTGTGTGAATATTGACGCGGCCTTTCTTAGCAGAGGCTTCATTGTGGTTATAGAGGCTCACAAGCTTGAGTTTGTTTCTTGGCAAACAATTGCGCTGGAAAGAAAGGTGGCAGTGGTTTTTCTGAGGGGCATACTGCATGGGTGGAACTGCACAACATAGGTAGGGGTTATCGTTGTCTTGTTGGCCTTTCTCCCAGTTTAAGCCCCCGACCGGCTGAGCTATGGCGGTCGGTCACGTTGAGCTTGGGATAAGGTGAACACAGAGAACTGCTGTCGGAGCTGGCCAACCACTGGTTTATGTCTTAGCCAGCAAAGCCTATCCGGTAAGCCGTAACCGTGGGACAGGCTAGCTGTCCGTACCGACCCGGATAAGGCCCCGGACTGGGGCCTAGGTGGCGCCGACCCTAGGCGCCGCCCTTAGACCGGTCGACCGCATCGGACCGCCGGATTATAGCCGGCGGCTTAGCGGACGCTAGCGGAAGGCGTGCGGACGGACATGGGGAACTTAGAGCCAGATCCTAGGGCTCTAGAGTTACTCAACTCCGACATACTCTTTTGTTCTTTGATTAATTATCAAAAAAATTACATCAAATGCAGACCATACAAAACCCTCTAAGGTAGGCAACACAAGGGGGCCTCAACAAGGCCGTCAAAATCACCACGGTATCGACCCGCGCCCTTGTGATCACACATGAATAGTGATGTAAGAAGTATCGAGAAAAAAAACAACTATTATGCCACCAGACAAAAGGTGACCCATTTATTAGGACCAGTGACCCGCCGACGAGCCCAAGGCACCGTCCAACGTGGCTAGGGTATGGTCCGAGGACAAGCAAAAAAAAACTACCACCAAGATACTCGTGAATGCTAGCAACACAGGGTGAGTTATGGCTGTATTCATAAAGCGCCCGAGCCGTAACCCTGTGTGGCTCACGTGTGTTGCATCGTCATGCGCTTGCGCAACACTGCGTACTGCGGGGCAGCCTCCCGCGCCTCCTTGGTGAGTGCATCCGCGGGATTGAGTTCATCCGCGATGTGCTGGAGACGCGTGACGCAGGAGGCCGCCTCAGCGAGTACGAGGTAATCAACGTCCTGTGACCGCGCATAGGGATTGTCAAGGAAGGCCAAACAACTTTGTGAGTCAGTGTGCACCGTGCTAGTCCAGTGAAGAGTGAACCCACACGAGCCAAATACCCAACCCAGCAAGTACCGCAGCCACATGCCATGTGAGATAGCTGAAACAATGCCCCGGCATTCAGCCGTGTTGGGGCTAGTGGCAATGCGGCTGTGCAGGCGCGAGTACCAATCTAACAACATGCCAGGCTGGCCCTCATTTCTGATAAAGAACAGTGCCCCCATGCGGGCCCGCACTTGGCTGACTGTGCGCGTCTCTAGATTAGCATCCGTCACTATCTCGAGGTGCACCGGCTGTGAGCAATCGAGCCCACGAAGCACAATGCCGGGCGTCATGGCCAGCTGCCGCCAAACATGAATGGACCCGAGTCCTTCCAGCACATCATCGGGCAGGCGAGCGAGCACTGCCAAATCAGGTGCCACCGTGTCCGCCAACCACCCGAGCTTGCCCTTAACCGAGGGCCCATGGGTTGCCAACAGCGGGGACGGGAAGTCGGCCAGCAGGTCAACCACATAGTTGCGGCTATCCTGCATGTGCATGACCCATTCGCCAGAACACGAATCCCGCTGCAACGTAGACTGCACGCCGCAAAACACCACGGGTTTACCCTCCTCATGATCCACCGCCCTGCCCAGGGGAAACTTAGCCGCCACTGCAGCAAGATACTGGGAAGCAAATGTGCGAGGTGCCACCAGCTTGAAGTCATCGCCATGCCACACGAAGAGGGCGGGCTCGCCAGGGACGCCGGTGGGGACCACAAAGAAGTTAGGATCAGCGCGATGGTACGTGGCCCCTAAGCTCTGCAAGACCTCCTCCGCGGAAATGCGGAAGATGATGGGAGAGCTCTGCAGCCCCTCCACCCCTGTAAACAGCTCGATATACTCGCTGCCAATGGTGCCATCCTGCCAGCCAGACCACCGGGACCTTCACCACGTAGCGGGTACGGTGCCTTGCCATGTTTGCTGCGCGACCCCAGCGTCGCTGTGAAGGAATGCCCGCTGAAAGTCACCGCACCACATCCCGTAGTCCTTGCCCGCGTTCCGCTTGCCCAAGTAGATGACCGTCAGTAGCCGATGCGAAACATCATTGGTTGAGCCCAGGGGTATAAAGATCCTTGGCATCCAGCGGGGAGGACCCCTTCGTCTCCGTGACCACGGGCCTAACCCGGAACACCACCGAAGAGTTGGTCTTTTCCGGCTTGTAGGTGAGCACGAACTTCAACCGCAACCGCGTGGCCCCGGCTGGCACACTCTCCAATCCTCGGTAGACCTCGCGCTCTCGCCACTGCTCCTTGGCTCGAATGAACGCGTCGCGCCACGAAGCAAACTTGAGAGGATCTTGACAGTCCAGGACAAGTTGCTCCCACGTCACAGGGCTATCCGCCGCCAGTGAGTGTGAGTGGAGGCCGTTCGAGCTGCGCGGGTGCCAATCCTGAGGCTGAATGATGGACTGGAGGAGCGGCGGTGTGGAAAACGCCGCCATCGGTAAGCGCCGCACGACGCCGGGCTGCCCTACCACCACCCCCAATGGAGCATGGTACTCGCGAAGCGGGATGCTGCCCACCCCCGCGACCGACATCAAGTCATGCAGTGGACACTGAGAACCCTGGGTATGATACGAAAGGTTCGCCCAGCAAGGCCACATCCTCGTAGCCATCCACGACGTGAAATGGCGTGTCAATGCCCAACACCGGCAGCACCACCATCCCGGTAACTTGATATGCCGAAGTGCCTGCAAAGTCGGTCACTGATTTGTACGGCGACTCTAGCACTGGATACAGGGTGGCCGCCCGACGAGAGATAATAGACACGGATGCTTGCGTGTCCACAGCCACTAGCTGCCACGGTCTACACGTAGGAAACAAGGCTGACTTAACCGGCCTGACCCCCTGTGAGAGAGTTTTGACCTGAGCCACCCCTGATGCAGCTTTCGCTTTAAGCGCCTGAGCACGCCACAAGGCCGTGACCGTTGAAGCCAGGTCCCTAGGTGGGCGAGGCGCATGGGCAGGACCCTGACCCTCCGGCGAGGCCACGCTACTAGGCGGGCCTCCCACATTATCCGTGGCTAGCACAGGAGGTGAGTCACTACGTGCACTAGGCCCCCGTCAAACCCACCCCATCCTCATCCCACCCATCCACGGGGTCATATTGGGGCCCAGGGGAGGGGGGGGGTGTAGCTGTGTCTGCCCCTGGGAGCGACCCGTGGGGTACCACCTCAGATGCTACGACAGGCGCATTATCCTTCACTACCATGCACCCCAGTGCCCTGTTGGCTGCCAGCTCACTCTCCATGCCATCAGTTAGCATTTTGGGCAACCAATATGCTAAGTGGATGCAGTTTGGAAAGACCTTTCCAACGCCGTGCTGACCGCCTGAAACAGACAAGGGACAAGAAAGATATGAGGTCCCGAAGTCCTAGCCGTCCGCGGTCAGCGAGGGTGCAACCTTCTGGGTAGTGGACAGGACACGTGGCAGGCCGTGCCTGCACAGGCTTAGCCTGACTATCACGTGACTGTAGTCCACGTAGACCAGGAGGGACAGCAGCCTGCGACTGGTGGGGTGCTGGAACTGGCACAAGGCTGCAAGGATACTAGGCCTTGCAGGCTTGTGACAGGTCCTGTACTTCCTAGGTTGCAGGTAGCTAGGTAAATCCAGTTCGTCCTGGCTCTGCAAGGATGCCAGTGGACGTTGAGGATTTGCTAGCAAGCCTGCAACATGCCTCGTCACACCGATGGGAACGAGGAGCAACAAAGAGGCATATAGCTTGGTCATGGGGATGGCCAAGCTATCTCGGAAGCACGCGCTCTGGTTGCCCACTTGAACGTGGAAGTGACCAACAAGGTGTGGCTTGGTGTTTGGGCTAAGGATTGCTGTCCCAGCAATTGGCTCAAGCTTTGCGTGAAAGACCAAGAGCTCACACGCTCTGGGCTGGTTTCGTCTAACTCGTACTATTGGTTCCGTGGCGCATTTCATGTCGGAAGAAATTCCGGCGCTTGAGCAATCGCCAAGCCAAGGAGCCGCAGTGCCGCGGCAGGAGGCAGAAGGACCTCTGCATCCATACAGCCAGCCAGAAACCGCGTCCACGTTTGTACAAGCTGCGCATTTGGCGAGGGCTTGGCGCGGGGAGGCTGGGTAGCTGTTTTCGGCAACTCGGAAGGGCCGTCTGCCAACGACCCTGTTGTGATGCGTGTGCGGGCCACGACTTCTCCGGGGGAGACGAGTCGTGTGACGGTGGAGCGCTTGATTGCGCTGAGAGACGAGGTCGCAGCGCTTATCTACAGCCTTGAGATCGCCTATCAAGGTGGTCACGTTACGCTGCACGGTTTGGATCTTGCTCGAGAGGCGTTGGGACAGTTAGTCGCCATCAGCCTTGGTGCCACCCGATTATTTAACCATTGGGTCGCGACGAGTTCCCTCGGTGAAGGGACGAACGCTTCACATCTCGTGCGTGACGCGCAGGTGCGTGAGCAGGACAGCCCCTGGTCCTCGCAAGAAGTAGTTGCTCAAACCTGTGAGCACCTTGTTAACATTTTGCTTCAAGAGTCGCGAGGCCACGCAGATCGGTGGCTTATCACCACGCGTCCTGCCGGCATCTGGTCCACATTAGACACCCTCGTGTTGTTGGAGCCCCCGGTGCATACGGTCCGTCGGTGGAAATCGTCACAGGTCGGGAGCTGTCCCACAGGCAGTGCACGACGAGTTCGTCGACCGCCCGTCGGGTGTTATTGTACGCTCGTCCCAGCAGTTGGACGAGGGAGACGGTTCTGCAGCAGGGTTCTCCGAGCGGCAACGTGCAGATTATCACATCCCGCCGGAGCCGTTGCACGACTACAGCACCTACGGCCTTGGGGCATACAACGAGCGACGAGGTGGGGAGGACGCTGGGTGCGTAACGTGGTGTGGGGCAGGCGCCCTAACGAGAGGAGTGTGCCGTTTGACCAAACCACAGACGGGAGGCCCGTCAGTCGCCTTCTTGGACCTTATTCTGAGGAGGAGGTGCGAGCTATTCCTCGGGTGAGGACGCCGGTGGCTGTCACTGCTGAAGAGCGGGAGAGAGAAGCCGCCGCTGAGGCAGAGCGCGAGGCAGAGGAGCTGCCCGACGCTTGAAGTCCTGTCTTCTTTTGCATACCCTTGCGTGTTGCAGTGTCGCTTTGTACATAATATAATGCCTCGTGGGAAGGCCGGCGACGGCGACAAAGGCGAGGAGGAGAGGCCTGTGGAAACGGGCCAGGTGGTGCGAAAGGAGAAGGAGCCCATGGCGGGGGAAGCAATCCCTGCTAGCAACGGTGACGGGAGCAAGAGGCCGGGAGGCAAGCGCAAACATGAGGAGGCGATGGAGGAGGCCAAGCGGGCGCGGGCGGAGTGGCCTTCAGATGCTGTGCTGGTGGCTGGCGGACAACCAACGCTGGAGAAACGTAAGAGGGACTTGTCCTCTGACGATAATGGTAAGCGTCGTCATGTAGACGTGCCCTCCCCCAACCCTGCTGGCCCAAGTGGTGTCGTAACTGTGACGCCCGCTGTGACTGGTGTCGCTGCTGTGACGCCCCCTGTGGCTGAGACAGTTAGGGCGTTACCGGGGTCGAGGCCTCACATGAGCGCCGTGTCCGTCATGAATGGCCAAAAGCCTCTCTGTCCACCATTAGCGCAGGAAGCACTAGATAAATGGCTTGAGGACATGGAGCTGGTGGTGCTCTCTGTGGATCCCACCGTGAATCTGGTGCAAGTCTTTCATTCCTCAACATGCAACCGGGATTCCTCTGAACGTGTGCGTGAGAAGACTAGGGTGGCTGTGAAGGACAAGCTAACCTGGGCACAGTTCCTGGATGGACTGAGGGAGGAGTTTTCAGACAAGGTTTTGAACCTCACAAACTACTATAAACACCAGTATGACACGTTCGAGATCATTGGCCCTGTTGCAGAGGAGTGGGCCAGGCTCAACCGTATCAGAGACAAGGGGGCCAAGTATGGCTTCCTGGTCACAGATAGAGCCTTGGCAGACTATTTCCTGGACCGAATGGGGTTGAGTGTGGATGGGAGGAACAGTGCCCGCATGTTTCTGAACCAGACAGATGGGACCTTGCGTGCTCTAGAGCTGGTTATCCTTAGTATCAGGAAGCCAGACCCTGCCTGCAAAGCCATTCAGTCCCACGGCAGCAATGCCACCTCCGCTGCACAGGCCCAAGGTGATGTCCCCGGGTACCCAGCCCGTGGTGGGGCAAGGCCTAACAAGCGTAGGCGCTTCAGGCGCCAGAGGAATGGGGCTCAGGGTGGCAAGGGTGCAGGTTCCCAAGGAGGGGTTGGGAGCCAGCAAGCTGGTGGTCAGCAGGGCAAGGGTGGCCAAGGGCAAGGCAAGAGCCAAGCTCAAGGCAATCAGGGCAAGCAGGGTGGGCAGCCTCAGGGAGGCCAGGGGAAGCCTGGCAAGGGTGGGGCTGGGTCTGGAAAGAAGGGTGGAGCATGCTTTGTGTGTGGCAAGGAAGGTCACTGGCGTCGTGAGTGCCCTGACAGGAAGGCCAAGCCTGCTGGGGCAGGGGGCCAGTCTGGGCAGCAGTGACTAGCTACATCATCCCCTGTAAATAGTCAATCACCCCTTGGGGAAGGTGTGCTGATGTACATAAGGATGGGGGTGTGCCCCTTGTGCAGCACCAAGGGTGTAAGGATGTTGTTCTTCCACTGGATTGCAATAACAATGCTGCAGCTGAATCCCTATGCCTCATGCAGGTGGTGGGTCTCCAGCAGGTGCTGGCCTGGAGGCCAAAGGACCTTGCTGGAAGGGCCTGGAGCGGTCCAGGGTGCAGGGCCTGGCTTGGGGCGTCAGGATGGCCTGCAGGGAAGCCCTGGAACCTCAGGAGTGGATCATGTGTCCCCACACACGGTTCAGACGTCTCGCCAGGTCAGTACTGAGAGAGTGCTGAGCTATGCTGAGGCTGGCCATAGGTTGCATCACATGTTTGGACATTCTGGGCAGGCAGCAATGTTTGCTTGGAAGTTAGGTAGGGAACCTTTGTGGGAGGCATGCCAGGCTGCTGCTGAGAACTGTGGTTGCCAGGAGAATGCTGTTCACCCACCCCAGTCCCATGCTAGGGAGCCTGCTAGAGAGCGTGGCGACATCCAGATGGATATCCAGCATATCAGGGGCTTGTATATATTAGTGGGGGTGGACAGGTTCAGTAGATATAGACTGATAGACATTCTACCTGGTATGCAGGAGCATCACTTGTTGTTGGGTATGAAGGCCCTGATCCCAGGCTTTGGGGTATGCAAGAGTGTGCAGGCAGACTTGCAGTTTGACTGTTTGCTCAAGCATCAGGACCAGCTGCCTTGTAAGCTGGTAGTAGTCCCCAGGGAGAGTCATGGGCAGCAAGGGGCTGTAGAAAGATCCATACGTGAGTGAAGACAGTGGTGCTAGCAGCAGTCAGTGCCACTTGTGGCATCTGCCTTAGAGAGGGCAGCCTGGTGTAAGGGGATAGAAGAGCAGCTGAACCACAGGGTTAATTACTACTTTGATGGTGTGGCTGTCTCTCCCCTGGCCCTGCAGTATAGCTTACTACCTGAGAATGTGGTGCAGGCCAGTCTTAGAAAGGCAGACAGGCTGTTTGCCCAGCTGAGACGTAAGGACAAGAACTGGAATGTGCTGAGGCCTCAGGTGGGGCTGAAGGTCAGGATGTGGAAGGAACCATCTATTCCAGGCAAGCGGGGGAAGTGGCAGGATGGGGTTGTCACTCGTGTGGAGGAAGCTAACAGATCTTGCCTGGTGGCTTTGGAAAAGGATCCAAGGCACGTGTACAGGTTGTCCTGGGCTCATGTCAAGGAGAGAAGGCCACATGCAATCTGGCCTGCAGACGGGCCAGGCCCTCCCAGTTGGGTTGAGGAGCCAGGCCAGAGCCAGGCAGCAGCAGCTAACAATCCTCTGGTGGTGGATGATGGTCTGTCCCTACTGGAAGATGACGAGCAGGAGGCTGCTGAAGCAACTGTCACAAGGCCAGAGGGGACGGGGCAGCCACCTAAGGCCCGGGGGCCTCTCATGGCGGACGTCATCCGAGCACTCATGCGCAGCAAACATGATCCCAAGGTATCCAAGCTCACGGGGTGGGGGTCGTGCTGGGCAGCTACAATGGAGGTAGATACCAACTCACAGGTGTCTGTCATCAGGGAAGAGGATGCTGTAGGCTTACAGATGTCCCATCCCAGTTGCCTTGCTGTGTCTGATTTCTCAGGAAAGGTGTCCATGAAGATCCTTGGGGAAGTGAGTGTGCCTATCTTAGGGGTGCCCACCACGTTCTGTGTGGTAGAGGGCTATCAGGGGCCTGCCATTCTGGGTCAGAACTTCTTGTGCATGCCAGGGGTTACTTTGACCTCTGATGAGTTGGCACTAGAAGGCAGGGGCAGCCTCCCCCTTGAAAGATATCACTATTCCCAGGGTCTTGCAGTGGCGGTGAAGGCTGTTAAGAGTCAGCCAGCTGAGGGTCCTCAAGGTCAGGAGCCCATAGCTGAGGACCTGTTGATAATCCCAACCACCTTTGATCCACGGCAGTTAGGGGTAAACAGGTATCAGATAGCTGCTCACAGTCCTATTCCCTGGCGCCAGCTAGTCGAGATGATGCAAAGCCCCAAGATGGCTAAGGCATGGACTCTTGGCTTTGTTGCTTCTGGGCATGAGTGGATAGTTTCCAACTGTGCAGAACCTGTGGATGAGCTGCCAGAAGTTCACCAGCTGCTCAGATTGATGTTTGTCCTCAAGCTCAAGGAGGTAGATGGTGTCCAGGTGCCACATGTCAGACCAGTTGTAACCGAGTATCATGGCACTGGCCAGTTGTTAGATGAGGAGCTCTATACTCCAGGGATGCTGCATGACACGTGGAGGATTCTGCTGTGTATATTTCTGTCTTTTCTGGTCAAGGGTGTGCCCTATAGCTCTGTGCTGATTGATTTCAAGAGGGCTTTTCTCAAGGGTGACCAAGATCAGGCTAGGCAGACTTGGAGAGATATCCCTCCTTTCTTTGTGACTGTACCTGCTGTATGGAGAGCAGAGATAAAGGCCAGGTACCTGAGAATTCTGAAAGGGTTGGAAGGTCTCAGGTCCAGTCCCATTATCTGGAGAAAGAGCCTAGAGAAATTCTTGAAGAATACTTGTGGGTTTTCTGTGTCTCCAGTGGATCCCTGTTTGTTCCAAGGGTCCCACAATGGCCTTCCTGTCTTTGCCTCACTGCATGGTGATGACCTGCATCTCATAGGTCCACCAGACTGGGTTGAGGCTGTTTTGGCCAAGATCCAGAAGCGGTTTGAGCTGGGTAAGATACAGCACATGGTGGAGAATGAGCCTATGGTCTTCTGTGGCATGCAGGCTACGTTGTTCCAAGCCAAGGGCTCGTGGTTCATCAGGATGGAGGGTGGTAAGGACTACCCACAGCAGATTGTAGATGCATTGCAGGAGCCCATCACGCAGGCTAGGTGTGCTACCATCAGGGGCATGCTGGCATGGCTTGCAAGTATATGTGCCCCTGACCTGCTGGTTTTGAGTCGACTCACTGATTCCCAGCTGGTTGAGGTGGGTGCTGAGAGTGTGGTGCAGGCTGTCATGATGTCTCCCCCTCTTATACTGGGTCCTGTGGATTTGTACAAGCCCCTTGACATGATCCTTTATGTGGACAGTTCTATGGACAATAGGAAGGTCACAGAAGTCAGGGGCAGGGCAGCAGCATTAGTCACCCTGGAGCAAGATCACACCTCACTTGTTACCTGGTACAGTCGGTTGCAGAACAGGGTTACACCCAGCAGTGATATTGCTGAGTGCAGGGCAATCTGTGAAGGGCTGCATACTGCTCTTTACTTAAGGGAGCTCTTCTACCAGCTATGTCAAGTGGCTTCCTGTAGGTTGCAGCTGCACACACTGGTGAGGACTGATAGCATGGGCATGGTGCAATTTGTGCACAGGCAGCTAGCCAGGAGCAGGGACCTTGACTACTTGTTGCTCAAGGAGATGTCCTACCTAGCTCACATTGAACATGTGCCTGGTGTGGATAACCCTGCAGATGCCCTCACCAAGCTGGAGGAGAAGGCGGAGCGGCAGTACCCCCTGCTCCGTGGGCTCATGGACCCCTTGCACGGGCGGCCATAGAGACCAGGCCTTGCTTCAGCTTGGGTGTCCCCGGTGGGTTGTTTGACCAAAGTGCCAAGTGGTGACTGGTGCTTGCTGGTTGACAACTGGTCCTTCAGGGTTAGGTACACCCTCCTGGACAGGAGTTGGTGTGGAATGTCACTCCTACCAGCTGAGAATCATGCCTGGCCCTCCCCATGGGGTTCAGAAGAGTCGCCAGGACTTAAGTCGACGCCTTTGGCCTCAAACAGTTAGGCCATGCAAGGGCAACCCGAATGCTGGTTCTTACAGGTTGCTGTACATATGTTTTCTAGTGCTTGTTTCCAACCTGTTGCTAATAAAGAACCTGGTTGTGTGACCATGTGACATGGTTGCCAGGGAGCCACATTCTGGGTTATATAATGCTTGAATAAAACATAATCATGTCATTCTCATGTTGTTCATGGTTGTCATGTTTGTCTTGTGAAAGTTCCAGGTCACCTATAAACCTGGAGGTTGGGGTGGGGTTCAATTCCCCAGCAGAGCCACAGCCTGGCGTGAATGACTCCTGGGCTTAACACCCAGTGAAGACATGGGCTCCCCAAGGAGACAGCATTAATCTAGGTGCTACCTGGGTTCTTTGAGCAGAAGGGAAAGGTTGGCCAAGGCGGGCGCCATAAGAACGGGCGCCTGTGATAACTGTGAAAGACCAGGAACTCACAATAGTACGTTCTTGGCATCCTGTAATCCCAGCCATTGAGCTAGGTAATGTACCTTGACATTAATCCAACACCAAGTTCCCAAGGAAAGGTTGGGAGCTGACCAAGGGGTCAGGGGATAACCTGGGGTGACCTCTGATTCACTGGCCAGCATACCTAAGCTGTTCCAAGGGCACATATGTTGTGTTCCCAAAAGGAAGGCAGGAACCTGGGCCCTGACAGGTCTGATCAACCTCAAGGGACCAAGCGATCTGTGGCTGAGTGGGCACAAGCTAGGCTAGGTTGTTTCAAGCTGGTCCAGCTCCAAAAAGAAGAAAGGGTTGGAGTTAGCATTTTGGGCAACCAATATGCTAAGTGGATGCAGTTTGGAAAGACCTTTCCAACGCCGTGCTGACCGCCTGAAACAGACAAGGGACAAGAAAGATATGAGGTCCCGAAGTCCTAGCCGTCCGCGGTTGGCGAGGATGCAACCTTCTGGGGTAGTGGACAGGACACGTGGCAGGCCGTGCCTGCACAGGCTTAGCCTGACTATCACGTGACTGTAGTCCACGTAGACCAGGAGGGACAGCAGCCTGCGACTGGTGGGGTGCTGGAACTGGCACAAGGCTGCAAGGATACTAGGCCTTGCAGGCTTGTGACAGGTCCTGTACTTCCTAGGTTGCAGGTAGCTAGGTAAATCCAGTTCGTCCTGGCTCTGCAAGGATGCCAGTGGACGTTGAGGATTTGCTAGCAAGCCTGCAACATGCCTCGTCACACCGATGGGAACGAGGAGCAACAAAGAGGCATATAGCTTGGTCATGGGGATGGCCAAGCTATCTCGGAAGCACGCGCTCTGGTTGCCCACTTGAACGTGGAAGTGACCAACAAGGTGTGGCTTGGTGTTTGGGCTAAAGGTTGCTGTCCCCAGCAATTGGCTCAAGCTTTGCGTGAAAGACCAAGAGCTCACACGCTCTGGGCTGGTTCGTCTAACTCCATCCCCTTGCTTATAGCCTGCCGGCACCGATGCCCATGGTACCCTATACACCCGATCATTCCACTCTATGTCTATGACCCGCAGCGGCCAGTCTAACTTTGTGATGGCCCCAGGCCCCTGCATGGTGCCCTGTTTGCCGCTGGGCGAGCTCTCCTTGTGGAACATGACCAACTGCCCGACCTCAAAAGCGCTAGACAAATCAGGCAGCGTGGCATCCTTGAGCCGCAGCTTGGCGGCGGTATCCTGTAGATGCTGTTGGTATGCCTCGACTACCTCGGGTGAGTAGGTGCCCGCTGACAGCCCCCGAGGCGTGACTAGCCCAAAGCCCTTGACATCGAGCACGTGCCTATGGTTGCACACATGCATGAGCTCCTTGCACCACGCCGTCTTGGCCGTGTAGGATTTGCCATGTGGGTTATCCTGTCGCTTGGCTGCCATGTACAGTCTTGACATAGCTTACAGTGCGATCTATCATGCCCATATTGCCGTGATCCTCACGCCCCACGATGACCACGGCCTCCATCCCCGGCAAACCTTGCACACAGCGGAACTGCTGGTCTAGCATGAGCTCCACTATGGGATCAAAGAAAGCCAGGCTGATCTTGATAGCCCTGTGCAGGTCAGCCTCAAACATGTGAGGCAGCGGCTCAATGTAGGTGACCTTGCTGAACCTATCCTTGACTATGAAATAGGTGTTCCCCCCTTCCATGTGCATGACATCCCCCACAAGGTACCCTCGCTCCAAGGGTGGAGTCTTGGCATGCCGCCTACGCGACTTCTTCCTGATCTTGATGCAGGCAGGACACTGAGCACGCACATTCTTCAGCTCGTTGTATAAAGGTGCCCCTAACATGTGTGCCCCCTCTACCTCGGCTTGGGCCTCATGCCCGTATGCACGGTGCATCTGGTATGCTAACAGTTTCAGCGTGACAGCCTGAGGTGCAGTGGCATTGTCAGGATTCTCAACAGATGGGGTGACTACGGATGGGTAGTGACATTGGCTAACTGTGCAGCTTCAGAGGCTGCACGAAAGGCCGCCCGTGTGAGCACCTTGCCAATGTGAAGATCCACACTAGGGTGGTGTGTACCGAGAACATCTGCCCGCCCAGCATTCTCTTGCACTGTCTCAACATTCCTCATACGCCCAACCGCCCCAGTATCTAGCTGGGGTGCTGCAGTAGTGCTTGGTCGCTCGGCGTTGTACACACCCGACCTAGAAGGCACCACATTGCTTAGGTCACGCATTGTAGATCCGTGCTCAGTAAGCACGTGATCCTGGCGCGACAGTGCCAGAGCAGCATCAACGGATTGTGTGAGCACATCACGGAATGAGACAGGGGATGCAGTCACGTTGCTTTTAGGAACGACGTCAGGCTCTACGACGGCCCGGTTCAGCGTGACACATGGAGCAAAAGAAGGGGTATCGAGCGTGCTCTCACCTGACTTTCGTGCTGCCCGTCGCTCTGCCCACTCCTCGCGTGTGCCGTGGACGACGATGCGCTTGGCCTTGCACGCCTCCACGCTGTGACCACGCAGAACGTCGTGGCACTTGCGGCATAGGTTGTCCTCGAGCTCCAGGTCCGGGCGAACTCGGCAGTCATCCCGGACATGGCGACGTCCGAAGCAGCGCTCACAGCGTTGCTTGCGGTCATGGTAGACGCCCCCTGCTGCCGCTTGGCCGGGGCATTATCACCCTGCTTGGCGTCGCCACCATGCCTGCGCTTGCGCCCCTGCTGGCCCCCGTTGTTGCCGTGGCCGACGACCTTTTTCAGGATGGCCGTAAGCTCCGACCGCGTAATTGGAGCCTATGCGCCTGAAGAAGAAGACGCGCCGGTATCCACCTTGCGCAGGGATGGCAGAGCGGCCGAGGCAGTGGGCTTGGACTGCGCACTCTTGAAGCATGAGATCAAATACAGCATGCCCTCGTCGAAACTGACAGCACTCTTCTTTTTGAGTTCCGTCGCTATGGTCAGATGCACATCCGACGACAGGTCGCATTTCTTGAGAAATCGATTGCACAGGAAAATGGGCTTGAGAGTATCTAGCAGCTTGTGCTTGTGCACGAAGACCTGGAAATCACGTGCAGCCCCGGGCAAATTTGCCTTATTAACTGCATAGCCCTCGAAGTCGTTGAAGGCTTGCTCGTCGGCCTCTTCCTTAGACCGCGACAAGTGGGCATCTAGACCGTTGTAAAAAACTTCCCAGGTTTGTTTGTTGTCGTCCGCAATGCGAACTAGATTGGCAATGTTTGGGTGCTTGGTTGTACTGCAGAATACTGCACGGAACTTACCAATCAGCTCCGAATCTTTGTCCGCGCGTCCATCGCGCAGACGCTTGAGAGCAGCCAGAAAATCTGCTGCGTCGCCCCGCCGTATAGTCGGCAGGTAGATCAGCGGGCACCTCCGTTTGCTTCAGAGGGCCGCGATTCAGTGCATCGTCAGCAGCAAGCATCAAATGCTTGAACTGCTTGGCCAGTTCAGGTTGCGCCACGAGGGTTTGCATCAACCTCGTGGCCTCGTCCGCACTAAAGCGTGGCAGGACAGTCCCTGCGGCCTCGCCACTTGGCGTATCTGTGTGTTCGCCCGTGCGGCTCCGTGTACCGGAAGCCATCGGGATTTTTATGAATACAAGTTAAAGCCCCCGACCGGCTGAGCTATGGCGGTCGGTCACGTTGAGCTTGGGATAAGGTGAACACAGAGAACTGCTGTCGGAGCTGGCCAACCACTGGTTTATGTCTTAGCCAGCAAACACATCACCTAAAATCGGTCCGTCCGGTTACATGAGATCCTGGGAATTTTGGCGCGAACGCGTCGCGTTGAGGACGACGGGACCAGAAAAATTCCACCTCGCATGGCTGTCGACCCTATGTCCGCCGGAATATCAGTCATAAGTCAATTATGCATGTTAAGTCGCTGCGATGGATGCAAACGACGCGTAAACTCTCCTGCTTTGCGACGATGCATGGTAGATATTATTCGCGTATGTTCATGCGTCAAAATAATTCGCAAACTGAGACGCTGTTTTTTTGTGTCGGCCAGATCTGGAATTGGCAGCGAAAATGCATGTTTATTAATTGTGGGGGAAACTTTTTTGTTGGAAGCTCACAATTCCCAAAAGGTCGAATCCGAATGGGCTTCAAGTCTACTTTCACGAGCGCTAATCAGTTTTTCGAGAAACGAATCACATTTTCCAGGCTGTCGCATTACCTGCCGGCAGGTCAGATTTTGCTGTTTTTCAGTGACGTTTACGACCGTCCTTGCTTGATGCGTTTCTTCCTTTTTTTCGGCTCACGGCATGGCGGGGCTTGTTCCAACATGCCTGCGGAGGTGTAAGCTGTGTAGCCATGATTTAAAAGTCACATATTGCTCTCGCGCCACCATCTGTTACTGCTCGACACTGCAAGAAACACTGGTTGCCTGCTCGCAACGCAAGCACAAGCACGACAACGGTGCCCTTATCCACATCCAGGCGTGTATTTCCGAGAAAAACTTCAGGCTTTTGTCGCGGCATACCTTCGGTGTTCCAAGCCGTTCACCGCTCCCCGAAATAGTCTTATGACTCGCTTTTAAAGCATTGTGGGTTCGCGTCCGCCATCTCCGCCGGGTGCTGACACGAGATGTTCGCGCTGAACCTGGACTGCAAGGTCGCCCGCTACCGGTTAGCTGTACGTATTTAGCAAGCTCTGGATGATATTGTCATGGTTTTGGTGCAGGAAGGTGCTGTGGGGGGGTCTATCTCACCTCTTTACCTAGCTTTCCTCCTCCTAGCTTGACAGCTAAGTTTGCATCAGGAAGTCATGCTTGTTGACAAAGCTCGATGGATGTCAACCTTGGGATGTGCTGTGAAGGTGTTAGCATGCTTGCTTGAAGAATTGAATGCGTATGTGTGCAAGCAATCGACATTTTTTTTAAGGGCAGTAGGTAGCAGCCACGTTCTTATTCAATTGTGTCAGGACGTCTATGTTGCCTTTACTGCACTCTGTCCTAGAGGAGTTTGATGCCACTGTAGATGACTATGACCAGTGGGGTGGTGAGGATGGGCCGGTGTGCTGGGGTGAGCCTGAAGGGCATCTTGGATCACGTGACCCTTAGGCAATCATGCCAGGCTGTGCAGTTTATGGCTTGTGATGTATGGATGCAGCGGGTGAAGCAGGTTGTCGTTGCCGTGGCCTGTGTTAGTGAACTCTATCATCTTTTAACTTACCCAAAGCCCCCCTAGACCTAAACTGCCTCGCCTTCTTTGAGGGGTTGCCTTCTTTGAGGAGTGCCATGTCTTGAAAGGTTTGTTGGGGCCCTGGCCTTTCAGAGTAGGTTGAGGTGGAGAGGGGTGGCACACTGCTAGGTGATGGCAGGGCCATCAATGTGATGCACCTTACGTTGGGATGGGGACCATGCATTTGTTCTTGTTGCTAGCATGGGCAGGGTGAGCGGCTGGGAGTAAGGTGTAAGTGCTACTTGTGCCACTGTCCGAAAGGGGAGCTCCATGCGGTGGGCAAACAGCGTTGCAAGCGTACACTTAACACAAATGTGGTCTGATGCACTCAGCTGACCTGCCATGTCTCTTGATGCACCAAACCACACTAAAGGCTTGATATAGCCGGTAGGAAATGCATGTGCATGCAGTGTCAAAAGCAGAGAGGGACATTGTTAGCACATGAGTGTGATTGTAAAGATGAGTGTGAGCCTCCCCGTGCCATCCCATGCATTTTACACCTATTTTTGGCAATCCCCCATCACGCCGCAGTTATGCACCGCCTATGCAAGGGGGATGAATAGACAGTTCTAGGTGTGTTGAGGGATGAGATAAGGGTAAACATGAGGAGCCATGCAGGCTAAAAAGGAAGGGCGATGTCAACAGTGTGTTTGCCCAGATTTTGATGTCAGGAGGGGCTGAAAGATCAGTGGCCACGATAAACCTAGGTGGATTACATGAGAGATGACACGACCATGAGAGGGTGGTAGATGAGTTCAACTGAGAAGAGCTAGCATTACATGCACAGATTCTTAATGACCTATGGACTGTCCAAGGGTTGGAGTTCAGTGCACGTTCCAAAGACTATGATGAGCATGACGATGATGGCAAGGGGGCGGGGGGGCGCAATTAGGACAGGCACTGATGCAGAATCATGTTGCACAGCAGCTAGGTGCTGAGCTCAATCGAATAGCAGCCCAAGCCACTGCTGTCCTTGATTGCGCTTTGTATTTCCATGTAGCAGAGAGGCACCTGGCAGATATATATTTGGATTAGCTGCTATAAGACACGCACAGCAGGGGTGCCCAGCAGAGTGGGCCAAGTACTGCAAAGGAGATTGTGTGTGCTGCCGAGCGGGGCCCGTTTAGAAAAGAGACTGGTCAGCCGACAGGCACGACTGGTCAGCCAAGCTCCCCTTTTGAGGCTTGTAGGCACTACGGTGCTTGTTCCGAATGCCAGCATCTACTGTGATTGATGGTGATTTTTTCCCTTGAAGATCGCTTTTTTAGTCTGTGTTGGCTAATGTATCCAGCCCCAGTGGCATGTATATGAATCCCATGACAGCCATGACGATAATTGAGTGAAGAATGCAAAGTTTTACGAGACAATGGCGCAGAATATGGAGTATTTTGGCAAAAATCGCTCTATTTCTGCTTGCATCCGTCACTTTAAGTGGGCCGGCAGTGGTCCTAATATGTCCAACTTGTGTTCTAGTGTAAATTCAAGTATTGTGCTATTAATGTGACGAATTCTGGCATGATTGGGCCACATATATGTGCTGGCAGGGGCTTCATAAGTTTGAAAATAATGCACTAAAACGGTGTTTTGGCTCATGTATGCCAGAATTATAGCACATAGTTTGGTCCTACATTGCATACTTAAGGGCGGCCTTTGTCTTTGGATGTAAATTAATAAGCATGACCATTTCCAGCTGAATTGGACTACATTTACTACTTGTGTGTGGCTGCTATGCCTCCTTATGCCTGGAAAACATCGTATTTTGCACTTTTCCACGTCACGGTTTGATGCTAAAACTAGTTCAGTTGGCCCCCCAATTTATGTGATGTGAACAGGGTCCTAGGGGGACCTTAAGTCCAGAAAGGCACCCCGATCTGACTATGTGTGTGGGAGATATGACCCCATGTAACAAAAAAGGCCATTTTTAGGTGATGTGAGCCTATCCGGTAAGCCGTAACCGTGGGACAGGCTAGCTGTCCGTACCGACCCGGATAAGGCCCCGGACTGGGGCCTAGGTGGCGCCGACCCTAGGCGCCGCCCTTAGACCGGTCGACCGCATCGGACCGCCGGATTATAGCCGGCGGCTTAGCGCACGCTAGCGGAAGGCGTGCGGACGGACATGGGGAACTTAGAGCCAGATCCTAGGGCTCTAGAGTTACTCAACTCTCCCACTAAAGGGGACCCGTCCCTTCTAACCACCCCAAAAGTGAACTCATGTAATAACATTGTAAGTCCACATGATATGTCCAGATTTGAGTTTGGGGCATCAAAACAACATGTTTGGGCATGCATCCCCCCACCTGTAGGGTTCATGACCCCTGGCTATACACCGGATGCCAGCATAATACGCTAAACCATAGGGTCATGGCAAGACCAAATTGAATCAGCCATGATATTTTCTTTAAGTTCCCACTGTTTACAAAAAACCTGGCTAGTTGGGTCCCAAAAATGGTACTTCAAACTAGTAGGTGTTAAATTTTGACCTAAAAAGGGTCTTTTTTAGCACATAAAAAAATAAATCAAATCAATAACACATGTTATATGGCCAGCGGGGTTAAAATCAAATATTACATGGTGGGAAATGTATACTGACCAATTTTCAGCTCAATCTGACCAGTAAAACACACATATGATCATGGTTATAGCCCTTTTCAGGACTTGGAAAAAACTGGAAAAACTGTCAATCAAGCACACTGTTGGCCCCCGTGTCATCACATGCTGCACAAAACCAGGGATCACCAGGCACGGTGGACAGCGTGAAACCCAAGCACAACATGTGGCCCCCATGGTCGCCCGGATCCTGGTTGGAACACAAGAGAAAGGGGTTCACCTTCTTGTGCTCTGCACCGCCACACACCGTGCAGAGCACACTGTCACTGCCACTGTCACTGGATTCCCCCCCCCCTTCCTGCCCAGCCACGGGCTGCCCGTAGATGGCATAGCCACTGCCATGCTCATACCCCCCCCCGGCCTTGTTATCCTTCCACTTGCCCCCCTGGGCCTCAGTTTTTTTCTTCTTGCGCATCCTGCGCCAGTTTGGGTCCCTCTTCTTGGCCTGCTGGCGTGCCCTCTCCAGCTTGAGGGAGGCCAGCTGCTCCTCCACAGCCGGACGTGTGACCGTGATTCCCAACCACATACTACCATCCTCTGCACATATGGTACCTCCTATGTTCAAGGTTTGACGACGTTCTGACAAGAACTGCCCAAGTTACAACCATTCCAAGACGGCCACCCATGTAGACACTACAAGGAAATTATAGTAACCATTCAGCCACACTAGCACCTCCTTCTTCATCAAAGACATCTGCAAACTGACCAAAGCACACATGATTAACTCTTGCACGCTGACGGCAACGCATGCTCAACGTGGGGGGTCATTGTGACAAGAACTACTCAAGTTGATGGGTTTCCTATATGACCACCTGACAAGGCGCTAAGGACCACTCAGTAAGTTAGTAACCCCACAGTGCCACTTAATATGCCATCCAACATGCACCCAAACCATGCAGAGTATGTTTACAAAGTACAAAGGGGTGGCCACGCACCTCATATGTGTTCATCATCCCTCCAGCATGGCCAGCCTTGTAAATATGTTCATAGCCTTGACGATGGTAGCCCTAACATGCCTAAGCAGCATTTCCTATGTTTCTCCCAGGTTAGAGTGTAAGGTTGATGCCAACCAAGCTAATCAGCTCAACAACACCTCCTAAACTGTCCTCCCCGGCATGGATGACAAACTGGGACTATGGAGGGCAAGGAACCAAGTAGGAACATGGTATATATAGCTTGCATGCAGTCATGCATGTCAACCATGGTTGGCTCAGCACATTGTAGTCTTGTCACATCATCATAACAAAGGAAAGCTCAAACAACCATTGGTGCCAGCTATCTACATGCAGTCACACAA
The DNA here is from genome assembly GCA_009746045.1 of Mesostigma viride. NCBI lineage: Eukaryota > Viridiplantae > Streptophyta > Mesostigmatophyceae > Mesostigmatales > Mesostigmataceae > Mesostigma > Mesostigma viride. Next base: position 961,176 of record RPFO01000595.1, on the reverse strand, counting down.
ATGCAATATCTCCAACATCATCATCACTATAACACTTCCATCCCTGCACGATAAAATGCAAAGAAACCATTGGCGGCCCTTCAGCGCATGAGCGCTGTGATGCCGCTGCGGCCTGCGAAGAGAGGGTGCGTCACTCTCAAACAACAAGAAGCGTCCATACGCACAACATCCTTGCCAGAACACGTTTTATGAAATGCCTTATACCTTTCCGAAGAGCTATAGGCTGCGACTGAAGCGGCCCTGATCACGACATCAACGAAAACAATCTAAAGCTGCCAGGTATTCGGCAACACAACGGCAAGCGACGGCAAGCTAGCTGGCGGAAACTGCCCAAAAAGAACGCAAAAAAAATCGAACGATGAGCTCATAGAAGAAGGCACTGACAGCATATAACATTCGCGACAAATCTGTAACTCGCCCTCGTAAATCCCTCGCCCAGGCGCGCAATAACAGCCGTTATTCCATGGACAGGTCAGACACGCACTGCGCAGGTCTGAACAATTACTTACCGATAATGGCCGAAAATATGGCAAAAAGCACCAGCTCGGTTCAGAATTCGATGCAACCGATATTAACGCCTGCTTCACGGTCAGAACAACCCCCAAAACCGCGATTTGACAGCCGCTATCATGAATTATATTTCATTCCGCGCGACCAAAAAATTCAGATTACCCCCCATGCCGATGGCATAAAAAAACAACAGCGATATTGTAAACCAGCTGATTTCCGCCACAGACTAACATCATAAACTCATCCTCTTTTAGATTCGAGTAAAATTTTTGCATTTCGCCTGCCCTAGTGTGGTAGTTTCGCCTGAACGCAGTCGCCATGGCCACTTCCGCAAGGGGTGCGCGCACCGTGCACGTGAAATTTATGACCTGCGGTACCGGCGCGAATTTTTTGGCGCCAAAAATTCGGAGGGACGGGTCCCCTAAAATGGGAGAGCCCTAATTCATATGCTAGCAAGGCAAGGTAACCATGGTAAGAAGCCTTGGCAAGCAGCATGTATGATAATAATGCTTTCTCTGTGGACTGTCTGTTGTTACAGTACCCTTGTTGGGCAATTAGTGGATATGGCTTTCTAGGGTGTGTTTGAGCTTGGTTTTGGGATGATGCCCACACCATAAACCTGGAATATGCTTTAGAAGTGTTGGCTAGGCATGTAGAGCTACCTGCCTCATTGTTGTGCACACACGCAACAGGTTACCCGTGTCGAGGTAAGGCAAGGGCACATGACGTGCCCAGCCACCTCCTTGTACATTGTGGTCGAATTGGGCATGGTCAGGAGCCTTTTGGATGGCATAGGAAGTGTTAGTGTGCTTAATACTCACTAATGCCTTCCTTAGCGTCTGCACAGGTGGCCAACTGCCAAAATTAATAACTGCTACAGCTGAGCTCAGAATGCCACCAAACTTTGACAGTGCCTTCTATGTTCATGACAGAATTTGACTTGTGCTTTTCAGGCCTAATTGATGTGTTATGAGTGTGTATGGGGACGCCCCGCCTAAAAAAGCGTATTTTTGGCCCAAAAATTAATAACTCATAGGGATGTGCTGATTTTGTTGATCCAATTAGGTAGAAACCATGTCCCATGACATTTTTATATGGGTTGTGCTTTTTTCATGCAACTGGTTCTCCCACTGTTCTGGGCAAGATGTGCCCCGGACAGCGTTTTTATTTCTATTTTTAGCACATAGCCGGTGTGTGGCTGGGGGTAGTACCCCCAACAAGTGGTGGTATTCATGCCCAAACATCATGTTTATGGTCCCCAAACATCATTCAGTGGTTGTCAGTTGCATTTCTGTAGTTATTAGGGGGCTTCAATTTTGATACATTTCCATGCCAGGGACCCTCCAGGGTCGAGCAAATTGCGCAAGGAATTCAATCCACCGCGCTTGCCGAGGAGTGAGGTTGGGTTGTGACAGGTTGCAGGTGAATCAGAGGACGATGGTCGGTTTGAATAACCAACTGCATAGTACATACTACTGGGCTTTCCTGGGCCTGTTTCCAGATGGCGTTTCCAAGGGCGGATGTGTTTCTCACTGTCGACTGACATGACAATGCTGATGATGTGGCTCATTACCATGCGTATACAGTGGATGTTCTGATGGCCATGCGCGCGCGGTACCTTCCAGACAGATGGCAACTAGATAGAGGGCCCTAGGCCCGACCTGAGGGTGTTGTCCCTCCGGTATAAAGAGTCGCCCTCTGTGCCTGACCAGTTGGTTGGTCATCCTTTGCCCTTGGTGTGAATATTGTTTCCTACGCTTGTCGGCTGCCTAGTGCCGTCCCTCCCGGCAAGCCTCTGTGCCAGGCAGTTAGGGGAAGCCTAACACCCGGCGTGGTGCTGGTGAACCCTCAACCGTTTGGGTACGTGGACTCGCGGTTAACATATTTATACTGTGGACCTTGGGTGGCTAGTTGATTGTGTTGGGTTATATAGTTGGGTGCGTTAGGTTTTTCCTACCCCTTGTTTCCTCCCTGGACGTAGGGAGAGGGCTCCTTACCTTTGTGGGGGGGGGCAGGTGTTATGGCACGTAACAATCTGTAGTAGTTACGCCGTAAATGTACATCTTACGTTCCAGCTGCCTCAGTTATTCCGTAACGGTCTGTGGTTATGACCGTGGGCTTTCCGGCTACGCTTACGTGTAGTTAGTACCTTTGGCCGGTGGTTCCCCAGGCCGGTGACGTCGAAATTGTGTGGTACTGTAGTTCGGTGCAGTTCAGTGCGCCGCGCTGCGTACTTTAGTAGTGGTCCTTATCCTTCGTGTAGATGTAGTGGACCAGCGTGGTTTCCACATGCGAGGGTCATGTCGGCCCAAGCATGTCTGGCCGTTGGTGGTCATTGATGCACGTTCTACCCCTCGTGTTGGCACTTGTCGATTGTTATGAACTGTAACACATATTAGCTTGGGTCATGGCTTGTCAGGTGTTTCCTTCGTAATGTATCCTGAATTGAATTGGTCACGGCATATCTGGTTTATTATGGCATACTATAGTTATACATATGTAAATGCATTTAGATCTGAATCGTCTCGTCCGATTTTCGCACGTACAGAGTAGCTCCTCAGTGACCGGCGGCCTCACTAGTCAGTTAGGTAGGGTTAGACGAGCTTCTTTGATAGGTCGTGGTCCAGGAGGCGGTGTAGGCCGGTCCGCGACGTAACATTTAGGGCCTTGTGAAGCATCTTGATCAGTCAGGACGTTGCCGTCGGGTCGTTGCTCCAGCTTCTGCGTCAGTGTCCAGGTCTCGGCGCCGTAGGTCAGGATCGTCAGAATGACGACCTTGAAGAGGTCCCGCCAGTAAAAGCTGCCATAACTCTTGGTATATGGCTGAGACTAACAAGCAGAATTTACTAGCTGACCTCATTTATGCCGACGACATCACGCTCATCGAGAAGCCGGAGTCTGCCCAACTTAGGCTGGACTGCCTGGCGCTCGAGGCTCGGGCGGTTGGCCTAGAAATCAGCCCCAAAACGGAGGCTTTGGCCCTCGGCATGGCAGGGCCCCCACCCACACTCCGCCCCGGCTTAGACGACACCGAGGTCAACTACCCTACTTCAGGCCGGTTCAAGCTGCTCAGCAGCTGGCTTCCGGACTGCGAGGACGACCTGACGACACGGATCGGCATGGCGTGGGCGCAACTCCATGACCACCGCCGCTGGTGGAGTAACCCCGCCCTATTTGGAGTAACTGTAACCGCCCTATTAATTTGGAGTATTAGTGGCCCGGATTGTCAAGCGTGACCTCTTCAAGGTCGTCATTCTGACGATCCTGACCTACGGCGCCGAGACCTGGACACTGACGCAGGAGCTGGAGCAACGACTCGACGGCAACGTCACCAAGATGCTGCGCAAGGCCCTTACTGACATCCCCTTTGGTTTGCACATTAGCAATGAGGATTTGTACGCTGATTTGCCCTATGTTTCCCACATAATAGTAGGCACAGGCGCCTGGGCCTAGCCGGGCACCTGGCCCGCACAGATCAGGTAGACACATCAGATAGACTAGCTCGCACCAAGCCCGCCCAGCCTGGGTGATATGTCCTCACCTGGCGTGCCCTAGGCCGCGCGCGGCAGGGCCGCCACCCGTGGACTTTTCGTGATAGACTTGGCATATATATATTTAAGACCTACGCGGGTCTACTACACTGTGCCGACTGGATGGGTCTGCATGCGAGCTTGAACGATCAGGGGAAGGCTTGGCTTCACTCCGTTTCCCTTGAGGGGAGCGTGGGGTCCGCATTCCTGCGCGCCCTCCCCATGAGCCCTTTGTTCACGCTGGTTCCGGCCCTTTACGCCATCGCTCTCCGCCACCAGCTCTTTGCCCCGCAACCTCTCATCACGGCGGGTGCGTCCTGCGGCAGCTGCGGGCTTGCTCTGGATACTACTGGGACGCACTACATCGCGTGCATGGGTGGCCAGCAGAACCAGAACTGGTTCCTCTATCTCCATACCGCTCTCCTCCGGGTGGTGTGTGCCATGGTTCGGTCGGTCTTTCCCCACTCCACCATCAAGTACGTGCGAGGACGCGGATGGGGCCGCCCTCTACTCACCCAACCACCGCCCCGACATTACCGTGCTTGACTACGACGGGCAGGGTTGCCACCTGCTCATCGATGTCTCCGTTGCTCGGCCGCTTTCCGGTCGCCACATCCTCCGGGCGGCTGTGGATGCCGGCGCTGCTGCCGCTGTGGCTGAGCGCGACAAGTTTGCCTCCTACGGCAATGTGGGGCCCCACCGGGTCATCCCCTTTGTCCTTGCATGAGGAGTTCGGGGCCATCATTGGGCCCCAAGACAGCGGAGTTTTTCCACGAGTGCTGCCAGCGCCGTGAAGACCGCCTCGACCTCGAGGGTCAGACCGCCCCGTGGTCGGCCCGCACGTGGTCCTCGTATTGGCGGCAGCGCCTGTCACTAGCCCTCACTCGCACCGTGGCTGATGTGTTATTCCGCCGCACCCGGGCCGACTTTGTCGCGACCCATGCGGTCTAGATCCCTTCCAGGCCTGCATGGTGGGCCGGCAGCGCTGTTGCTGCGTGTAGTTTTGTGATGTATAGTTAGTTGTACCTTGTGCCGCTGGCGTGATCCTTGGATGTCTGTGTCGGATTACTATTAATTTCTTCAGGGTTATTCTCCCGATTATCGGGTTTTTCCTTATGTTGCATGCCTATCTCACCTCCGTAAGTCTATCATTCTCAATGAATATATATATTTTACTGCATATGGTGACCCCCCGCCTGCTCCTCACCCCTCTCGGGCGTGGTGTGCGCGGCCTCCAGGGTGCGGTTATTGCCCGTTGCCGACGCTTTCTGCAGGGGGACTGGGAGGGGCTAGCTGTTTGGCGTGCCGCCCCCGCGCACGGCCCGGCTGTCGGGGGAGGTCAGCTTCGAGCGGGTGGCCGCCGACGTCATCCGCCTCGTCCGCGAGGGGCAGCTCAGCCGGGCCATGACCCGCTTGGAAATGGCCAAGCTGGCCCCCGCCAATGCGGCTACCCTGGCGGCCTTGGAGGCTCTTCACCCTGCGGAGCCCGGATTCCAGCTGCCCGTGCCGGACCCCCTGCCGGCCCCCCTCCGGCTGGACCGCGACTGCTTCCTGGAGGTGATGCGCGCGGTCCCGCGGGCTTCCTCTACCGGGCCGTCGGGCTGGCGCTACGAGCACTTGGAGGTCCTGGTGGGGCATGGGGGCGAGGACATTCTCTTTGACACCCTCATTGACCTGTCAGTGGCGGCTGGTCGCGTTCCTCCCGCTGCGCGCGAGTGGTTAGCGGGCGCTCGCCTCCTCGCTCTGCTCAAGGGTGTCTTGCCCCCCCCCGAGGGCAGGGTGGTCCCACGCGGAATGGGGTAGATTTTTGCAAGAAAAAAACGCTAGTTTCAATCGTCCGAAAACCGGACATTGCGCCGAAATTCTTGCCGAATTTTTTGCAGCCGAGCGAATTTTCCGCCGGCCGGACTTTGCGCCAGTTTTATTTAACTTGACCTTTTCCTGCTGTCGCGTGCACTTTGTCCCATGCCTCAGGGACTGAAATTTTTGTAGCGGAAACGTTTTGGCCGTCACTTCCTTTTGCGCCAAGTGTTGGACTAGAAAATTCGTAACAGAAACTTTTTGGCAATTGGCGTCACTTCCTTTCGTTCGACTGAAAATTCTCTGAAATTCGCTGAATTCGTACCGTAGCCTAATTTTTAATACCTCGAAGTGACGGGGCACTTAAAAATTTGCCCACAAGTACACTTGGCAGCGCGCTCACTGGGAAAAATTGTACAGCCGCTCGGCGGGCCACTTCAAAATTCGTGCGTGGCCTGCACTAATACAATTCGTCTCCATGGCCTGCTAGCAGCTTTTTACTATCAATTCAGGGAATCAACAAACTCTAAAAAAAGTTTGATGGAATCGTATATATATTTGCATGTACTAATTGACAAGGCAATGTGCCTACAAAAAGGTGCGGGGACAACCTGATGACGGAAATTGTCGAAGTCTTTCAGACTACTACCGTTCCTGCTATCGCGTGCACTTCAGTTCGTCCGTTGCCTATATCATTTACATAACTTAAATAATAAAATCAAGGTCGCGCTGCAAAAAGAGGCTTCACAACAACCATCACCAACAATACTAGGATCAGAATACTAGGAAGAAACCTGATGGCTCTATCTTGACCGCATAGAATAGTAATTCCCTCAATTCAACAAAAAACGACTCACCTTTACTCACCCTCGTTCCGGGCCACCTCTTGCTCCTTCATCTCGTGCGTGAACCATGCACCGCAAACATTGACTAGGTGTGCTTTGAAAGAAACCGAGCATACATGTCAAAGTGTAGAAAATACATGTCAAAGTGCGCCCCTTCGAACAACAGCAGCAAAATTATAACCCCTGTTGCCGCGGCCCATCCCGTCACATGTGACTTCAAGACGTCCCTCATTTGCGACGAGTATTGCAAAGTAGTGTCGTAATCCATCGATGTGTCTGTAATCTGGGGGCCAATTGTTCGCAAGGATAGGTGGCAATTAGTAATGAAGGAGACCACCCCCAAGCCAGTGGGGGCTCCGCGTGTGACACCCCCAAGCCGGTGGGAGGCATTCACAGTACCCCAGATTCGGGCCGTGGTGCCCACATACCCCTGTCACTAGGACTTCGATAATAAGCGCCATCCATCCCATCACACTCGACTGTACTGAGTCGGCTTATCAAGGAGACAACCAGCGCAGGTATATATTTCCGAATTCAACTCCAATTGGAATACTTGCACAAAGCGAAACGAAAATAATTGCAATTGAGGACTCTCTGCAGCTAGACCCTCGCCCACTTGCTCAACATCGATTCTACCATATGGTGTGTGCAACTTCACACTTAACCTCCCCGTTCTCAACATGCGTGCCTCAACTCCCCCTTCCGTTGGGTTATACCAAACAAACAAAGAATTATTAAGTTGCGCAGCAAGTTCAAGAGTTGTTCGTTAACAAAAAAAACAAGCTACTAATTATTTATTTGCACGGGCACAGTAGCACTTGCAGCTAATAAAACGCTATCGTCTAATTCCGAAGGGCCTTTCGGCTAAATCAAAATTAACGATGCGGGCAGTGTGGCCGGAGCTGGAGACCTAACGGACATGACAGACCCCTAATGCGTCTGAGGGGACGCACGAGGAGGCAAGGCTGGAACGTCCTCTGGAACCTTCCCCACCTAATCCGGAGATCCCGGGGGGCTCACTGTTTGCGGTGAAACATTGGTGGCCTTGGCCTTTGAATAATAGGACGCATCGTTCCAAGACATCTGCAGCAAATGATACAAAGCCATGGAGCAATTTCGAAAGTATCCGTAAGAATCATGTAGACCTGAGAAACAATTTTTTCGCAACCTCCAAGTTGGGAGGGGTCTCGCTGCAGCTAGACCCTTCCGTGAACGCAAAAAATAAACATCGAATAACTGGGAGGTCTTCCTGCAGCTAGACCCCTCAAATCATACAAAGATGAAACATTGAAGTTGGGAGGGGTCTAGCTGCAGCTAGACCCTTACAGGAATGCGAAAAAACAACCAATAATTGGGAGGGTCTACCTGCAGCTATACCCTTACATGCAATCAAAAAGGATGAAACCTTGGAAGTTGGGAGGGGTCTAGCTGCAGCTAGACCCTTACAGGAATGCGAAAAAACAACCAATAATTGGGAGGGTCTACCTGCAGCTAGACCCTTACATGCAATCAAAAAGGATGAAACCTTGGAAGTTGGGAGGGGTCTAGCTGCAGCTAGACCCTTACAGGAATGCGAAAAAACAACCAATAATTGGGAGGGTCTACCTGCAGCTAGACCCTTACATGCAATCAAAAAGGATGAAACCTTGGAAGTTGGGTGGGGTCTAGCTGCAGCTAGACCCTTACAGGAATGCGAAAAAACAACCAATAATTGGGAGGGTCTACCTGCAGCTAGACCCTTACAAGCAATCAAAAAGGATGAAACCTTGGAAGTTGGGAGGGGTCTCTCTGCAGGTAGACCCTTCAACGAAGGCAAGAATTCTATCACAAATTCATGGGAGCAGATCTGAAGAGAGACCTAATCCAATCATGTGAGGACTGGCATGGGTGTGTCGCATGCGTGCGTGGGTGTGGTGGATGCGTGCGTGTGGTGGGTGGCTGCCATGGCGTGCGTGGGTGTGGTGGATGCGTGGCATGCGTGCGTGGGTGCGGTGGAAGGCTGGCATGCGTGCGCGGGTGGGCTAGCATGCGTGCGTGAGTGTGGTGGTGGGCTGGCATGCGTGCGTGGATGTGGTGGGTGCCTGGCATGTGTGCGTGGGTGTGGTGGGTGCCTGGCATGCGTGCCTGGTTGTGGTGGGTGGCTGGCATGCGTGCGTGAATGTGGTGGTGGGCTAGCATGCGTGCGTGGGTGTGGTGGTGGGCTGGCATGCGTGCGTGGGTGTGGTGGATGGCTGGCATGCGTGCGTGGGTGTGGTGGATGCGTGGCATGCGTGCATGGGTGCGGTGGATGGCTGGCATGCGTGCGCGGGTGGGCTAGCATGCGTGCGTGAGTGTGGTGGTGGGCTGGCATGCGTGAGTGGATGTGTTGGGTGCCTGGCATGTGTGCGTGGGTGTGTTGGGTGCCTGGCATGCGTGCCTGGTTGTGGTGGGTGGCTGGGATGCGTGCGTGAATGTGGTGGTGGGCTAGCATGCGTGCGTGGGTGTGGTGGTGGGCTGGCATGCGTGCGTGGGTGTGGTGGATGGCTGGCATGCGTGCGTGGGTGTGGTGGATGGGTGGCATGCGTGCATGGGTGTGGTGGGTGGCTGGCATGCGTGCGTGGGTGGCTGGCATGCATGCGTGGATGTGGTGTTGGGCTGGCATGCGTGCGTGGGTGTGGTGGTGGGCTGGCATGCGCGCGTGGGTGTGTTGGATGGCTGGCATGCGTGCATGGGTGTAATGGATGGCTGGCATGCGTGTGTGGGTGTGGTGGTGGGCTGGCATGCGTGCGTGGGTGTGGTGGGTGGCTGGCATGCGTGCGTGGGTGTGGTGGGTGGCTGGCATGCGTGCGTGGGTGTGGTGGGTGGCTGGCATGCGTGCGTGGGGTGGTGGGTGGCTGGCATGCGTGCGTGGGTGTGGTGGGTGGCTGGCATGCGTGTGTGGGTGTGGTGGGTGGCTGGCATGCGTGCGTGGGTGTGTTGGATGGGTGGCATGCGTGCCTGGGTGTGTTGGGGGGCTGGCGTTTATATACTGAGAATAATATAGTTTTAAAAAGGACATATAGTTACCAAACATAATATATAATAGCTATTAATCGTTGCCTATCCAAAGTTGCATGCAGTAAGTGCAACAGCCAAAATATGCCAACAAATCAGTTGATGGGAATTTCATAAAACTTACAATCGAAATACAACAGACCCCAGTTAGAAGAACGAAGGAATATCTGCGTGACAGGGAATAACGCACCAGAGATGCTCGGTAAGCGTTGCTGACCGAAACACAACGGAAAAACACTGCCCGGTTGCTGGTAAGAGAATAAAAAGGCGTTGTCCATAATCGAAATACATAAACAAAGAGCGGGAGTCATACCTGCCTTGCGGGAAGTGACGCAACGAATGTTATGGCCGAGCAAACTGGGCCTCCTTTCCCGTTGCTGACGGAAACACACCTCAAACAGACGGCCTCGAAGCATGGTAATGCATGCAACGACGTTCAAAAGCGTCCCAAATCGAAATAAAACGAAACCGAGCGCAAAATACAGTGGAATATATGCATATCGGAATATATGCATGGCGGGGCATGATGTATTGGAAAAGCCTGGTTGCCTTCGTATCCGCTCCTGACGTGAACAAATGGAAAGAGACCGCCTGGAAGCCAACATATGCAGGCGACACCGTTCCAAAGCCCAGAAAACAAAAATGCAGCTTACCCAGGCGTCATTCCGGGTGCCACCGTCTTACCCTGACAGTCGTCATCCCAGCAACCTCTCCAAGAGCTTACGGCCCCCACAGTCCAGGAGCTTGCATGACCCATCATTACGTACCTAAGCATCGGTGATTTTAAAACCGCGCTCCTAAGCGCACAAAAAGAGAGCTAGCTTTCCCAACGGCATGACGAACTGAACACTTTCCTATCGACAGCCATACCGTAATCCCGTGGCCATTTGCAGCGTGATGCAATTAGGGTTGGGTAGGTAATAGGTAGGCTGCTGGTTTTTGTTAGAATTGTGATGTGCATCATTTTGTTGGGCCCGTGGGCCACAATCATCGCCGTCAACGGCTCAACGCTGCGCTTTGAGTTTTTACGTGTGAACCGTCAGCCCTCGAGTGTCGTCCAATCTTCTTGCTCGGTTACTAATAATGTCGTATTCCAAAGGAACACTAGTAATGAAAACGGTCGCAAAGCGTACGGCTGTAAAAGGGTAGAAAACGGTAACGTGGCATCCTCGCAGTCGCCGGAAAGTGGAAGCGCGGCGCCGATGGCAATCGTCTCGACCAAATTTTTCGAAACCGAGAAAGCAGATTGGACGACACTTGAAGGCTGACGTCCACACGTGAAGACCCACCAGAGCGCAGCGTTGAGCCGTTGACGGCGATGTGGCCCACGGGCCCAGCAAAATAATGCACATCAATTGCATCGCGTCGCAAATGGCCGCTGGACAAATGGTATGGCTGTCGACAGCGACGTGCTCAGTTGGTCATGTTTGTTACAGGAAAGCTAGTGGTATTCTTGTACGCTTAGAAGCGTGGTTTTAAAGTCACCGATGCTGAGGTACGTTATGATGGGTCATGGAAACTCCTGGACTGTGGGGGCCGTAAGCTCTGCTAGAGGTTGCTAGGATGACGACTGTCAGGGTAAGATGGTGGCACCCGGAATGACGCCTGGGTAAGCTCTGTTCGTGTTTGCTGGGCTTCGGAACAGTGGCGCATGCATATGTTGGCTTCCAGGCGGTCTCTTTCCATTTGTTCACGTCAGGAGCGGATACGGAGGCAACCAGGCTTTTCCAATACATCATGTCCCGCCATGCATGTATTCTACCGGCTTTAGCGCTCGGTTTCTTTTCATGTCGATCTGGGACGCTTTTGAACGTCGTTGCATTCATTACTATGCTTTGAGGCCGTCTGTTTGAATTGTATTTCCGTCAGCCACGGGCAAGGAGGCCCAGTTTGCTCGGCCATAACATTCGTTGCGTCACTTCCCGCATGCCACGCATCCACCACCACACCCACGCACACATGCCACCCATCCGACACACCCACGCACGCATGCCACCCATCCAACACACCCACGCACGCATGCCACCCATCCAACACACCCACGCACGCATGCCAGCCACCCACCACACCCACGCACGCATGCCAGCCACCCACCACACCCATGCACGCATGCCAGCCACCCACCACACACCGGGAAGGGGTCTGTGACATTTTGTGATATTTTTTTATCACAAAATGTCACTTTTGTGACATTTTGTGATAAAAAAATGATAAAACGTGACAAAATGTGACAAAATGTGATAAAACTGTGACAAATTGTGATCGAGACATGTCATGATTGTGACAAAACGTGACAAACGTGATAAAACCAGCATATTTTGTGATAACGTCACTATCACAAAATGTCAAAGTGTCACAAAATGTCACAAACCCACAGAAAAACAAAATGTGACAAGGTGATAAATCACAACCACTCAGGGGAAGTGATATATCACAAAGCACGCATAATGCACATCCGCAGCAAGGAAGTGCGTGCCGCAGCAGAGACGGAGAAGGAAAAGGCCAAGGTGGGACACGACAAGGTGGCAATGCCAGGAGAGACAACACGTGCAGCGGTACGGGGCAAGCGTACTGAAAGGAACTGACAAAACAAGCTGGAAACACTCTCAGGTGCATGATAAAATGCACCACAATGTCATGAGCCGTGGGAGACATGGTTTATTGCAAAAATATCGACTGGGATGTTAAGAAAAACACCAATATTGAACATTCAGGGCAATGATCATCACGGTCATCAAGTGTCAACCTCCGACCCATCGCTGGCCAAGCATCCATCATGCTGATCAAAGGTAAAATCGTCAATATCTACACTGAATCACAACACTGCATCATGCATCCATTGCTCTGAGCTCACAACACTAGTATGATAAAATGGCAACGGGGAGTGAACATATTCAGATGGCATGCAACAACCCGATGAAATGGCACAACTGATCAAATACGAACACAAACTGTATTGATACACACACAAGGAACGGTGCACTCAAGCATGGCTGTGGGTGGTGTGCAAAATGGACACCCACAATCATCTCACAAATGCAATATAAAATCTGTTGACCGAGAAGTACAACGGGGCTCAACAGTCCTCGTCATCAAAGTCATCATCCTCATCATCACCGAAACCATCACGAGGGCTGTCCCAGCCACCATTGCTGAAGTAACTGGATGACTCTCTAGAAACAATCACAGGACACTGTCAAGTGCGACGGCAATGTGACCATTGAAGGCTCAGAGCCTACAAAATCTGCATCCGCATGTGGCCTCTCGCCGTGTTGGACTGACGGATGTGCCCGGCCCGACTGTGTTAGGTATATTGCCTGCATGCAAGACAAAAATACATCATCCGGCAAAGCACGCATCGGTACACACAAAAATTTGTTAGTGAGATGAACGCTACGCGCTGGACGTGCCAACAACTTTGCATGACTTCAGTTCACTTGTATGTAAGGATGCGGGGGAGATCGCAGCAGTTGCGTGGCTATCTATGAGTACCGGCCTAATTTTAGGACAAAGAAAGGTGAGATACTGGGCCAAGAGAGAGACAGGGGTGCTCGAGAAAAAAAATTGGCCATAGATGTTCACCTAAATTGTATCTACATGCCTCACAAGTTGTAGGGAACTGCACACCCAGAAATCCTGGAGTCGCAAAGGTTCCCTAACATGCCAAGAGGCCTCACAATCTACTTCATTGCAATCTCTGTATGGTTAATACGGCAATAAGAAAGAAACGCCTGAATAGTGCCAAGAAAATGCAAGGCCAATCAACTAACAATATGCCCCGTTACAGGTAGGATGAACTCTAACGAGGCTGAAGGCTCTACGTCTGCAGTTGACACTAGCAGGAGTCGTTCAGGGTGGGGAGCGGGGGGAGGGAATGACAAAAAGCTGTGATCTGAGCAAAAAGGATAAATATGCAAAGATGCTACCCATGCAAGGAAGCGAGATATAGTCCAGCAATGCCACGAATGTCAACCAAGGCTACTGGATTGCAAAGAAGATTCTACCGACAGCGAAGGAATTGGGACAAATAATGCAAACTATTTGTAGCTCAGAGCATCACCAGCGGGCTACAAAAAAATCATGCACGGAAGCTGGAAGAACAAGGCCAATGGTGGCTGACACGCACAGCACGTTGATAATTTGAGGAATGAGCACTACATAAAGAATGATCACCGTTGCTCACCATCAAGAATTCGCCGCGCTGGACAGGCGACCAAGAGCTTGTCGCTGCCACATGCGATGGGGCCGCGTGCAAGTCCAACGGTATCAGGCATCACAAGTACACGCGCAAAATTGACACCACAATGGCAGCACAGATGCACACATACGAATGTATAACGACCGAAAGCATAAACAGAGAATCAGTAGGTTAAGACAAGGAAAGTGGCGCAAGAGCAGCCCATGCCATGCAACTCTCAATCTGAACAAGGTTATGCCCTTCATGAAAACTAAATCGGATGTCGTTTGCATAGTCTATTGACCTTGTACGAATGAGATAGTGAAACTGCTGCAGCATTCATGGCAAGCACGGCTAACTTGGCATGAAACCGAGCGGCCCATAGCAGCCTTGGCCCTAGGGCGATACGTGAGAATGCCACGTGCGTACGGCATGCATGTTAAAGTCGATGCAAACTTATTAGAATTTCAGGCGAGGAATTCCTTGCTCACCTCAACTGGTAAAGAGTGGGCAGCTTCTGGATGTCCGAATGTGCTGTGCCTACCACTGAGCGAACAGATCGATTGAAGCTTTATTCCAGACCATGCCTATGTTTCTCCCCCGATGGCTGCTTGTAGCCTTGTCCGAGCTCGCTCCTGAATTCATTTAAGACGACGCCCTAATGGCTACATAAATCACGACGGTCATCAGTAAGCCTATGCTCCTATTCCAACCACCACGTGCGTTCATACAGAAGCGACATTGCTGGAAATCAAAAGGCACATAATCCCGCCTTGGCTGCGAGCCGATCGCAGCTCCCTTCCACCTTTCCCACCTGTGCAGCGTGGATAGATGTTCAAGTCAAGTTTTTTTTTCTTCAACTTCAACGGTAACACCCGCGCAACCACTGGAATGAGGGCTCGCAATTCGCTAAGTCTCATCAACGTCGCAAAGTCTGGTAACTTGGGGTCATCGCTCTTCCTGTCATCACTCATCAGTGCCAAATACTATCGTCATCACTGTCGTCATTAGAGGCCCTTTACTATCGTCAGTCACTCGCTTTGTGACGATAACTAACGTACGGTATATTGCATCAGTCGTACTTCCCGCCCCCCCCTGCCCACTTCCACTTCCGATTCGCCGCTACTACATATCTTCCCAAGTAGAAGTAGTTTGACATACATGAGGAATAACTGAGTGACGAAACCAGTAAAAAGACGACTGACATGACTCTCTAGTATCGCTTGGTTTTGACCGCTTGCTGCTGGCCTGGCATCGTAACTGTTAGCCGTACCGTTCAGACTACAGTCGACGGCGGCCCCTAGCTTGGGAGTCTGGAATGAATGGACAAAATAAATCAATAATCTTTCGCAACAAGCGCAAGTCTGGAATCAACCCGTCAGGATCCTTGCGCAAAATTCAAATATTGCGCCGAAACCGATGGCGAACGACTAGGTGCATGGACTGAGGCGCACGCAAATCCATTTGGCTACTGTAAGGCTAGGCAGTATATCCCATGGAAAGCGGGAAAATTTTTTAAATGGCGGCTATGGCGGATTTACGATTTTCACCCGCCTAATCTTCGAGGACTGAGAAAAATTTTAGCCTATCGAAACCTCCTGCGCGAGACCTTCCTAATGAGCTCTCATTGCGCCACCCATGCGCAGCTTTGACAGACTTATCGTCGCCCTGCCAACTGAGCCGACGCCTCGACTCCTTCTGAGGCCCAGCACTGTAAACAGGCCTTCTTTCCTCAACCGCTGGCGCAATGTTTCCCTCTTTTACCTCGCCTGCCCATGCCCGCGATTCGAGCTTTCTTGGGTCAATTCTGTGCAGTTACCAGAATTCTAGCCCCACCGCCAATGCAGCCGCCCCTTTGGCTGTTGAGTGATGTCCAACTGGCACGATGGAAAGGCCTCCATCACATTGGCGCCCTCACCAGTGGCCCACATGTACCGACGAGACCTGCATCTCGAGCTCCTCGGCCCACACGCTGCAGCTGTCACCACGCGAGACGCCCTGAGACTCTCGGCATCATTTTCCCATGCAATATCACGCCCTCGATTCGCAGCAAGGTCTTCACCTACCGGCTACCACCATACCGGCCATGAGCCCTCGCTGCACCACTGCACCACACGAAGTGTGCGGCCCTGAATTAAGTTAAGTACACGGCAGGACTAGGAACCCCCCGAAATTACATCAGGATCTCCAATGGCCTTGGCGTCACATCTTGCGAACGTTGTCACTGTTGGCAGTTGCCGGTTGCTGTTGGTTGTTGCATGGTGAGGGTTGCAGATGTTCTCGGAACAGCTGGTCCCATGTTGCTATGCATGCAGTTACTCTTGCCATTATGTGTGTCCATGTGCCTCCAACCATCCCGCCACAATGCCAGCACCCTCCACCCTGCTAACCCCCACTCGCCCCACTCCCCTGCCTGTTCCATACCCACCCCACCCACAAAGATACATTACGGACATCCACATGCCGCTATCCATCCCCCCCTGACTACGGACCACTCTCGCCCCCACCCTGAGGTCCCCCACAACACCGTAACACCGCCCTCCTCCCCAAACCATACACTGCCCTCCTTCCCAAACCATACGCTGACCCACCCGACCATCCACTTTTTGAGTCCCCCTAGCCAACCTATGTGACTACCACCCTTCCGTATTACCTCCACCACATTCCACACCAACATCGCAAACCATCCACTAAACCACCCTACCGCCCCACAACGAGGTTCCCCTACACCATTGCACCCCGCCCAGTGACCCCACCCCCCGCTGCCCTAATATACGATGACTCCACCCCACCATCCACGTGAACCATAACCAACCCCGCCCACCCCGGCCTCCGGGGCAACCAACCCCTTGTCCACTCAACCATAACTGACCCTGCTGCATAGACCATCGCCAAGCCCGCCTACGTACCATTAATTAATTAATTAATTAATTAATTAATTAATTAGGAACATAACTCCGTTGGGAGTATATGTAGCACTTAGCCCTGAGAAGGGGCATATGGCCTTTAATACACTCTTGGCTATTTCTTGCAGGTGGGGGAATGTAAACTGCCACCTGCTCTGGGTGCACGAAGTGCACCTGCCCACCACTGTATTCAGGCACCTACGTACCGTAGGCAAGCCACCACGGCAACCCAAGCATCCCCACCCCTCACAAGAACCTGTGACCTACGCACGAGCTACCCACATTTACAACTGCGTTCCACAACTACTAAATCATCAACCCCTACCAATGTCCCCCTTGACACCCACCAAAGGAGAGGGGAACCCCCCCCCCTTCCCCCACCCCACCCCCACCCCACCCACCCCACTACACTACATCGGACCGGTATTGTAATCTAGCGCCGCACCGGCTGTGACTGACCTGACTGACCCCAGGTTGCGCGGTCTCCCAGGTGACTGTGGGAAACTGGGCTTATTCATGAGAGGGGGTGTCTAAACTGGGGTGGTTTATGTCAGAGTGGGCTGAGTGGGGGCTGTGGGAAACTGGGATTATTTATGAGTGGGCAGTGTGTGAAACTGGGATTTTTTTTTTTTTTTAAATGACTGATTGCAATTTTACAACCCCCTCATGAGGGGGTTGTAAACACTGGGATTATGAGTTTGCGGGCGGGGGAGGCCGCCTTGCTGTTCTTGAAACCCATTCAAGGATGTTCTAGGCAACACATTGATTTTGATGTGCAACATTTCTATTGATCGAGGCTGTGAAAGGCTATGACAAATCTTGAGTGTTCAAACTTGCCTTTTTTTTTCTGCTCACAGGGAGACAAGGTGCCGGCCTCCTCGTCGTCGTCCACTTAACATCGTCATCTAGGCGCCACGGCTGCGCAGGTTTGTTTTTGTTTTCTTGATCTATATCGAGCGCTTTCTTGTTCATGAATTGGTTTTCTAGGGTGCGGTGGCAGATGAGACAGCTGACACCAACCATCCGTTCATGTTTCTTGCGCATGTGCGTTTTTTATTGCATTCCAGGAACATTCTGAGATTTCTGTCACGCAACGACAAGCGCCAAGCCGGCGTTTGCAAATTGTCACTGATCGATAATCACTGTTGAAGAATGAAGAATCAAGAATGAAGAATGAAGATCTGTTACATTTATCTTTATATTTGTAATAAAGAAATCGCGAGGTGTGCTTTTCATCCGTTTTGCTTTGGAATGTGTTCTGATATATCTGTGTGATATGTCACGATATATCTGTGTGATATGTCATGATCGCCCGTGGTTTTATGTCACTGTTTTCTCCCTAGATTTATCAGTGACATTGTCACGGCTTTGTCACCCTTTTTTTCCTGATATATCAGTGACAATGTCACGGATTTCGTCACCCTTTTTTTCCTGATATATCAGTGATAACGTCACGGATTTCGTCACCCTTTTTTTCCTGATATATCAGTGATAATGTCACGGATTTGTCACCCTTTTTTCGTGATAATGTCACGGATTTGTCACCCTTTTTTTTGTGATAATGTCACGGATTTGTCACCCTTTTTTCGTGATATATCAGTGATAATGTCACGGATTTTGTCAGTGCGTTTTGTCAAGTCGTGACATTGATATTTTGTGATAAATTCCTTGTTTTTGTCACAAAGATAATCACAGAATATGCTGGTTTTATCACATGATTTATCACGAAATGTCACAGAATATCACAGTTTTGTCACAAAAAATCACAAAGTGTCACATTTTGTCACATCCACATCACAAAATGTCACGTGATATGTCACAAAATATCACAAAATGTCACACCCCCCTTCCCGGTGCACCCACGCACGTATGCCAGCCACCCACCACACCCACGCACACATCCACCACACCCACGCACGCAAGCCAGCCATCCACCACACCCACGCACGCAGGCCAGCCACCCACCACACCCACGCACGCATGCTACCCATCCAACACACCCACGCACGCATGCCAGCCCACCACCACACCCACGCACGCATGCCAGCCATCCACCACACCCACGCACGCATGCCATGCATCCACCACCACACCCACGCACACAGGCCTGCCAGCCACCACACACACCCCACGCATGCATGCCAGCCCACCACCACACGCACGCATGCCAGCCCACCACCACACCCACACAGGCATGCCACGCATCCACCACACCCACGCACGCATGCCAGCCACCCACCACACCCATGCACGCATCCACCACACCCACGCACGCATGGCAGCCATCCACCACACCCACGCACGCAAGCATGCCACCCACCACACCCATGCACGCATGCCAGCCACCCGCGACACCCACGCACGTATGCTAGCCCACCACCACACCCACACATGCATGCCAGCCATTCACCACACCCACGCACGCATGCCAGCCATCCACCACACCCACGCACGCATGCTAGCCCACCACCACATTCACGCACGCATGCCAGCCACCCACCACACCCACGCACGCATGCCAGCCACCCCAGACACCCACGCACGCAGGCCAGCCCACCACCACATCCACGCGCGCATGCTAGCCCACCACCACATTCACGCACGCATGCCAGCCACCCACCACACCCACGCACGCAGGCCAGCCACCCATCACACCCATGCACGCATGCCAGGCACCCACCACACCCACGCACGCATGCCACCCACCCACCACACCCACGCACGCATGCCAGCCACCCACCACACCCACGCACACATGCTAGCCCACCACCACACCCACGCACACATGCCCACCACACCCACGCATCCCACCCAGCACACCCACGCCAGTCCTTGCATGTTTGGCAAGGGTCTCTTTGCAGAGAGACGATGTTACTCATTTGTGATAAAGTTCTCGAATTCCTGTAAGGGTCTAGCTGCAGCTAGACCCCTCCCAACTTCCCAGGTTTCATCCTTTTTGATTGCATGTAAGGGTCTAGCTGCAGGTAGACCCTCCCAATTATTGGTTGTTTTTTCGCATTCTTGTAAGGGTCTAGCTGCAGCTAGACCCCTCCCAACTTCCCTGGTTTCATCCTTTTTGATTGCATGTAAGGGTCTAGCTGCAGGTAGACCCTCCCAATTATTGGTTGTTTTTTCGCATTCCTGTAAGGGTCTAGCTGCAGCTAGACCCCACCCAACTTCCAAGGTTTCATCCTTTTTGATTGCATGTAAGGGTCTAGCTGCAGGTAGACCCTCCCAATTATTGGTTGTTTTTTCGCATTCCTGTAAGGGTCTAGCTGCAGCTAGACCCCTCCCAACTTCAATGTTTCATCTTTGTATGATTTGAGGGGTCTAGTTGCAGGAAGACCTCCCACTTATTCGATGTTTATTTTTTGCGTTCACGGAAGGGTCTAGCTGCAGCGAGACCCCTCCCCAATTCGAGGTTGTGAAACATGCTTTTGTGCGGGGGTACTTGATTCGTCGAATACTTTCGAAATGCCTCCGTTGCTTTGCATCATTTTTTGTAAATGTTTTCGAGCGACGCGTCGTAGACTACAGGTGCTTGACGACGGTATGCGTGACTGTGTTTTTGTTGTGTTATGTGCAGCCCGAGACATTGACGGTAATGAAACTTTTGAAGGGTGAGGCGGGCTATTAAGTGGATAAGGCCATAATCCGCTTGCCATACTAAGTGCTTGCTATGTGTTGAGATGGCGGGTGCGGGTGCCGTCGGCGCGCAAATTAAGTTGTGCGAGAGTGTAGCTTACACAGATAACTGGCTGGACCACATTGCGATGTTGGAAGCCATAGCGTGATCCCTAATCGGGAACAGTGTCAAGGAGGACTACATTTTTCATGTTTTGAAGATTGCCGAATCGTGCATTTTACAGTTGAAGTCGGATGTTGGGAGTGTCATACCTTGTCGTGCTTTTTTATGGGCGACGCTCGTTGATTGATTTGGCGAGTCCAGAAGTACAAGTTTGAGGGTTGTGATGAACGGGAAAGGATGTATACTAATTAATTAATTAGACTTGTGCTCCCGTTGGGGAGTCACGGAGCATTAACCCCGATGGATCGATGGATGGATGGAAACGGTGTATATGGAAAACCGTGATACTTGCTGCCATGTGGTTGTCTCCTTAATGTTTCAAATATATAAGACAGCCGGCACTTGCTCATTGACGTTTCTGTGGCTCGCCCCTTGGCTCTTAGCCATGTGCGCATGGTTCAGTTGGTGCATCCCAGGCGGCGGCCGGGCTACCCGGCGGATCGGGTTGAGCGGGCCAAGCCCACGGCCTAAGGCGATGTCGGGCACCACCGTGTGGTGCCCTTCGTCTTGGAGTTCGGGGCCTTGGGGACCCTTACCGCCGGCTTCTTTAAGGAGTAAGTAAGTACCTGCGGAAGTTCTTTTAAGGAGTGTTGCCCGCGGCTCCGGGAGGACTGCGTGGACCTGGAGGGCTAGCGGGCCCCTGGGTCGGCGCGGACCTGGACGCCGTACTGTTTAGGCTTGTTGTTGTTGTTGTTGTGTCTCACGCCGCACATGGGCAGCAGAGAATCTGTAGTGGCCGAGGGCCGGATATATTTAGTATCGGTGGTACTATCAAGGAGACAACCAGCAGTACTATGTTTAGGCTTAGGCCCAGTCTAGTACACGGAAAGTTGGGAAGCCGATAACCCAAAGAATAAAGCTTGGTCAACGCGAGTCAGCGCATGGAATCCAGTAGAATCTGGCAGCGAGGAACGGATAACGCTCGGATTGTCTTTTTCATTTGTCTCGATAAAACTCTCAAAAAAAAAAATGCCTGATCAAGCAGTAATTCTGGGTTGCTGCCCAGTCATTTGACACCGATTTTCGTGAGTTTTCGTGTAGTTGGCTAGTTGCCCCCGTGTCCAGGATTTCAGAAATCGGACGTATCCAACGCAGGTCAACCTTCCTTTACGGGTTTGGTGTGCGTCGAAAAGACGATTCCAGGTATTAAGAATCTCTGCTTACCGTATTTGACGGACGACTTCCCGATTCCTCCGCCGACCCTTGAATCTTCATGTCGGCTCTCAGGAACTTTCACTTTTGCCCCCCCAACTTTCCGTGCCTTGAGTACGTAGTAAGATTATGCCAGCCCGGGTCTATCTGCGAGGAGAGGTTGAAGGACGAACCGCACCATGTGCAAAGACAACAAGGGTAAATTATAAGAAGGGTAATCTAAAATTTCTGCGAGTGGATTGTGTCCTCACTTGATATCCAAACTTTGGCAATCCCTCTTCTTCTAATAACTCGATTTTAGTCACTCGTTGATGGGTTGATCGGTATGCGCGCAGGTAAGGAGGATGTGGAGCGGATCCTACACTTGGCAAATGTGGCGGTGGACTTCGGACCAGCGGCTCAACATGCTGACACTTCCGGAGGGAAGGCTAAGGGGGCGGAAGAGAGGCTAAGGGGGCGGGCAATGAGGGTGATGAGAAGCCCACGTTGGAAATGAGACTTATTAAGTGAGACAACTATGGACGGGGAAAAAGACTTTGGAGCACGAGAGGCCTTTTGGTCTGATGGGTGGACTTCTGCCGTTATGAAGGCAGGGAACAAGGATCCGGAGAATCCAATGTATGCAAAGTTAGAAGACGTGATGCTTTATGGGCAGATGTCTGGATACGACACCAATAGGAGGGTCGTCAGTCGCACTTAATTTTTTGAGGGCCTTATCCGTAATTTCGCTTCCGCAATCTGCTCTTGCGTTTTCGACTTCCTCCTCTTGCTGTCCGTCAGCTCTGCCACCTTTATCACGTAGTCTAGCGGCATCCAGTACAACTGCCTCTTCAACTTCCCTCCGTCCTCCCCCACAGGAAAAAAGTTGAGGGGAAATGATGAGCGCTCCATGTGGTTGGCAGTGCTCGTCCTATTGTTTTAGATTCGAAGTTTAGGTTGTTGTCGAGTCTCTCCATGTGAAATATACCCTTAGATTGACATGTTTTACTAAATTTCAAGCCTCTCGATGTGGAATGTACGCTCAAATTGACATGAATTAAGCATTATGACACCAAATTAGCTCGAAAATACGCGATCGGACGCCAAATTCGCGCGAAAAAACGCGATCGGACGATTGAAACTAGCGTTTTTTTCTTGCAAAATGCGCAAAAAATGACCCCATTCCGCGTGGGACCACCCGGCAAGGTGCGCCCGATCGCCTGCGGTGAGGTGCTCGATCCGCAAGCTCGTGGGCACAGTGATCTGCCGCCAAAAGGCGCCCGAGCTCCGTGCCTTTTTCTGCCCGCCCCTCGCAGCGGGTGAGACCTCGGTGGCGGCCCAGCTGGGGGTGACGACTCCCGGCGGGGCGGATATCCTCATCCATTCGGTGCAGGCCTACCTTGAGGCCCACCCCACCCACGCTGTCGTCAAGGTCGACTGCCACAACGCGTTCAACAGTCTGTCCCGCGCCAGCATGTTTGCGGCCGTCATGGAGTCCTTCGAGGACTTGTACGCTTGGACAGCCGTGTGCTACGGCCAGCCCGGCCAACTGGTTCACATCATGGAGGACGGCACTCGCGGCGGCCTGCTGTCGCGGTCGGGCACCCAGCAAGGGGACCCCCTGGGACCCCTGTACTTTGCCGCCCCCCTCCAGGGTTGCCTCCAAGCGGTCCATGCTGCCCACCCGGCGGTCGCTATTCAGGCCTCCTTGGATGATATCTACCTTCTGGGCCCTGTGCCGGACACCACCGCGGCTCTGCTGCATGGCACTGCAGACCGCGGTGGCCGACATCAACCTCCAGTTGACCCTGGCCAAGTGCGCGGTGTACTCGCCCCAAGGTGATTGCTCCGGCTTTCCGCCCCAGCTCTTGGGCCGGGACGAGCGCCTCCATGGGTTGGATGTCCTCGGCGTTCCGGTTGGCGACCCCGCGTTTGTCATCGATGCTCTGCGGGCCGCCCTCGAGGCACGCACTGAGGTACTGCCCTTGATTGCGCGCCTTCATGATTCGCAGACCAAGGGTCTGCTTCTGTGGTTTTGCGCTCACCCTCGCGTCGTTCACTGGCTCCGGGGCGCTCTTCCGGCTCAGGTCCGGCTGGCCGCCGAGGGCCACGACGAACGCATCCAGTCGGCCTTGGCGCAGCTGGTCCCGGGCCCCGACCTCCCGCCACATGCTATTCGCATTGCCTCCCTGCCTGCACGGATGGGTGGCTGTGGTCTGACTCGTGCCGCCCGGCTGGCCCCAGCAGCATTTTTGGGCTCCGTCGCTCAGTCGTGGGCGGAAAGCTGCCGGCTCCTGCCCCTTTTGGCAACGGCAGCGCCTGACCTCCTGGACCCCAGCAGCCCTTTGCCCTTCGTCACCGCCATGCATCCAGGCGGCCTATGCTGAGATCCAGCAGGCCTGTTCTCCCGTCCGTGCCGCTCAGGCGGTACAGCGCCACCTCCCTCGCGGCACTCCCTCGGTCGCCTCCGTTCAATCTCCCGCCGCATTCCCTGCTCGCGTCATCGATAAACACCAGAAAACCTACGCAGGTATTCTGCACACGGCTGCAATTGGATTGCTCTTTTCGCGGACCTCAACGCCCAGGGACGTGCGTGGCTGTTCTCGCTTTCCTTGCGGAGTGTGGGCTCGGCGTACCTTCGTGCTCTTCCTATGGCCCCCCCATTCGCCTTGGCTCCCAGCCACTACTCGGTGGCGCTCCGGCACCAGCTATTTGCCCCGCAGCCTCTTGTTCCGGCCGGGTGGCCTTGTGGTAGCTGTGGGCAGCCGCTGGATCCCACGGGGACTCACTACCTTTCCTGCATGGGGGGCCAACAGAATCAGAATTGGTATTTGTATTTGCACACTGTCCTCCTGACGGTGGTGCTCGCCATGATTCGGTCGGTTTTCCCCCACGCGAACATCCGGTCCGAGGATGCGGATGGCGCTGCCTTCTATTCCCCCAACCACCGGCCTGACATCGTGGTGCTGGACTTTGAGGGGGGTGGCCGGCATCTGCTTATCGACGTTTCCGTGGCGCGGCCCTCGGCTCTTAGCCACGTGGCTGGGGCCTCCCTCACGGCAGGTTACACGGCGGACCGGGCGGAGCGGGCCAAGCTCCTGGCCTACGGCGACGTCGGGCACCATCGTGTGGTGCCCTTTGTCCTGGAGGAGTTTGGGGCCATGGGGCCCCTGACCTCCGCCTTCTTCAAGGAGTGTTGCCGGCTCCGAGAGGACCGGCTGGACCTGGAGGGCCAGCGGGCCCCATGGTCGGCGCGGAACTGGACGTCATGTTGGCGTCAGCGCTTGTCGGTGGCGCTGACTCGGGCCATGGCTGACATCATGCTCCGCCGTACGCGGGCTGATTTTGCGGTGCAGCAGGGCTATTAGGTTCCTCCCGTTAGGCGTTTCCATTGGTCTTATCGTAGTATAGAGCTTTGACATGGCTCTGTATATATGTTTATAGCTGGGCGTTTGCTTTGGTTTGAGTGATTTCACTCTGCTGTAAGTAATTATATTATTTAATATATTAGTTAATATATATGGACATGTGCTACTGCTACACTAGACGTGACGGGCTCACACCCGGGCAGCCTCCTGGTTTGTCTGTAATCTGGAGGCAGATGGTACGCAAGGATAGATGGCAAGTAGTGATGAAGCCGGAGACCACCCCCAAGCCTGTGGGGGCTCCGCCTGTGACCGCGTATGGCATTCATAGCGATTCGGGCCGCGGTGCCCACAACCCTGTATAATTTTTTTTTAAAATACACTTCACATAGATAGCTTACACCATCCATTCCATCCCATGCTCCCCTCCCACTGAGGACTTTTGCTCACGCGACGCAGTCACGTGTCTATTACTTACTTACTTACTTAATTAATTAATTGATTAATCCATTCCATCCCGCCATGTTCCCCTCCCACTGAGGACTTTTGCTCACGTGACGCAGTCACGTGTCTATTAATTCATTCATGAATTAATTGATTAATTAATTAATGGCTGAGACTGGTTCATTCTTATAGGCACAGCCGCCTCGGCCTAGCCGGGCCACTTGGCTCGCAAAGTTCAGGTAGTAGACACCTACATAAGATAAACTAGCAGGCACCAAGCCCGCGCAAACCGGGCGGAACATCCTCAAATGGCAGCCCCTGGGCCGCGCACGGCCAGCTAAGGTCGCCGGCCTGCTCAGGGATATAGGCTAGGCATGGACTGTCATAAATTAATTAATTAGACTCGTGCTCCCGTTGGGGAGTCACGGAGCTGTTAACCCCGATGGATGGATGGATGGGTGCAAACAGTCCTACATACCGGTCTAATCTATCTACAACAGCTATCTACTACAAACATCTATCAAGATCAATTCTACCCTAGGGGACCTGTCTGGCGTGCTTCCCCTATGTTTGCACACGCGGGCGCTTCCCCACGGGGGGGGGCTCGTTCGGTCCTCTATGACCTGGGCCCACTTGGCCTTGTCCATAATCTTTTTCCAAATCACGGAGAGGCCTAGGCCCCCCATGTCCTCTACGAGCTGGTCTTTGAAGGTGCGGGCCTTGCGGCGTCTAGCATCACGGGGCCCGGCCCATGTCTGGAGGTACCAGCCAGGCTGAGCTGGGCGCAGTCCCGCGGGGGGGCGGCCACGTGAGGTGTCTACCTGGTTGGTGCGAGCTAAGTGCCCTACTAGCTGCAGGCGCCGCTGCTTGATGCTGCTGGTGATATATGGCATGCCAAGGTACAGGTCCTCATTGCGGACATGAGCAGCATATCCTACTCTGAAAATGGATCGCAGCAAGTTGGCGACCGCGCCGTCCAGCTTGCGGGCCAGGTCGGCGGTGAGGGTCCACGTCTCGGCCCCATACGTAAGAACAGGAAGGACGACAACCTTAAACAGGTCCTGTTTCTCGATCTTGCCCAGGGGCTTGCGCCACAGGGCCCGGTATTGGCGTAAAGCGTGCCAGGCGAGGGAGATGCGGTGGTTCACATCAGCCTGAGTCGCAGCTGGGAAGGAGGCTGCCCAGCAGCTTGACACGGTCCCGATACAGGACTCGAGAGCCGTCAAGGAGAAAGAGGGCTGGCGGTGGGTGAGTGAGCCCAATCGCCAGAGCCTCTGTCTTCTTGCTGACCTCAAGCCCCACTGCGCGGGCCTCGATAGCCAGGCAGTCAAGCCACGTCTGCACGTGCCCTGTGTCCTCGAAGAGGGTGGTGTCGTCTGCATAGATGATGTCCGCCAGCCGAATCTCCGTTTCCGCCCCGCCATGCCAGAAATGGTTGTCAACCCGCACCCCTGGTGCCCTACCCACGATGCGGGCAAATCGCTTGCGCGCCTGAATCATTACGTACGTATTCGACCACAATAATGAACAGGTAGGGCGACAGCATGCCACACCCCCTTCTGTATAGGGCATGGTGGCGTGGTCCCGTAGGAAGTGCGCACCGAAGTGGTGGACCCTTCATATTACAGGTTGCGGATGACAGCAATAAGGGGGCGGGGGATCCGAAACAGCGCGAGGATGTCCCATAGCGCAGGCCAGAAAACCGAATCGAAGGCTTTGATGAAGTCCACCAGCACAAGGTGCAGATCGAGGGGACTCACCAGGCTGAAGGCGTTGCAGTTTTTCCTCGGCGAGTAGCGAAGAGCGCCTGTACTGTGTTGCGACCTGAACGGAAGTTGTGCTGAGTCTCGCTGAGGTGACCGTCCAGGGCTGTGCGCAGGCGGTTCAGGATGAGCCGCATGAGAAGCTTGAGGGGGGCCGACTTTGGATGCACACCCCTCTGTAGTTACCGGGGACGGCTGGTGACCCCTTGTTCTTGTACAGCATAGTGCGAAAACTGTGTTGCCAGGCCGCTGGAGGTGGTTGCCGGACGACAGCAGAAGGCGGTTGCAGATATCCCGGAAGAGCCTAGCATGACACCAGTGTCCTCCAATTCGGCTGCAAGTTTCACAACTGCGGCTGGAATCTCGTCGGAGCCGGTGGCGGCGTCATAACGCAGACCCTGGACCGCCTCCGTGACCTCGCGAGAGGTGAAAGGAGGCATGTCTGACGGCCGGGGCGCCAAGCGGGCCGATCAGCGGGGGGACTAGGTAGTCTGCCGCTGACCTAGGCGGGGCCGGGGGCGGCGGCGGCTGGGAGCAGGGGCCGGGGCGGTGCAGCTGTCCCCACGACCTCGGCAGTGACTGCGGCCCAGGTACGAAGCCGCTTGGCTGGGGCGCCAGGAACGTCGTGGCGGTGGGGCCGGCCGAGGCCGTCCGGGTGCCCGAGGCGCTTGTACCAGAACCAGGCCCCCTTGCCGTCGTGCTTCTGCCGGCAGCTGCGCACTTTGCCCCATGGACTGTCATGTGCTATCCTCGAAAGAACGCGCTAATGAACCCCGGTTCGCCTCCTGACTTCTCTGTAATCTGGAGATGTAAGATCGATGACCCGCAAAGAGCGATGGCACGAGGTTATGAACGACATCGAATCCCCATGTCAGTCCATGGGGCAAAGTGTGTCACTGCATTTGGCAAGCACTGTCTTCATGTGTGTCAAATGTGTGTCTACACCACATTGATTGATGCTCACGTGATACAGTCTACGTGTAATTAAATAATTCATTAATCAATTAGTAGTAATTAATGAATCGACACTTGTCCGCCTGGTGACCAGGAGCCACCTTAATCATAACAACAACAAAAGCCCTCCTAAAAAACCTCCCCACAGAAATGACCAGCAAAAAACGCCCTGAGTTTCTCGACGAAGAACTTTTCTACGAGGAAGTAATCTTCCTCATAGCCTGCTGTACAAAAAATCAGAGAGGAAAATTATTACAGATACAAAACCACATGCGTTTCCAGCCCCTTGGGCGCCGGTAACACCCCAGCCATCCCCGCCAGCATCAGGACTTCACTTCTCAGGACTTCCACTTCTAATCTCAGGGCGTCACTTCTCTGGCACATTCGTCGGAAGCTTTTTGAGCGCCTTTATCTGCTCGTGCTGCTTCATGGCCAGCTTGAGCAGCTCATCATACGACATCTCGTCATACAAGGCTTCATCGATGCTCACGCATGTGGCGGTGGACTCCTCTGACCGCCGTCCGTGCGACTTGGCCTCGTCAGAGGGACGCCCACGCCTACGATGCCCCTGGTTGGCCCCCGATTTCGTCGGCAAGTGGGGAGCGGAGGGGGCATCAGACATGGGTGGTGAAGTCGAGAGACCTGACAGCAGCCGGCTGATGCGGTTGTCTCTGCGCGCCAGGCTCTCACCATTCCGGGTCACGCCCAGGGTTTGCAGGCCCCCACCTGCGTTGACGTGCATCGAGATGCTTTTCCGCGTCGTCTTGGCGTTGAGGGAGATGGAGAGCACCAGGTGGGGCGGCAGCCGGAGGCCGTCGGCCACCGAGTCCTCGGCGTCTTGTGCACGGGGGGTTGTGACCTCGAACTCCACGATGGGCTCTGTGACCTTTGCAAGCTTGAGCGTGCGGGGAAAGAGCCGCACACTGAGCTCGGCGCTGGACACCTGGTAGAGGTGCATCGGCTGCTTGACACCCTGCACATGCGGAGCAAGCACGAGCACACGTTGGGAATTCATTGCTGATTGTGGGTTAATAAACTTGATCGAGGATGTGCTTTACAAGTGGAATCAAGAGGCCAAAGAAAACACGGGGGGTTACTCAGACTTCGCTATGAATTCTATTACGATGCTATGAATTCTATTGCGATGAGCTCTTGAGGCACAAAACGTTTCAATGTGGTGGACATGAGAAGGATTCAAATTGGTGCAGATCTAGGGGATAAACGACTACTCCGCACAAAATTCAGTGCGCATTCACAGTAGACGGATCAGAATTACTATTACTATCACTTCT
Source organism: Mesostigma viride (assembly GCA_009746045.1). NCBI lineage: Eukaryota > Viridiplantae > Streptophyta > Mesostigmatophyceae > Mesostigmatales > Mesostigmataceae > Mesostigma > Mesostigma viride. The sequence continues at coordinate 931,618 of RPFO01000595.1, read as the reverse complement.
ATTTAGTTAGATAAAAGACTTTCTTTACTCTAGAGTTAAAGTTAACACGCATGTAACAAAGAAGTATGTGGCAAACACCTAGACCCAGGCATGAAGTGAGGGCTTAACCCTAGGGCAAAAGGGTCCAAGGGTCAGTTGTCTGTCAAAGGGAGCGTTTATTCGCTGCATAGGGGTAAGACATGTGAGAGTTGCTGCTTACTTTAAAGGCCTGGCTGTCACGTTAACACAAACCTAGTGCTAAGCAGCAAACAAACACACACAGCCATCCAGACAAGAACAACAAAAGCGCCAGTGCATGTAAGAGAGTCGTCCAGCCGAATGTGCCCACCGTGGGAGGCAGGACTGATGCAAGTACCGTTGACCACACATGGGTGCCCCCAAAATGGTGGGGCCAAATGTAATGGGGTACCCAAGGCGCAAGACTCACAAGAAGACCACAGCTCCCGACAAATACAAACTAATGTCCTCAATACTATTTAACAACAATCTGTTTAGTAATCCTATTATAACACTGCCGCTAATAGTATTATCAGTAATACATTATCGGAAAGTTGATCAATAACCAATATTCTCTAACCACCACACATACGACAGTTTATAGGCCAGATTGTGTTTACCCGCACCTTCAGCTGGAATTGGCCCAACTCCTTAAATAGCGTGGGCCCGCTCAGATCCTTGGCAATCGCATAGCACGGCTGATTGACCAGCGTCTGGCCGGGGGCGGCTGTGGCGGCGATGCGGGCCGCCCGGTTGACGACCGGCCCAAAGTAGGCGGCGCGCCCGGTGGCCATGTGCGGCTGGCAGTCGCTGGGCACGTCCATGCACATGCCGATCTGCAGCCGCAGGCCCCTGCAGGGTGCATAGTGCATCCATAGTCGGGATGGGGGATGGGGGTCAATAGCAAGAGGAGGATAGGGGGCCTAGAACCTCCCAGTTCCATATGAGACAGCATTTCATGCCATCCGGGTTCATGTGAGCTCGTATTGCATGTCATGGACTATGGCGTGTGCGGGTGTATAGAAAGGGCAGTTAAGTTCTTCAGGGGGGATCCATGTATGCTGTCCCACATATGCACGTGCTCACAGAGTCCATTACTCACCGATCATTAACCCACGTATTTTGTAGTAACTCATAAGAAATAAGTGGCAAGAGCCACTCAACTCAACAATTGTAATGCTAATGCAAGCCCTGCACTTAAGTATGTACACGAAATCAAGACTACATTGCCTCTTGCCCCCCGCTTCTCCACCCTTCTATCCACTATATCATCCCCCGAGCAAGAAGCTAAAACACATTGTCGTGGCTATTGTATACTGTGCTCAAGTGCTGCTAGTAATTGAAGTATGAGAGCAAAGAAATGAATAACCGGGGCAAACATGCATTCGCATCATGGCTGCTGGCAAAGTCAGTTATTGTCGTGCAGGCGTTACGTCCCCAGCGCAGACAAAGGGATTCCATAACTTGTGATGACACAGTCAGACACCGTACAGACAAAAACAGCTTGCTTATTGCAGACATAACTAGTTCTTATTACAACAGGAATAATCAAATCGCATTCCAACAGATAAGTTCTTATTCCGACATATGTAATCGCTAGTACGTGCACACTAAACCACCATGCACTTACGGAGGCCACTTAACACGCTCTCTGCTCACCTAAAATGTCGTGCTAGTTCACCTAACCACCAGTGGCGGCTGTCGTCATTGTAATTTCTAGCGTCATGCTGTCATCCGCATACCTGAACACGACCATCTCTTTTGCCAAGCCGCCCTCAACACTTGGCAGCGCGGGCTTGACGATTTCCTCCGCCTGCTCTTCTTCCAGAAGCTTTGGGCTCCAGGGGAGGTCCATTGCCTCCCGTTGAATCGTTTCGGCAAACCGGACGGCATTTCCCGCCGACCGGAACGCCAGCAGGAAGTTCCCGTCTTTCTCCTCCACCTCGTACGCCTCAAATTCCGCCAACCGACTTTGTACAAATGCCACCAGCAGGTCCACGCCCCCCTGGTACCCTGGCGTCTTGCGCAGGATCTTGGCATACGCCACGTACACGAAAGCGATCACCACAGGGTCCTTGGGTGGCTCGCCCTTCACGTAGCACTCAGCCGCCGGCGCATCAAAAAAAGACAGCCCCAGCTGCTTTGTGGACTTGAGGGGGGGGAACGGGGCGCGCTTGGCCAGCTCTTCAGGGAGCACCTGCATCAGGTGGATGGGGGGCAAGCCCTCTTTCACCTGGCAGGCGAGGGTCAGGGGGCACACAGGGCAGGAGCAGGACAGTGTTACATCTGGTGGACCAAGCCAAAGACCTTCATGGCGCGAGGACGTGCACAGGCTTGCTGAGTACTGGTAGTCTTGGGTCAGCAACTTGAGGGTACATATCGGTTAGCGCTGCGCAACGGAGCTCCTTGATGGCCTGGCCCACCAAAAGTGGTTCAATAAGCGATCCGTTGCGGCTTGCGGGCTCAGCCTCCCAGCCACAGTAGGTTTCGTAGAATTCTCTCCCTCTCTCTCTCTCTCTCTCTCTCTCTCTCTCTCTCTCTCTCTCTCTCTCTCTCTCTCTCTCTCTCCCTCCCTCCCTCCCTCCCTCCCTCCCTCCCTCCCTCCCTCCCTCCCTCCCTCCCTCCCTCCCTCCCTCCCTCCCTCCCTCCCTCCCTCCCTCCCTCCCTCCCTCCCTCCCTCCCTCCCGCCCTGCCCGCCGTCTGTCCGTCCGTCTGTCTGTCTGTCTGTCTGTCTGTCTGTCTGTCTGTCTGTCTGTCTGTCTGTCTGTCTGTCTGTCTGTCTGTCTGTCTGTCTGTCTGTCTGTCTGTCTGTCTGTCTGTCTGTCTGTCTGTCTGTTTGTTTGTCTGTCTGTCTGTCTGTCTGTCTGTCTGTCTGTCTGTCTGTCTGTCTGTCTGTCTGTCTGTCTGTCTGTCTGTCTGTCTGTCTGTCTGTCTGTCTGTCTGTCTGTCTGTCTGTCTGTCTGTCTGTCTTTCTGCCAGCGTCAAAGCCGCCGGTGCATCACATGCAACTGACAGTTACTCACTAATCATACTACCGAAAATTTGACCCATATGTCAACGCTAACCTCGAATTCCTTACCAAAAAAAATTCCCCTGTTTTGAGATTCTCTTCCAGCCCATGGTCCTTACCTACAACCTGCCTTACCCTTTCCTGAAAAAAACACAGCCCCATACCCACACACCATGCCCGCGGCGTGCGATGCCGCCCGCTCACTGCACGGTCTCAAATTAACTATGCTAAGTTTCCTAACAACATCATCTGCAGTTTCCATATCTTCCTGCTGAATTTCCGTCCGCAAATGCCTGCTTTTTTCTTCATCTCACTCCGCATGATTTTCTTTAAAACGGATGTCACGCTTACCTAAGCAAGTAGGCTATTCTTGCTCATCTCATGCATGCCCATGTGGTGGCAGACAATGAATAATGGATCATACCTATCAACACATATCAATAACCCAAAAGGTAATAGGTAAGATGTGCTATCTAGGGAGGTGCTGAGCACCCACCTCATGAATGCCCATGTGGTGGCACACGGTAGAAGTCATGTGCATGCCAAGCGAGCGCCACGCCTGCATCGACAGGAGCACCTGGCCGCCAGACGCAATGTCCCGAATCGCCCTTGCCACGTCCACGTACTCCCCCTGGTACGAGTTTTGGCCCACTGACACCCCCTGCTGAGCGTCAGGGACCCCCACGTGGATGCCCATGCGCACCCGCAGGCCCCGGTAGAGCAGCGACCGGTTGAACGAGGATTGCACATCCACGCCGCGTCCATACTTGAGCAATGGCAATGGCCAATCCGATCGGGCGGCATCCAGGCTGTGCCGGCGCACCTTGAGCGCTGCCAACCGTCCCACGGGAGCCTCCTCTAGCACAGCCCGAGGGAAGAGAAGGCCATGTTGCATGTCCATGGCCCAACGGAGCGCACCGACGGGATCGTGGAAGACGAGGGTGAATGAGCCTTCTTCGGCGCAGACTTCCTGGCCACCATACCCTGGGAGAAGTGACCGGACGACCTTTGGGGGGGAGGGGGGGGGGGGGACGGGGTTTCATGGTTCATCAAGGACATTGCATTTCATAGTGCATGATAGTTATGAACGCTGGTTCCAACCGGCGAATAATGCCCTTTTAGCCACCCAGGCATGCCCACATTAGAGGAGGAGAACAGAAGGGTGGGTGGGAGAGATGGTTTTACAAAGAAGCCAAGTTGCATCCAGGTAAAGTGTGGGGAGCAGTTTTCAAGCAGGCATATTTTATCCGGATGAAAATGGTTGCTTATTAGAGTAACTAGAAATGTGATGACGACATATAAGATGTTATGGTGACGTATGACGATTGTTGCTGCGCATGGAACACAGAGCAGGCTTGTGTCGCAGCAGCTATGGGCACGAGGCTACATATCCTGAACAGCGTCAAGGATTCCTGCCCCCCTTCCCCAACACCTGTCCCCAAACCTTCCATTCCTGTAGGACGAAGCGAAACACACAAGCCAAGCTTCACTCATGACATCACAACAGCTCTGCACAACGCTGGGGAAATGCACAAGATCGCAGACGTCATCACGCTGGCACGTACGCAGAAACTCATTGACATATCGTAACGAGATATTTGGTTCAATATAAGCAGCACGACTGAGAAGGGTACAGAATGTGGCCACATGTGCATGGCTGAGCATCAAGGCCCAGAACTGCCCATAGTGGTAATGCCTTGTACCGCGCCTCATACTGTGCCCTGCTCTCCCCCGTCCCCCTTAACTTCCCCATTCGCACCTGTCTATGCATGCATGCCTTGGCCATGGTTGATAGGGTGCATACGCAGGTCTGCGGACGTGGGATGTTATGTATATATAGGTACTACCTATCTACCAACTAACTTTAGGTAGGTAGGTAGGTAGGTAGGTAGGTAGGTAGGTAGGTAGGTAGGTAGGTAGGTAGGTAGGTAGGTAGGTAGGTAGGTAGGTAGGTAGGTGGGTGGGTGGGTGGGTGGGTGGGTGGGTGGGTGGGTGGGTGGGTGGGTGGGTGGGTGGGTGGGTGGGTGGGTGGGTGGGTGGGTGGGTGGGTGGGTGGGTGGGTGGGTGGGTGGGTGGGTGGGTGGGTGGGTGGGTGGGTGGGTGGGTGGGTGGGTGGGTGGGTGGGTGGGTGGGTGGGTGGGTGGGTGGGTGGGTGGGTGGGTGGGTGGGTGGGTGGGTGGGTGGATGGGTGGGTGGGTGGGTGGGTGGGTGGGTGGGTAGGTAGGTAGGTAGGCAGGCTAGGTTGACAAAGTGATAGTGGCCTGGCTAGCGCTATAAGCTCCTCTCATCTCGTACCGCGTGTAATATCTCCAGTGCCTTTTTTGTCACTCCCGCATCCCACGTGAGCAGATCGGCCAGCCCGTCCACATCTGCAGATAATCAAAGAATTCGCAAGACCGGGATCATTAACAAGAGGGTCAGCCCAGCCACATCTGCAAGATGCGCAAGAGGGAGGTGGCAACGACTCGAGAGGGTGGCGCCGGCACTTACTGTGCTGTGAGGATTTTAAAAGTGTCACAGATTGGCCAACAATGATACTACCAGGTAACATGGGGAGCACCAAAGATCAGGTTGATGATTGCCATTTCTCGCAATTGATACCATTCAATAGCCAGTCTCTGCTATTCTCACCTTCATTTCGACCTTTATTTCTACCTTCATCTTGTTTGCTTCAGGCGCACTCGCGAGGCGAGATGCATTGACCAAACAGTAACGTCGATGGCTATGTATCACATCAAAGACTAGTGCCATGGTGAAATAATGACATTCTAGCGTTTGAACCACAGCTCGTTAGCGCGAGCCACGGCGAGAACCCTACCTGCCTATTCTAGTGCATCTTACTGTATACTAGCATTGTTTTCACGAAAGCAGTCTGTCAGCCTGAGCATTCCACCCCTGCGGCTATGACACCCCCTCCAAAGCACCTCCTCGTCCCTCCACCCCTCCACCCACAAGAGAAAGCAAGCCATATTACCTTTCAGAGCCGGACCAACCAAAACATGCAGCTATCCCAGGGACAGAAGAGTGCGATCGGACAGGGCACTTGTTCAAAGGGTGAGTATTTTCGCTAGAAAGTTTGGACAGAAACTGCCTAGGAAGCAGCAGTGGCTGCCTGGCGCCAAAATAAAACACATGGAAAGGGCTGCCTTGATAAAGCTATCACACGCGGAACCTGCTCCTGCACTTACCCATCACAACCCCCCCCCCACCCCCACACACACACTCACCCATGACACAAAAAATCCCCACTCCCCAACCCTCCCCCCCTCCCCCCCTCCCCCCTCCCCCCTCCCCCCTCCCCCCTCCCCCCCTCCCCCCTCCCCCCTCCCCCCTCCCCCTCCCCCTCCCCCCTCCCCCCCTCCCCCCTCCCCCCCCCCCCTCCCCCCCCCCCCCTCCCCCCTCCCCCCCCCCCCCTCCCCCCCTCCCCGCCTCCCCCCTCCCCCATGGCGCCCACTCCCCCATGACGGCCACTCGCCCACTTACCCATCACAACAAATCCCCAATAATAACCCCCACTTCCCCACTCACCCATCACGACCACGGTGACCAACGCCTCTGCCGTGCTGTCGGTGCCCAGCGGAATCAACAACTTGATCCTCTTGGCCTGGTTCCTCTGCGCCATCGCCGTGCGGTGGGCCAGTCGCGCCACGACGAGCGTGCCCGCCAAGATCATCGCCAGCCCGACCGAGAGAACAACCGCCAGCAGAATGCGCCGAGTTCTGCCTTTCTCATCATCATCCGTCTCCATCCGATCCGAGCAGTATGTGCCAGTCCAGCCGCGATGGCACAGGCAGGTCCCCCGGGACCCGTCCGTGGTCCCTGCTGGCGCTTCCGTGGGGAACTGGCAGGTGCCATGGCCCGAACATGCAGTCGCGTTCTTGGGGGTGGACATGCCGCCCTTGACGCACCCGTTCCGGACGTCGCATAAGGGGTTGAATGCCCCCAAGATGGCCTTGTCGAAGTTCTTGTAGTTGGCGACCTCACAGGCTGCACGCCAGGAGTACCGGAGCGGCAGGTCATCGAAGCGAAGCAGCCGCTCGGTGTGCACCTCACCCACAATGCGCTCGCCCGTCTGTTGTTCCAGCGCGGCAATGGTCGCGGACAGATAGGTCGACAGGTACATCTGCAAGGACGTGCACAGGGGGGTGGGCCCTAGGATTGATGCTCAGCGCCATACTACTACACCACGCTACTGAGCACTACTATGAGATTTCCTACAATTTTTGTAGCATAGTACACACTGGGGTGCCTTATGGTATCACATCATACTTGGTACATACTTGGTACCACCCCTATATATGGCACATACCACGCCACATTACGGTGCTGATGACCGTACCTTATTTAATAGATCCAACAGCAACTTATTGCATCAGCAGTCGTATCTAGCATACAGAGTCAGTGTATAGCAGAAGATATGGTATAAGATTCTGCTCCGATCTGTCTATCGATCTGTACTTCCCTCTACCTATCATGCATGCAAGCTTTGTCATATGGAACCATGTACTGGACTCACCTTAGTGTTCAATATCGCATGATACAGTTTCCTCGCCTATCAGTACCCTTGCCTATACGCTTGATCCCCCTATGCTGCCCGGCCGTTACAATGTGCTCATGGTATGTTCATGATCGCACTGCATGCACAGAGTAGTACATACTGTCCTTAGATACTGCTGTCCATGGACCCCATAGTCATCCCTAGTAAATTGCCTTATTATTGTGTGGGTTTATCCTGCCTTTCAAATACCATTCATAGCTATTAAATCCATCCCTAGCATACCTTGCCCTGTCCTGCCCTTTCCTGCCCTGTCCTGATAGCGCCAGAAGGGGCCTATCTGCCCCCCCATGCTGACATCATCTCGCTTTATCAAGCCCAGCTGTACAGTGCGTTTTACTCTTCTGCAACATCCGGCAACCCAAAAGTATGTTATAAGATATCCGTGATGCATGCACCGTATGTATACTACTGAAGGTGGCGCATTCCAGCGTACCATGGTAATGGACAATATATAGCACAGGCAACGTAACAGTCAGGAAATTATACACATTGACCGATCGCCAGATAATGTAGCAACTGATTACGCCACACTTTTCTCCAAGCCCTCATACAGAGGTATTCAGTAGCTAGCAATATTATTCTTGTTCTAGTCCCCACTCTATAACAGAGGTTAGCTAGCAATATTATTCTTGTTCTAGTCCCCACTCTATAACAGAGGTTAGCTAGCAATATTATTCTTGTTCTAGTCCCCACTCTGTAACAGAGGTTAGCTAGCAATATTATTCTTGTTCTAGTCCCCACTCTATAACAGAGGTTAGCTAGCAATATTATTCTTGTTCTAGTCCCCACTCTATAACAGAGGTTAGCTAGCAATATTATATTTATTCTAGTCCCCACTCTATAACAGAGGTTAGCTAGCAATATTATTCTTGTTCTAGTCCCCACTCTATAACAGAGGTTAGCTAGCAATATTATTCTTGTTCTAGTCCCCACTCTATAACAGAGGTTAGCTAGCAATATTATTCTTGTTCTAGTACCCACTCTATTCCTCAAGTCCTTGATAGTTCTTGTTAATAATTCTTGTGTCCAGTTCTTATTCCAGTTCCTCTTCTTCATTCTACCTCCGCTTCTGTTGTTGAAGCCCATACGTGCGAATGGGGGCAACATATTCGAGACTACTAGTTAGCCCGCATGTTTGCCAGAGATGAAGTCCCAAAGACATTGTGAATAAGCCTTGTCATAAGCCCATGATGGTATGTGAATATAGATACACTTGGGATAGTAGTATTCAGATAAGACTGATAGCTAGTCGAGTATCGTAATACGTTCCCCTGGGTAGGTACGTTGGTACTTTGGGTACTCTTCTACGTGACAAATGTCAGTAGACAGTAAACGAAGGGTCCTGTCAGAGGACAGCGCTGGCGTACCCTAGCCAGGGACCGTACTTGATGCGGAATGTTTCCTGCATGTACGATGTGACGAGGCAGCTAACAATCAACAAGTGGCGTCACGCCAACGGTCTGCACCCAACGAGCCTAACGGTCATTAGGCAGCTGGCCGCTGGAGATGATGGACCGATAAAATTACACGCAATTAAAAATACCAAAACAAGGAATTCTTACCCTGCTCCCTGCAAGCGTGGAAACACTCTCACTGCTCTCATACATAAGGCCTTGAGCATTGATCGAACATTATTAACTCTGCTCCTTTATCGCATCGAATGTCTCATTCTAGAACATATTCTATACCCTAATTCTAGAACATATTCGTCCTTATTCTTGAACATATTCTACATCCTAATTCTAGAACATATTCGTCCTAATTCTAGAACATATTCTATATCCTAATTCTAGAGCATATTCGTCCTCATTCTAGAGCATATTCTACATCCTAATTCTAGCTCAGTAAGTACTGTTCTCGCCACACCACCTGCATATGTAACATACCTGCTCGTCCACGCAGCCGAGAAGGGCCTCCTCATTTGCCGTGAGGTTCCACCGCAGCAGCGCCGAAAACTCAAGCTCGCTGCACTTGTGGGTGATCACCCGCACGGGCGGCCGCTCCGGCTGCTCCCGCGCCAGCTGCGCCAGCATCGGCAGTATTGTCTTGCCCATAAAGCTGCTGAACGCAACAACCACGAGGGTATCCGTGGGCGCAGGGCCTCCTCGCTCCCCGGCCAGCCGTTCATAGAGCGGCTTCAGGAAGGCATCTCCGAGAAAGATGTCCAAGCCTTCCATGACCTGACCATGTGCGTTCATGGTAGTAAGCAAAGGGTGATCGAGACAGTAAATACGTGCGTAGTCATGAGCCTTCCATGACCTGGCCCTGTGCATTGACGAGAACAATCATGCAGTAATGGTAACAACTCATATCAAATATTTAAAGATATTATAACACCCGTTCGCTCCCACAAATAACCAGCCTTTATTGAAACTATTAGTGGACAACTAGTGGACTGAGCCTTCGTGAATTCATGGCAAGGCGCAACCGAATAATAAAACGCTTCAGCACGTGCATTCCCCCAATCAATAGCCTCGGAAAAAAGAGGCGGGTGGGCGGGTGAAGGAATTTACTAGTGCGTAGACGACGAACTACGTCTGGCTGTATTTCCCTTTGGCCAAGCAGGATCGCCATTGACATCTGTCAATTGTCCTTCAATGTCCGTAATGCGAAACCCTTGTTGTAATGCATGGTGGACCCCTGTTTTCAGTGCGCTGGCCCTGGGATTGGTTCTGTAGGAACATTTACCAGCCAGGATGGCATCCCAGGACTATTATTTACTTGTAACTGCCCCAGGGACTCGCCAGATGGTGATAAATTCAACTGGGGTTTTCCATATTAACAGCTGTGCACCAGGGTACCCTGGAGGTTTCCCCACTTGACTTTGTCTAGTTTGGGTGTTCACCCTGGTCCGGTCATCAGATACGGTCAGACAAGAGCGCTGTGCGCCTTTATGGATCTGATCTTGGTGCTGACCCAAAGATTTTCCATGAAACCCTTCCCTGGTGATTTGAAGGTGTGCAACAAACCCATGCCAATTTCTAGTCATGACATAAACTCGCGGTCGAAAATCGGCACGAGGACGGTGTATGCCCGTAATGCAGAACAAATCGGTATATTTATGTGAGCCTTCAACAAGCAGTCGCAACACAGCCTTCACGCACCTGCGCACTGCGGTTTGTCGCAGGGTCCTGAAACAGTGCCCATGGCCCTGTTCGCTCGACTGGGCTACCATGCAGGATGGGTGGGTAATCCCACACGCCGGGGGGGAACACGTAGCCATCGCCCAGATAGCTGCTTACCACTGTCTGTACCCACTCCCACGCCACCGTCAAGTACCCCAGGCTGTTGAGGAGGAGCATGTGCTGTCCCTGGAGCTGCCCTGCCAGTTGGCCGATGAGCCGTCCTGCCCACAACAGCCTCGGGCCTACGTAGGATCGGGCCTTGAACCTGTCTAGGAAAGATCGGATATTCGCTGCTGGCATCTGCAGGTAGCCCAGGTAGAGCGGCTTTCCGGACTCTGGGATGGAGCGCATCGCGGCCAGTATGGCGCTGCTGGTATCCGTCGCGTAGGCGTCCAGGCTGATGGCGCCGCGGTAGAAAGTCCCGTTGGCGACTTCGGCGTATTCGGCGAGTTGGGCGAAAATCTCGACATTGTCGTACAGCTTCCTGTGAATTGTCGTAAGAAAGGGTGCCAACAGTGGGGCGAGTTCGCGGATCCCCCATAATTGCATGAGGTGTTTAGGCGCATCATTGAGACATAACATGAGATATAATGAAAGGCCAGTCATGAGACGGATAGCAGATCCTACTAGGCATTATTATGAGTAGGCAACGGGTGGGGCAAATGCATGCATGCGACTGGAAATGAAGTGGGGGCTGAGAACTGTAGGTCAACAAGAGGGTGACCTAAGCATGACAACGTCACCAGCACCGTAAGAAAAGGTTTTGATGCAAGCACTGATGATGCATCAGACCGAAAGTCTTGCCACATGCTGTTCAGCCCCAAGTGGGTTACCACTCCACGTAGCAAAAATAATAATCAAATACGTGTCATGCCTGACAGGGACCGCCTCACACAGCTAGTCCAACGCAGACATCCCAGTACTTAAGTCCTCTGGACATGATCAGACTGCAAGCTACACATGTGCCATGCCAGTAACGGCTGCTCTGAAGAAGTCCTGATTGACTCAGGGCTCGCAACATATTTCAATGAAAAATGCAGACCTTCATCTAGGCTGTACATATCGGACGGCTTGTTGCGCATCATCCCAGTGTTCACACCCTCAAATAGCTTTCATCCCACGGATGGCAAAATACCATGAAAAAAGCAGACCTTCATCTAGGCTGTACATATCGGACGGCTTGTTGCGCATCATCCCAGTGTTCACACCCTCAAATAGCTCTCATCCCACGGATGGCAAAATACCATGAAAAAAGCAGACCGTCCTCTAGGCTGTACATATCGGACGGCTTGTTGCGCATCATCCCAGTGTTCACACCCTCAAATAACTCTCATCCCACGGCTGGCAAAATACCATGAAAAAAGCAGACCTTCATCTAGGCTGTACATATCGGACGGCTTGTTGCGCATCATCCCAGTGTTCACACCCTCAAATAGCTCTCATCCCACGGCTGGCAAAATACCATAAAAAAGCAGACCTTCATCTAGGCTGTACATATCGGACGGCTTGTTGCGCATCATCCCAGTGTTCACAACCTCAAATAACTCTCATCCCACGGCTGGCAAAATACCATGAAAAAAGCAGACCTTCATCTAGGCCCTACTTACACCGGACGGCTTGCTACACATGTACAAATGAAAAGTTCACCCTCTTTATGATGTCTTATCTAGCGGCTTGCTCACAGCGTTGTAATGTTGAGCATTAATAGCTTGATTCTGCGTCCAAACAGATATATCGCATTGAACGTCTTCCTGTATCCTGCACACTGCATACCATGCATAATAATGCTGACCCCTGGAGTATAAGAAATGATACCAACCCAGCCCACCGTATTGACGATTGTATCAGAACCCCTACCACACACCATCGAAACGCCGACCCTGGGAGATCCCTTTCTGCGTCCACCATGCCTTGGTAGAGAGGATACGCCGTCAAAAGCCTCGTGGGCACGGCACCGATGACCTTGTATCGGACATCCACGCGGTCAAAGCAGGGGCACCCCGACGCGGTCACCGGGAGCACCCCCGGGTCCCCGCACACGGGGTTCCCTGCCGCACGGCACACCTCGCGCTGCATGACCTCGTCGGTCACCTGCGCGGCCCCGAAACCACAACAGGGACAGATCTGTGCTTTATTCGAAGCAGAAACTGGATCTTGCTAAAGGCACTAAATGGACGTTAAGGGCCATGGCATGTGCCTGCGCATATTCACGGAATTGTGCGAGTGTAGTATTGGAAGGAAAAAGAGGTAATATTGCTTGATCAAGGTAATATTGAATTTTGCAAGGCAGGCATGCAAACTTCTGACACTATTCCATCCAGGCCAAACAGAGCCATACACAAATGCATGCGTGGGTGCCAAACATGCACACGTGACAGTTAGGGGTCAGGGCAAGAACGGTATCACGGCCAGGGTCCCTGGCATCACGTCAGTGAAGGAGCCTGAGCTGCATGCCCCCATGCGTATGGCGTTTGACTGTTTCAAGTGCGTATAGGATATTTTTCCTTCTCGTACTAGTACATGCCCTTGTTTTGGTTTGTGTGAACCCCCGCAAGACAATCGTGTGTCATCGCACAAAAGTGTATCCATGGCTCACTCTACAGCCAAACCAGTTTTTACCATGGGGCCATCTATACCACAGGAATCCGGGCACACGACATGCAGCACAGATCGAGCTGGTTCATCCCCTGCGTCGCTGCCCTGCATGGGAGCGCCTATGTCTCTCATGGCCGCGCGCGGATGCCATACTTCCTGCCAGATATAAAACACAAAACATGACCATGGCTAGCCTTAACTACGGACCAAAATGAAAAAAAGCTCGCGCGAGGGCAATTACCAACCACTGTGCCACTTCAATATCCTCATGTGACATGCCACACAGGGAGGAGTCCATGGATGGTGGATGTACAGTAGATTCTATACCTGCTACCATGCTTATCAAGGAGGCTACTTTGCTTCTATCACGATCATATCAATAAACCACGGGCATAACTCTAACTAAAAATGAACAAACAAAAATTCATAGTAGTTTATTCATCAAGGGCATATTTCATACACAGGGAGAGTGAAAGAGCCCAGACAAATGATGGAAGAAGAAAAGGGGCACAAGCTCACCGGCTGTGCCCCCTGGCCGTAGATGGTCACCGCGGTCTCTACGTCAGACGTCACCATCTGGCCGTTGTGGTGCTCCACGGATGCCAGCGCCAGCGCCAGGTACCCCTGGGTGTACATGCCCAGATCAACCGCCAGCACGCGCTGGCCCGCACGGATGTCTGCCAGGACCTCGACTGACGTCTCGTACACGACGATGGTGACACCGGCATTGGAGGGAAGGGAGGCCTTCACTCTCTGGTATGTGGCGACATCCTCCACTAGAATCGCGATTTGGAGCCCTGCATGACGCTCAAGGATACCTTGCAACGCCGCCCCCAGGTCGGCGAGCACAGGGAGAACCTCGGCACTCAGACCAGCGTCCAGGAACGCCGACTGCGCCATACGGCACCGGCTAGGCCACCGGGCATCGTCGAGGTTTACCACAATGCACTCCATGTGGTTGATGCCCTGCGCGATGAGCGTGGCTGCGAGCCTTGACACGAGCGCGGGCTCATTTGGGCCGATGTAGCGAATGGAGGCGCGTCTGGGGCTGCCCGAAATAGAGTCCACTTTTTGTAGGCTGCGAACAAGTTCAGAGTCGCCTCCCCCCACGAGGTAGATGGGGATGCCAGCAGCGTTGGCGGCGCTGAAGGACGCGGTGAGCTGCATGTAAGTACGGCACAGTTGCCCCCCCGCCCCCCCCAACGTAACGAAGATAGAATAAAATGTGCGCAGCAGTGCCGGCATGGAGATGGGATTTGACATGATGGATGGTGAGAATCTGATGATGACGGATTTGATCCATGAGAAAAAGTCGCATCACCAGAGTGCATGACACTGTCAACAGTACATGCAGCAGTAACAAGTACCCACAGCTGTGTGCTCGGTCTGATGCAGGACAGCGAGCAACTAGTGGCCCGCAAAACTGCAGTGCTGTGGAAGGCTGCCACTAAGAATCCAGATACTGCACCCGACTATGTTGGGTATGTATACCTACCGTCAGCCCCACCTCTCCACCCCCTCCCCCACCTTTCCCCTCCCCAGTCCTCCTCCCCCTCTTTCACCCCTGCCGCGGCCCGCCATTCAAATTTCAACTGCCGCCGCGGTCGCCCCTGCAGCTGCCGATAGTGGGAGCAGCAAAAGGAGCGGCAGACCGAGGCCCATGCAGAGGCCACAGAGCAGCGGCAGCTTCTACTGTAGCATAGTAAATACATAGTAGTAGCCTTCTCAGCCTACCAACTTCGGCTGGAGAGAGCTGGAGAGGCTATAGCTAGGGCGCCTGCTGTTGATGAATAGTTCCAGCCCATTGCCTGATCCTTCACACCCTACCACTAGAAGCTCCATATTGAGGTGACTGTGGTTGCAGCTGTGGGTAGATAATCATGAGGTGCAAATACTGACACGTATGACTGTGGCTACATGAGACCATGAGCCGTCACTATGGACACGTATGACTGTGGTTACGTGTGGTTGAAACTGCATATGCTGGGGTCATGGGTGGTTGTCATTATTGTCCTGTATGCCTGTGTTCACGGGTGGTTATTTTTCTTCATTGGTGGCCGCGTCCTTCTTACCGCAGTGTGGCTAGGTCCCTAGTCTTGTTCTTCTTGTAATAGTTTCCCCAAGGAGCGCTTTTTCTGCTGTCCGCGTCATAGTCGTCGGTGGCCACGCACGGCAGTAGTCTCAACCTTCTATGCACTTTTCCCCTAAATATTCTTTGTTGTTGGACAATGGAGAGAGAGAGAGAGAGAGAGAGAGAGAGAGAGAGAGAGAGAGAGAGAGAGTGTGTGTATGTGTGTGTGTGTGTGTGAGTGAGTGTGAGTGTGAGTGTGAGTGTGAGTGTGAGTGTGAGTGTGAGTGTGAGTGTGAGTGTGAGTGTGAGTGTGAGTGTGAGTGTGAGTGTGAGTGTGAGTGTGAGTGTGAGTGTGAGTGTGTGTGACCGTCCGTGGTGCTTGTGTGTGCATGTGCATGTGTGCGTGTCCATGTGTGCGTGTGGGTGTCCAAATGATCTCCCCAGCACGCATTTATGGCCGTGGTGACCTGCACTAGTTTGTCGACACGTGCTCTGCTCGGTTGCAAACGCATCCATACATCTGCGGTAAGAAGAATGGTTGCAACAGCAAAACAAGGCAGGAGCCAGGAAAACAGCCGTCTGAAATTTTACGCTGATGGCCAGTAAGCAGCCGCCCCTTACCCAGTCGCTGTCGAGCGACGCCACAATGCCGGCTGTCCCTGCCCGGATCTCTGCCTCGAGGAAGGCGCTGGCATCCCTCACCTGTGACGCAAGGAAATAGAAAATAAAAAGGGAGAGTACATGGAGCGGGACGACAGTGTGATCCAAAACAAATGAGTGGAGTGTTTTTCAAATTTTAGTTAGTGGAGCAGAAAGGCCATTAATGTCCATGGACGCCATATGAGGAAAAAGAATGGGAGGAAGGAAAGAAGACAAAAGGATTTGAAGAGAAAAAAATTGAGGGGAGGGAGGGAGGGAGGGAGGGAGGGAGGGAGGGAGGGAGGGAGGGAGGGAGGGAGGGAGGGAGGGAGGGAGGGAGGGAGGGAGGGAGGGACGGAGGGAGGGGCAGAGGGAAGGAGGGAAAGTATGGTCAACGTTCCAAACCAACAGCAAATGCTTACTGATTAAGTCAGCAAGGACGAATAGTACAGGTCCAGCCAGACTATCCCATGCATAAAACATAAAACAGATTATTGGTCATTGTGCAAGAATACTATCCAGAGGAGAATTTGACTGCGTGCTTTCTCTGAATCATCTCTCCTACGGCCTAGTGATGTTGCCCCTGAAGTTGCTCAAACAACCACATAGTCATTGCAAGACACTATACACGCCCACGAGCTGGTCATAAAATGCGGAACCAATGGATCCGGATGGGATGTATCGATATAGGCTGCATGCGCGCACAAATGCAATACAGGCACTACGCTGTTAGCAGGCACTAATTAGTCGAGCCATGGCGTCACGAGTCTGACGTGCCGTATGGCTAGGTACAGTGGCAAGGAATTTGGCTGCCAAAGACGTGGAAAGGGGACTGAGTGCTAAGAGCAGCCACTATCCATGCCCACTACCCAGTAAAAGGTAGAGTTTCCCGACATTCTTATGACATTATTCGTCGATCCACCGAGGAATTTTTCATGTTTGTCGTGCATGCAAAAAATGTACAACCATTTTCGACGTACGAGACGGGGTATCGTAGCAACGCGATTCTAGTCAATGCCACGCTGCATGCCCTTCTAACTCTTACGTTGAACACGTGGGTGGTAGGATCGGATGGGTGTGCACTCAGTTGATATCCACGGTCCCGCGCTGCTTGACGGACGCTGATATGGAGCTGGGCCCCGGTCGTGCTGGTGAGCGCACCAAAATGGGTCAAGAAGGAGAACCGGGTACTGCTTCGATCCACGCATGGGCAGAAAAACTTGTCGGAGTTACTGTTGCCCAGTGCCGCCGCGACATCCCAGTACCATACGCATGATGCCAACGTTAACTGGGCGAGACAAAGGGCACAATATTTCAAAAAACGTTTTATTAAATATCCTAGGGCCATGCGTTGACTAGCTAGTGGCGTTCAATTGAGTAGGCAAGGCAGCCCCCCAACTTCCCCGAGCTCGGATAAACCCAATATATTTCTTTCGCAGAGGAAAAGCAACAGTTAACAATTATTGGCTCACCAGCCGCAACCCGCGCGCGGTCATGACCTCATGAGTTGGCGGGACCGTTGACCTGACATGACCCGCTGACACTTCGCGCTACCGTACTTTTCATGTCGGAGTCGATTTCGGCATTCTTCGGCAATCGGCATGCTGCGGCAGGCCGTCATTGTTACATCCCCCTGCGAATTGAGTTGAGTTGAGTTGTGTAGGCTCTCTGCTCAGTCTGCTGCCCATGTGTGGCGTGGGATCCAAGTGAAACAGTTGGCGGCGGACCGGTCTACTCGTGGTAGACCCGGTCACGTAGATCGACCCCGAATAAAAGTTGAAGTAGCGCAATCGATAGATCTCGCCGAGAGGATTTCAGATCATACCTTAGGTACATAATAGTACATTACGGTAAAGTGTGATTACGGTTACAAAACTGGTGAAAATGGCTCTGACGTCAATCATTGACGCCAACCAAGCCGTAAGTTAAGAATGGGTAGTTGGACAGGGGGGCATGCCGGGTTGGGTCAGACGTCTGAAACGTCGGAAACTCAGGGGGGGAAACCGACGTCGGAAACTCAGGGGGGGAATCCGACGGCTAGCCGACGGCCAGGGTGGAACCTTGCCAGTGTCAGGTGGTGTGTCGACTGTGCCCTAGTATCGACAAATGAGGCAATGACCGACCCAATTCTTATCAAGTGAGACAATTATGGGCGGTTCTTGGATGCATAGTCCGCAGTCGGTCTGACTGACTGAAGTCCTGACTGGGTTTACACATAGTCCTTTAATTAGGATTCGCTGATACTCATTTCCCCTCTCACCTCTTTGGGCCATAATTGGCTAATAAAAAATATACCCATTTCCCCGAAAAAAAAAGTCCTGACTGGACGCATAGTATGGTTCAGTTCTTATACGGTCCAGTTCTTATACAGTACGGCGCCCGTCATCAGCCATTACACTGTATACTGTAGCTCCACAGGCCCACGCGGCCGCGTCGCCGTCGGCGGCGTCTGGACGCGTCGGAAACTCGAGGCCGCGAAACGGCGTCTGGACGCGTCGGAAACTCAGGAGGGTGCCGTCTGACCCAACACGGGGGGCATGAGGGGGGGTCCAATCTCAAGTATAAGTAGCGCAATCGATAGATCTCGATGAGAGCATTCAGGATCAGCCTCTAAAGTGCCCAAAGATGTCCGATTTCGGGAATTACGGGTCAAAACCAAACGTCATTTAACACGTATGGCTATTTAGAATAGCGCCTTAATGATTGAGAATGAATGCGAAAGACCTTTGACTTCCTATGCGTCACAGCGCACGATGGTGGCTTAAGAATACTTGTCACACAATACGAATAAGCTCAAACCCGGAAAACCGGTTTCGTATATTACAATGTCACCACACAGATTAAAACACTCAATGCGGGAAGACTTACACCCAGTAGGCGAGGGATTCACACTCGAGCCCACAGGAGATTTACACTCCAGGATTAAGCGATGGTAAATAATCTGTAGAGCAACGTGGTAAATTACGATACAAGGTCCGGATTGCTGGCATAGCTCGTGCCTTCCTATTTTGTCCCTTCGTCCCCGTTGGTGGCTGCGCCTGGCGCTGCCAACCAGGCATGACGTGAGGTCCGCGGGGACGGGCTTCTCGAACCGTCTAGAACACGTTAAAGACCAGTACGGCTAGAGGCCTCTCCTGAAAAATATCCAAATGTCCGTAGGTACCATCATAACGCATGTGCAGTGCCACTTGGCTGTCCGTAACTCCCGTTCAGGCGCTAGGTCTGCCTACGGCGCAAAGGCCAAGTTCGTCAGCAAAACTTCTACACTTACTTCCACACGGATTGCCTCGGCTGCCAACTATACTATGGCCTCGGCACTGGCGCCGGATTACGGTCGGCGCCGATCGACCGGGACGGATAATTTAATACCACAAATGGCATGTTGCATCCGTGCAACACTCCTCCCCCCCCAACAAAAGAGGCGGCTACTCCTGTAGCCGGGACTTATAAATGACTGTATACATGGTCACTGTTCCCTTCCAGGGCACGCATCGATCGTGCCAATTGTCACCGTCCGTTGGCGATGGTTTACGGCGCCGGGCGGTAAGGGCTCGGGCGGTGTCCCCCACGAGTGGAGCCCCCACGGCCATGCCCGCGCAGAGGTGCGGCCGGGCGTTGACGCCGGTGGACACGCTCAGCCGGCGCGGCCTCAGCCGGCTCGGGAAGAGGCAGGCCATTGGCCTGGACTAGGGCGGGCTGGAAGGTGAGTTGCCGCTCGCCGGCGCGTGCATCATGGCGTTTGGCCAGGTTGACATCCCGCAGCGCCTCCAGTGGGAAAACGCTCAAGAAGGCGGCGAGGAACTTGTGTCGGGTGAGGGACACCGAACCTCCTGTCCAAACGATACCGCACCGAATAACTCGCCCATGGACCCCTGGGGCGGGGCGGCCTGCATCAAGGCTGCCAATGCACATGCAAGGAGCATTACGCAAAAGGTAGGAGAAGGGCCGGAATTATGCCAACCCTGCCCGGGCTTTATACTCCTGTAGCAAGCGTGCACAGCCCGTGAGTCCAGCCTCAGCTACCCATGAGTGCTCTAGCTCTGTTTGGGAGAACTTCCACTTAAGGAGGTACTCGCGGCGGCGGCCTCGATTGCGGTGGGCTACAATGTCCTCGACCTCATCCTCGGGCTCGCCCGTCTCGGGGTTGAACTCCAAGGGGGCGGGTGCCATGACACGACCTGGGAAGGTGCTCTTGCGGTAAAGCTTCAGCTGGTCAACGTGGAAAACATTGGACTTCAGCTGCCACGAGTCCGGGATGGCGACAGACACCATCACCTCATTGAACACCTTCTCCACCAGATACGGTCCAAGGAATAAGGGGCGGAGCTTGACCTTCAGGCTGTCCTCGAACTTGTGCGAGAAGCGGCCTTGGTGGGGGCCCTCAATTAAAACCAAGTCACCTGCTTCGATTGCAGGGGTGCGCCTGTCCAGGGTACTTTGGACTCGCGCCATGTACTTGGCACGCGCCTGACGTAGGCCACTTATGGCGCTGGAATGAGCTTGCACCATCCGTTGTACCAGCTCCCGCGCCCCTGCGACTGTGGAGCGTAGCTCCGTTGTCGTGGTGATGGCTGGGGCGGTCAAGAGATCGGTGGGGGTAAGGGGATGCCTGCCTGTATCAAGAAAGAACGGGGTATACCCGTGGGCAGAATGGGGGGCATTATTGAGTGAAAACTCAATGAATCCCAGCACTTCGTCCCAATTCCTCCCGTCTCGATCCAGGTAGTGCCGCAGTGCCTCTTCCACCACCCGATTCACTCTCTCCACCATGTGAGAAGAGCTACTGTGATAGGCCGTACCCATAGACAACTTAGTCCCGACGACCTGAAAAAATGAGGTCCAAAATTTCGACGTGAACAGCTTGTCCTTGTCGGTGATAAATTGTCGGGGCATGCCATGGAGCCGGAACACATTGTTTAGGAACAAGTGGGCACACTCTTCCGCCGTCAGGGTGGCCTTGCAGGGGATTAAATGGCATCTCCGCGTGAGCCGGTCCACCACTACCAGGATCTGAGCATTGCCCGCCTTGGTCTCTGGCAAGGGCCCAATGAAATCCATCATCACCGAGTCCCAAGGGAACATGGGGTCTGGAATTTCCTTTGGAACGCCCTGTTTGCCCGTATTCCGTGGCTTCATGTGCTGGCAGCTGTCACAGGTACTGACATACTCCCGCACATCCCGAGCCATCTTAGGCCAATAGTAGGACCTCCGGGCCCTCGCTAACAGCCTGTCCTGGCCTTGGTGTCCCCCCAAGACGGAGTCATGTAACTCAAATAATACCTCAGCGCGGCATATTTGGGGGACATACAAGCGCCATGAGTCTTGACGGGCCGCCTGGCCACTGACATTCACGTAAAGGAACCCGTTTTGAAACTTGGCTGGGTAGCCGTCCATGCTCTGAGGGCGGGCAGCTATGGCTTCATTTGCCTTACCCTCAGTGACCGTGAAGCGCGAGATGAGGCGCTCTAGGTCCGAGCTGATGACGACCGTTGTTGCAGTATTTGCCAACGTGAATGCCTCTCCAACGGGCTGCATTGGAGGGTAGACTCCTGTCGCCGGCACCATATGGCTGTACGGGGCCGAAGTCCTTCCCCCCCTGCGGCTGCGCACGTGCCCTCACGTGCAGGGGTGCTGCCGGCGAGGCGCACGGAATGGTCAACAGTGTCAACCTCCGCGGTTGTGGCGCCACAGAAGAGGAAGGGGCTCATCGGGTCGCTCAAGCGGTCGCCAAAGGGGGCGACGGGACCATGGGAGGGGATCAACGTCGTGGCCAAAACGTCAAGATCCTCATAAAACCAATAGTCGGGGCGACGCGACAGGGCGTCAGGGACCGTGTTGTCAAGGCCCTTGACATATTCGATCTTGAACGGACCGAACTGTGCCAAATATTCAAGCCAACGGGCTTGGCGTGGCGTAAGCGTGGGCTGCGTCAACAAGTGCGTGAGGGGCCGATGGTCGGTCTGGATGATCAAGCGGTACGGGTCCGCAGGGTCGGGTTCGGCCATGGCCACGTTGAACTGAGCACCCAGAAGATGGTGCCGCCAAGTATGGCAACAGTACACCACGGCCAACAACTCTTGCTGATGGACCGGGTAATTTCTTTCGGCCGGGATCATCGTCCGGGAGATATACTCGACCGGTTGGAGACCGAGACCATGGTCTTGGAGCAGCACACCGCCAATAGCAACCTTGCTAGAATCGCTATTGACCACGAATGGCTTGGTGGGATCCGGAAGGATGAGGACAGGCGCAGTGGCGAGCCTGGCCTTCAGCAGGTCAAAGGCCTGTTGACACAGGCCTGACCATTCCCACGGTACGTCCTTCTTGAGGAGGTGAGTAAGCGGGGCCGCAATGGTCGCGAAACGCGGGATGAAGCGGCGATAATACGATACCAAGCCCAAGAAGCTGCGCAAGGCGCGAACATTCGCGGGAACAGGCCACTGTTGGACGGCGGCGACCTTATCGGGGTCCGTGGACACGCCCTTGTCCGAGAGAATGTGGCCTAGAAAGGGGACGCTGCGGCCTGATTCTACCTTGCTGCGGCGGGCGGACAGTTTATTATCCGCCATGATCTGCAGAACCGCGGCAACATCCTCCAAGTGCTCCTCGAACGTGCGAGAGAAAATGAGGATGTCATCCAAGTAGATGGCCACGCAGGTGCGTTTGTACGGCTGCGTCCCCGGGTCCCACGGGATAGTCGGGTCGCGCAGGTCTGCCGAGACCTGGGGCAGCCGACTAGTGCCCATCACCGACCTAAAGAGGTGGTTCATGAGCATCTGAAAAGAGGCAGGGCTGTTACACAAGCCCATGGCCGCCACGCGGAATTGGTAATGGCCAAAAGGCGTGGCAAAGGCTGTTTTATGGCAATCTTCGGGGGCGATCCGAAGTTGCCAAAAACCGTCTGCACAATCGAGCACCGTAAAGTACTTGCGCCCTCCACCTTATTAAATATATCATCGATGCGGGGGAGGGGATACTTGGACTTCACGGTGATCGCATTGAGTTTGCGATAATCCGTAACCAGACGCCACTTCCCATTGGGTTTGGGCACCAGCAACACGCCCGCGCTGTAAGGGCTATTGCTGGGCTCGATCAAGCCGGCCTCCAACAAGCCGACCAAGATCTTCTTGAGCTCTGCCAACTCCACGGGTCCCATGCGAAAAATGGGTGAGGTGGTAGGTGGGTGCCCCTCCTGCAAATGAATGCGGTGGAGCACCGGTCTGGCCGGGGGAAACGTAGGTGTTTTCTCCTCAAACACGGCTGAATACTGATCGAGCACTGCGTTGAGTCGTTTCACCTCGTCTTCCGACAAGTCCATGCCAAGCGAGTTTAACGAAACTCCAGCCTGTGCATGCTGGGCGCTGGGCCCGCGCACGTGGGCAAGGGCGTCCAGACGAATGGAGTAAACGGGAGGAGGCTGCCGGGCTCTCATCATCCGCTTGAACTCCCTTTTGGACATGAGAATGTCCGCAAGGCGACGACGGTCACTCTTGAGGGCAGGCGTGTCATCGGTGATGGTCATGCCGTTGGCCGCATACTGCCGCTCAGGTAACCAGAATGACCCATCTGGGAAGTGGGTAACCATGGTACCAAAAGAGACGGTCACCTTGGAGATGTGCAGCCAGTCAATCCCTAGGATGATATCAGCCGCTTGTAAGGGAATGACCGTGGCGCGAATGGGCACGCTGGTGCCTTGTACGATAGGGGCCAAGTCCACATAGCCCGGGGATGGCTGAGTGTAGCCATCCGAGTATCGCACGCGCCGAGCAATGGTATGGGGAGTCGGGGTTACTCCCAGGCGCTGCACTATGGCCTCACTGATGAAGGTGGTAGCCGCACCACTGTCAATGAGGACCTTGATGCCCTCCAAACAACGCCCAGAGCCCTGGGGGTCTGGTAGGCTTCCAGTGAAGAGGAGTAGTTGCCGCGGGCCTTCGCTAGGCTCCGCTTGCCATTCCTGGGTCTCTGTCACCACATTACATGGTAACAAAACTTGGGCGACTTGTGCATGGCCGGGTAAGGTGTCGCCCGGAGTGCCCTCCCGGCCTCTCAGTCCAACGCCTCTCCTGCAGGCCCCTCGTCCACCGGTGTGCCTCGCAGGTGGCCGGATGCGGCCGCGGAAGAGCCATCATCAGGCTCGGCCGCGTCTGCGGCATCCAGTTGGTTGAGGGCATGCCCAGCTTGCTGGTAGGAGCTTGGGGGCGCCTTGGGTTGTTGGTACAGCCGGGGCTGTTGGCGCGCTTGTTGCAAGCGTCGGGCACGCTCACCCGCACTGGGAGCTGTGCGCATATTTCGCGCCGGTGGTGGCCTCGAGGCCATTTGCGGGGAGGCCGCTTGGAAATTGTTGCGTTGCACAGGCGGGGCCTGGTCCAGCGGAGGGAGATCAGGGCACTCACGTTTGATGTGCCCCACGCGTTGCAGTGGTAGCACTGAATCCGGGAAGTGTCCAAGGCATTAATGTCCAGGACCTCGCACTGTAGCTCATCCACCCACACGGGGGCGAATCCCAGCTCATTGAGTTCCAGTGCATTCACGCGGGGTTTTGGGGTCCGCTGCACCAAGGGAGCTATCTCCGCTAGGTAGGTCTTGATGTCCTGCAGGTTCCATTGAGCCCAGGAGAGGTGGGCGAATTTCCGCTTCACCTCATCCCGGAATTCGGGTTGCAAGCCCTCATAGAACCTTGCCAAGGCTTCTGGGCCCATCAGGTCATCAACCCGCCCAGCTAGAAGCTCGAACTTGGTCATATATTCCCGATAGCTCAGGTTCCCCTGCTTGAACGCCCCAAAAGCCTCCCGGTCCAGCTTGTCTTGGTCGGGTGGCAGGTACTTGGCCCGTGCTCGCCGAAATAATTCAGCCAAGCTGCTGGGGAAGCCATTGGCCAGGGCGCTTTCGCAATGGAGAGCTTGTCTCACATCGGGAGCCAGTGCCTCGCTGGACACCAGCTTGACCTTGATATCCTCGTCCAAGAGCTTGCGATTGTATGTCTCCCAGATGTCGATCTTCTGAGACACTGCAATCTCCCAAGCCTCAAACTCTTGGTACGAGCAGTCGGGTTTAAACTTGGGAATATCCGACAGCTTGGGCAACGGTGGTAGTCGCCCTGCATTGTGAGTATCATCGTCATGATGGCCCATGATACTCGCGGGTCTCCCGGGCCCGGCCACACCTTGCGAGGTGTGCCCACGCGGGTAACCTGCCGGGGGGCTGCACTCATCCTCACCCGGGTGCTCATACCCATGTGGGTAGTGGGCGCGGCTTGCATAATGATGGGCGGCGGTGGCCGCTGGGTGCTGCGCTCGTGGGTCACCCGGAGCCAGGCGGTCGTATGCTGAGTTGGGGAGGGGAATCGCCTCCCCTGCGACCCCGAAGGAAGACCGACCGGTCCGTGCGGTGCCCTGGCCCTGCCCAGCCATATTTGGCGAGGCATGGCCGAAGGGGCTAGCCCCAAGGGGTCCAGGCGCATGATAGGACGCCCGATGCGCAGCTCGGCGAGACCGCGATCGGCTATCATACAAGGGTGGCGCCGGGGCGCTGCTGGGCCAAGTGGCCAATGTAGGTTGCGGCAGCACCGTAGGCAGGGCCCCACTCCTACCGTAGTGCAGGGTAACATTATTCCCCTGCGCCCCCGCGCCGGCTCCTACACCAAGGGCCGGACCCGCCGACAATCCCGCGATGGATGTTCCACTTGGTGGTCCATTAAGGGGATTCACTACAGGGCTACCAGGTGGTGCACCGGCAGCCGCCGAGGAATTCCCTCCCAAACGTGGGGTTTGTGCTGGGGATGACCCCCTAGAGCCACGCTCACTACTCGGGCGTGAGTGATTTTGGGTAGCTCTCTCTGCCGCCTCGAGTGCTGCCACGAGGGAAGGGGCAGGAGAGAAGCGATGGGCCTCTCGTCGCCCTCGCTCAACACCGTCAGCCATCGCGTGGTGGCTGGTAAAGTGTGAACAATGTGCCTCTAGTCACCTTGGCGGGATGACAAATTAAGCACAAAAATACGTCAATTAAAGGACGTGAGATATTACTGCAGCTTGCCGGAGCTGACAGTATGTATCCCAGATATAGGGTATGGGGCAATGGCCAAGACGCCAACTAATGCGTGAAATTGCAACCCACAAAGCGTTTCCGTTTAAAGCACGCAATATAAGGAGATTCGTTTCCGGACGAATCCCTTAGGTCAACCGGACAAGGCCAGGTTGGGGCATGCAGGAACCGCAATATGGGTAACGGGTATGGGCAGTTAGGATTGTGGGGATCCGACCCCCACAATGAATTACTGCAAGCGGAATTAGTAAGGGTTCCGGCCCTTATATAATTCCGTTGCTGATCCGGATCAGATTACAGAAAAACGGGACGGGATAGAGGCCACTAGGAAAGTTTCCTCCGAGTCCAGTTTAACACGTATGGCTATTTAAATAGCGCCTTAATGATTGAGAATGAATGCGAAAGACCTTTGACTTCCTATGCGTCACAGCGCACGATGGTGGCTTAAGAATACTTGTCACACAATACGAATAAGCTCAAACCCGGAAAACCGGTTTCGTATATTACAATGTACCACACAGATTAAAACACTCAATGCGGGAAGACTTACACCCAGTAGGCGAGGGATTCACACTCGAGCCCACAGGAGATTTACACTCCAGGATTAAGCGATGGTAAATAATCTGTAGAGCAACGTGGTAAATTACGATACAAGGTCCGGATTGCTGGCATAGCTCGTGCCTTCCTATTTTGTCCCTTCGTCCCCGTTGGTGGCTGCGCCTGGCGCTGCCAACCAGGCATGACGTGAGGTCCGCGGGGACGGGCTTCTCGAACCGTCTAGAACACGTTAAAGACCAGTACGGCTAGAGGCCTCTCCTGAAAAATATCCAAATGTCCGTAGGTACCATCATAACGCATGTGCAGTGCCACTTGGCTGTCCGGTAACTCCCGTTCAGGCGCTAGGTCTGCCTACGGCGCAAAGGCCGAGTTCGTCAGCAAAACTTCTACACTTACTTCCACACGGATTGCCTCGGCTGCCAACTATACTATGGCCTCGGCACTGGCGCCGGATTACGGTCGGCGCCGATCGACCGGGACGGATAATTTAATACCACAAATGGCATGTTGCATCCGTGCAACACGTCATCTAAGCCAAAAATTAAATAATTTTCCGAAAAGTGCATTTTCGGCTGTAGTAGACCGGTCCGCCGCCAACTGTTTCAAGTAAGTAGTAATCCAACTCACTGACTGACTGGCTGCCGCAGGCTGCGGCATGAACGCCGAACCGACCACTCAAGGACGTTGTTCAGGTCGGTATCAATTATCAATCACGGATACCCTAGCCGGAAATTAACTAATATTTCGGGGAAATGGGTATATTTAGTATCAATTATGGAACAGAGAGGTGAAATGGGAAATGAGTGTCAGCGAATCCTGAATGAAGGTGGTGTGAAGGTGACCGGTAGTGAAGGGCTAATAGGGCGCGTTATGTGACCAGGGAAGCCAGTCGGTGGACCTGAGTCATGAATGTCCGGTCGCTGTGGGGCACTATATGACTGAACGGTGAACTGAATACGTGAATACTCATGCCCAGTAGATCATGAAAACGTTGCAGCGGGCTGGGTTTGTCGTTATTTGGCCCTGGGTCCCACACCGCCCTGTGTTGTTCCTGAGCCAACTGTTACAACCCGGTTCTTCTCCTCTACCTCGACCCCAGGATCTAACCTGTCCTAGACTAAGTAACCCGGTAGAAGAAGGAACCCTGTTCTGCATTTTGAAAGATCGTTGAACTCCCGACTCTAATGCTTTCCGATAATTGTTTTCCATACTAAGCCATTGACACATTTACTTAGACATTACTGGCAATAACGTACATCCATGGTTCGACTAGCTATAACAAGCCATTTCAACTTAGGTCGAACTGTCAACACAAGGAAATTGCAACACCTAAATTGGCCGACAGACTCGTGCGTGCTCGGGCCAAACATGGCCCTCGCCCGTACGATCACAGGTAGGTTAGACCTACGCACTCTAATGCCACGTGGGGCGGCGCTGGTCCAGACCACACAGAGCGCCAACGGTCCAGGCCCTAAAGTACGCAGCGCGGCGCGACTGCACCGGCCCACAGTACTGAACAATTGACACGTCACTGGACCATGTAACAACCGGTCACAGGGTCCTAACCACACGTAAACGTAGGAAAGACAACAGTCGTAACCACGGACTGTTTCGGAATAGCTGAGGCCACCAAGAGCGTAAGGCCTCTATTTACGGCCGTAATAACACAGTTTGTTTTGTTACGCGCCGTAACACCTCCCCCCCATAAAAGGTAGGGAGTCCTCTCCCTACGTCAGGAGAGCATAAACACTGGATCATAAATAGAGGTAGGTCGGAAGGAATAAAAATAACCTATTGCACCCAACTATAACCCAACACAATCAACTATAGCCACCCAGGGCTCCCAACGCAAATATGTTAACCTCGGGTCCACCCCAAATGGTGTAGGGATCACCAGCACCACGCTGGGTGTGAGGCTCCCCCAACTGCCTGGCACCGAGGCTTGCCGGGAGGGACGGCACTAGGCAGGACACGCGTAGGAAACAATACTCACACCAAGTGCCAAGGATAACCAACCTGAACTGGCCAAGCATAGAGGGCGACTCTATATACCGGAGGGACAACACCCTCAGGTCGGGCCTAGAGCCCTCTATCTACTGGCCATCAGTCTGGTAGGTCCCGCGCGTCGCAATCAGCACATCCAAGTACGCGCGGTAATGAACGACATTCTCGTCGTTGTCATGGCGGTCAATGGTAAGGTAGACATCCTCCCACACAACGGTAGGAAACAAAACCAGGGAAGCCCAGTAACACCGATGTTGGGTGATCACAATGAGCATACAAGCCTAATCAACATGGCTACACTCGAACAATCAGGAGAAGGGTTCCAATGGCAGGAGGCAAAGTACACGCAGATAGGGACGGCTCGCACAGGTCAGCCGAGGGCGCACCAACGTGGAGAGGAACAGATATGCAACAGCAGATCCATGTTGGCATGCCACATCCGGATGTGCCGAATCTCACGACCCTCTCAGATGCGGGGGCCCTGTCGCGCGTAGGTGGACAGGTGACCAATGACACTGGCACGAGGCGGGGGGGGCACTGTAGGCGTCCAACCCCTGACCGGGGAGCGGCGTAGGCCGACAAGCGTCCCAAACCGCGGTAGGCCTCGTACAGCAGCGCACACAACACCACCATATGGTACGGCGGCATGTCAGAATCCAGCGGCAGCTATGGATCACGTAGAAATATGTCGAGGCGCTGGGTGAAGGCCGTGGAGCGGATCTTCAGCATCCAGTCATCCACTCGATCACCAAGCGCACCTGCTCCGCCAACTCCAACGCGGTGAGACGTCGGTAGGAGGGACCGGCACCATCCGCGGAAAGCGCACTCGGCGGAGCAGTTAATATTGCCTGGCAAGCAATATTATTCTACTAAGCTACTTGGCTTGTAGAGATTCTACTATCGGTTACTACAATCCAGAAACGGGTTCATTCTGATGAGTATTGCTCGAGATATGAGCAAGATACTGTTCTACTACATTCTACTTGGATTCGGTGATTCTACGGTGGTTCTTCAAGTGACGCGTGGCATACGGCGTCTTGTCACAGTGTAAGATAGGACATTTAGTCTCCGACACTGCGGTCTATTCAATGCTATTGATTAGACGTAACAAATAGTGACAGGACTTGTGCGACAGGACACTGATGTGACTATTTATGGATAACGAGTCGAGATCTGCTGGTCCAGAGTGAAGGACAGCAATATTGTGAGATGATCTGTCCTATCAGTCATCTGGATGTGACTGCGTCACAATTAGTATATAACGAGCAGGACGCTGCCACTTGGTAGCACCACTTTCCCTGCACCTGTGTTTTCGCACCTTTGGCGACGGTTCTCACGTGCCTCGTGCATTCTGTGCTGGTAGCCATAACCAGCAACGTAAACCTATTGATTAATATAACTACTTCCTCTGTAGATATTAATAATCAGTGCAGGCTGAACCACAGTTCAGCCACAGTTTCTTTAACTGGAGCAGCAGCGTCGGTGAGGCCAGCCAGGGGCACGGAAGCCATAGGCGGCGGCACAACATTGCCGGAAGAATCTTGACGACGCAACGGACCCGTAGACAGCGCGGTCGCCACAGAGTCAACTGGAGGCGCCACGGAAGTAGTAGTAGGGTCGCGCGCGGTGGCGACAGGTACTTCGGGCACAGTGCGACATACTCTCGCATGGCCACGACAGGAATGCGGGGTGACGCGACAGTCTATCACACCTGACGTCGCGACAACGTCGCAAGGGTGCGCGACATGAGCGCTCGTAGTACTACGAGCGCTAGGGGCGCAAACCGGCGCCACAGAGGCGCAAGTAGGCGTGGCAGAGGTAGGCGGCACCACGATGTCAGATGCCGGACGACGGCGCCACAGAGTCGGGAGACGGTGCGACTGACGCGCGTGACGTAGCAACATGATCAGGCGACGATGCGTGACGGCGCGGGACGAAGCGACATGGTCAGGAATCGGTGCAACAGAATCGCACGGCGTCGCACCAGAGTCGACTGGGGACGCGACAGGGGCGCGCACAGGCATGTAAGGGTCGCTCGTCGATCGTCAGCGCAACAACAGCGGACGACAAGGCGCGTCAGCGCAACAGGGTCGCACAATGGTGCGACAGTAGTGACTTAGATGACACGACCGCGACTGTAGACAGCGGACTCGAGGCGCCCAACGGCGCATCGTTGTCGAAATGAGTAGCGACAGCCACGGAAGACGTCTCTCCATCAGAGGAAGGCGTCGCACCAGCTGTCAGAAACCGGGGCTCGGAGGAAAGATCTTTTGCCTGTTATGACCCAGATATTGCACAAGTGTATGGAAAAGACTTCTTGTATTAAAATACGTTTACTGAGAGTGGAAAACACGGTGCGGCCAACACTGGGCGCAGTCTACCATAGCCAACACTGGGCCAGGGCAAATGACAATGCCAACACTGGGCAGGGTCACACGACCAACACTGGGTCGGGGCCACACACGGCTAGGCAAGCAAACAACTCTAGGCACACAAAGTAGTGGCGGCTAATGCATTATGCACCGTTGATTTACATCTGACGGCACTGCAGCTTAGCGTCTCTACAACCACGGAAAGAACACTAGATAATAACGACTTTGCAGCCTGTAATCTATTGTCCACATCATGGTACATTGTGTGTGTGGTCTGATAGGCTCAAAGTCCTATCGCCTCCAGGGCGGCACCACAAACTGCGGACCTGATCTGATCCGGAGAGAGCCGATGTAAATTACGGCACCTGTAACGGTGCTGACAGGTAACGCTTGCTGTATTCCGAGCAACATCATTCGGATTTTAGTACACTCAAACATTGTATATGATATTAAACTAGTCAACGACCTGTGGGTGCAATTAATAGGGATGCAAACCCAACAACAAGTCGTGTAAATAAACACCTAGCTGACGGCGTCAATTTTCCCCGCATATAATGCGTGATAACATAATGCGTGACAAAAGTAGAGAAACATCGCTAGATATTTGACACACCCCCATACTGCATGTCACGTATTCCGGCTACTCAATAAAAAAACCAGCAGGAACATCTGCCACGTCGTCAGCCAGTGGCTCGCCGTCCATGGTGAAGTGCGCCTCAGGTTTCTTGGACTTGTTCTCCGCCTTCTTGGACCAGCAGCGATCCTCAGTGTGACCGGTACGGTGGCAGTGCTTGCAGGTCAGCACTTTCCCACCCTTGGTGAGGAAGACTGATTCGTCGATAGTACCCGCACAGTGGGGGCAGGCAGCAGTATGATACACTGGTGCACTGGAATCTGAGCTGCCAGCTTGGGCCGCGCGGTGCACACGCAGATGGTCGTCCACTTTCAGGACGGCGGTCTTGTAGTCTTTCCACGTCAAGTCGGGGGGAAGGTTGTACGCCGCCAGGACGGGGCCATACTGGGCAGGAAGTCTGCGGCGGTGTGATGTCACCAGGATGGAATCATGGAGTTTATTGTTGCTTAATTTATTATATTGCAGGTACAATCGTTCGGTGAGATTGACATTTGCAGGAACAGAATCCATGGGAATCTGCTCAGCTGACAGCAGTTCCTCAAGTGTCGCGGCCTGATGGGTGGATGTCGTTTCGTCACGTCCATAGACGTCAACCAGGACGGTCCACGCCTCGTGCATATACTTGTTGGGGGCCGTAGCGGCATGCAGTAGCGCGTTGCCGTCGAGGCCAGCAATCAGGGCAGCGTAACCAATTTTTTGCTGCTTTACCACGATCGGATCCTTTCCAGCTAGTACATCTGAATATCCGAGGGCGTCGAATTGCCCTTCCGCCTTGATTCGGAATCCGGTGAATTTCTTGGGGTCGCTCCCATCAAAGTTGAGATTCTTGAGAGCACTAAGAACGCTGCTCTCCTTGACTTCTCGTGCCACAGCTGGCGCACCTCCCGACATGTTCTTGATTGCGTTGGAGATTTGTAATGTGAAGTAAAGTGTGATTTAATCTCTCCAGAGATACTGCGTTGTTGTCGAGCAGATCCTGTAGATTTCTGATTGAAAAGTCTGGAAGTTCGCTGAAACACACACAGTTGAAAAATTCTTGTCGAATGCCACGCAGGAGCCAGCGGCAGTAGGCAGATTCAGGAAACACGCCCGGGAAGATGTCTTCAACTTGGGCAAAAAGCAGATTTGCTCTTGCGAGGTAGTCTGGGCAAGATTCTTCGGGAAATTGAAAAAGCTCAATTCCAGATCTCAGGTTGCGGTCGTTGGGAATTGGAAAATATGGGTTCATAGGCATCACTCGCTACTCGATACCATGTCAGAAACCGGGGCTCGGAGGAAAGATCTTTTGCCTGTTATGACCCAGATATTGCACAAGTGTATGGAAAAGACTTCTTGTATTAAAATACGTTTACTGAGAGTGGAAAACACGGTGCGGCCAACACTGGGCGCAGTCTACCATAGCCAACACTGGGCCAGGGCAAATGACAATGCCAACACTGGGCAGGGTCACACGACCAACACTGGGTCGGGGCCACACACGGCTAGGCAAGCAAACAACTCTAGGCACACAAAGTAGTGGCGGCTAATGCATTATGCACCGTTGATTTACATCTGACGGCACTGCAGCTTAGCGTCTCTACAACCACGGAAAGAACACTAGATAATAACGACTTTGCAGCCTGTAATCTATTGTCCACATCATGGTACATTGTGTGTGTGGTCTGATAGGCTCAAAGTCCTATCGCCTCCAGGGCGGCACCACAAACTGCGGACCTGATCTGATCCGGAGAGAGCCGATGTAAATTACGGCACCTGTAACGGTGCTGACAGGTAACGCTTGCTGTATTCCGAGCAACATCATTCGGATTTTAGTACACTCAAACATTGTATATGATATTAAACTAGTCAACGACCTGTGGGTGCAATTAATAGGGATGCAAACCCAACAACAAGTCGTGTAAATAAACACCTAGCTGACGGCGTCAATTTTCCCCGCATATAATGCGTGATAACATAATGCGTGACAAAAGTAGAGAAACATCGCTAGATATTTGACACCAGCAACGGAAGGCAACGCGCGAGCAGCGGAAGGCATCACAACTGGCGGCGCAGCAGGTCGGCACACCAAGCGCTGTTGTAGCGGTGCAACCGGCAGCCCACAGTAGGCTACACAAGAGATCGCCAATGCAGCAGTAGAGACGCGAGCCCAAAAGGAAAGGGTGCGGAAACTTGCTATCTGTAATTCGCGTAGGTATTAATTATCTCTTGACAAGATTCACAAGTTCGCACCTATTCTTATGCATCACTTGACCAAGAAGGCCAGTCATAGGGCGAGTGACCAAGTCAAGGACACGCTTGTTACAGTGATGGGCATACAAGTCATGCAACTCAACCACTGAGTATACCAGCAGGGCAGATAGGAGGCACATAGAGGCGCCACTGCAGCTGGGGATCTTCCTTTCCTTACACATAGAGAAAGCCACTTGGGAATTTACAAGGGTATGGACCAAACTTTTGTGGGTGGGACGCAGTAGTAGCAAGTGCCTTAAAGCTCAGTAGCATTATTAAACCGACCAATTAACGTTCCATGTCAAAGGTAGGGGTAGCAGCAGTCGTATCTTAGTACTGCAGCAACAGCTTTGCCAAACAATAGAGGACCTGAAGGCTCTACAGCACAGTAGAGTTTATCGGCTCTGGTAGACACGTGAGCTCGGCTCTCGGAGACTCGCTTCACGCTGGACGACGACTTGACCCTAGCCCAGCAACAGCGGCGACGCGAGCTATGGCCGACCTACCTTCAGCTCCGGCAGAGCGCAAGGGGGAAGCCGGTATATACTGGAGGGGGGCGGTCATCCACGTTGACCACAAGCCCTGCATGGCAGCCCCCTCCTGCCACCTCAGACTAGGAATATATATACCAGTAGTGTAGATTATAGTAAGGCTTAGCCTAGCATGTGGCCCCCGCGCATGTGCGCCCATAATGGCCCCCATGGATGATGCCTTCAACAGTTAGCCACGCTATGTCTATACTGGGCCCCCCATGGATGTTGCATTAAGAATTTAGCCATGCTATGCCTATGCAGAGAGATGCTCTCTGTCGATAAGCCATGCCCTATAGCCCTTGTATAGCCATGATGATCTTCCTCCCCCGTGCCAGGATCCCCCCCTTAGGCGGGTTGAACCTGAGACAGCATGGTGGTGCAGGTGCCCTGGTGCACCTAGAGCAAGGGTAGCTTACATTCCTACCCTTGCATGAAGTAGCCTAGGATGTATTAAAAGCCATATTAATTAATTAATTAGACTCGTGCTCCCGTTGGGGAGTCACGGAGCATTAACCCCGATGGATGGATGGATGGATGGGTGCAAACAGTCCTACCGGTCTAATCTATCTACATTGGCTACATACTACATCTATCTAACAGCATTCTAACTACAACATCTATCTAGGCAGCCGCACGCTGCCCTAGGGGAGCTATCTGGCGTGCCTCCCACGGGCTTGCACACGCGGGCGCTTCCCCACAGGGGGGGGCTCGTTGTCCTCTATGACGTGGGCCCACTTGGCCTTGTCCATCATCTTCTTCCAAATCACGGAGAGGCCTAGGCCCCCCATGTCCTCTACTAGCGGTTCTTTGAAGGTGCGGGCCTTGCGGCGTCTAACATCACTGGGCCCAGCCCACGTCAGGAGGTGCCGGCCAGGCTGGGCTGGTCGCAGTCCTGCGGGGGGGCCACGTGAGGTGTCTACCTGGTTGGTGCGAGCTAGGTGCCCTACTAGCTGCAGGCGTCGTTGCTGAATGGTGCTGGTGATATAGGGCATGCCCTGGTACAGGTCCTCATTGCGGACATGAGCAGCATATCCTACTCTGAAAATGGAACGCAGCATGCTGGTGACCGCGCCGTCCAGCTTGCGGGCCAGGTCGGCGGTGAGGGTCCACGTCTCGGCTCCATACGTGAGAACAGGAAGGACGAGGACCTTGAACAGGTCCTGTTTCGCGATCTTGCCCAGGGCCGGGCCCACTTCAAATGTTCCGCCGTCCAAGCCAAGTGTGTGACACTTTTTCGCTATTTTCGCAAAAAAAAAATAAAATTTCGCACGAGTTCGCGTGATTTTTGCGTGATTTTCGCAAAAATTTCACACATTTTCGCACGATTTCGCACGACTTCGCACAATTTTGCATGATTTCGCACGATTTCGCATGAATTTCAACCAAGGGTCGTTTTGGGGAGTGACGTTTGACAAAATTTCGCATGGATTCACACACGTTGTGCACATCAAAATTTTTTACCGTCGACATTTTTCACATGGAATTTCGCACGATTTCAGCAAATTTCGCACAATTTCGCACGATTTAAGCAAATTTCACACGATTTCAGCAAATTTCGCACAATTTCGCACGATTTCGCACGACGAATCACTCTGCAGAGTGACGATCGTCGAAAAAGTGCAAAAAACGACAAAAAGTGTCACACTTTTCGGAACATTTGAAGTGGGCCCGGCCCCAGGGGCTTGCGCCACAGGGCCCGGTACTGGCGGAAAGCGTGCCAGGCGAGGGAGATGCGATGGTCCACATCAACCTCGCAGCTGGGGAGCAGGCTGCCCAGCAGCTTAACGCGGTCCCGATACAGGACTCGAGAGCCGTCTAGGAGATAGAGGGGCGGCGGTGAGTTGGTGAGCCCAACCGCCAGGGCGTCTGTCTTCTTGCTGACCTCAAGCCCCACTGCACGGGCCTCGAGAGCCAGGCAGTCAAGCCATGTCTGCACGTGCTCAGTGTCCTCGAAGAGGGTGGTGTCGTCTTCGTAGATGATGTCTGCCAGCCGAATCTCCGTGTCCGCACCGCCATGCCAGAATTTGTTAGCAACCTGCACTCCTGGTTCCCTGCCCACGATGCGGGCAAATCGCTTGCGCGCCTGAATCATTACGTATTCGACAACAATAATGAACAGGTAGGGCGACAGCACGCAGCCCTGCCACACACCCTTCTGTAAAGGGCATGGGGGCGTGGTCCCGTAAGAAGTGCGCACCGAAGTGGTGGACCCTTCATACAGCTAGGTTGCGGATGACAGCAATCAGGGGGCGGGGGATCCGGAACAACTCGAGGATGTCCCAAAGCGCAGGCCAGAAAACCGAATCGAAGGCTTTGATGAAGTCCACCAGCACAACAAGGTGCAAAGGGGACTCACCAGGTTGAAGGCTTTGCAGTTCCTCCACCAGTCGGCGAGTAGCGAAGATCGCCTGTACTGTGTTGCGACCTGAACGGAAGCCGTGCTGAGTCTCGCTGAGGTGACCGTCCAGGGCCGTGCGCAGGCGGTTCAGGATGAGCCGCATAAGAAGCTTGAGGGGGGCACTTTGAATGCACACCCCTCTGTAGTTGCCGGGGTCGGCAGGCGACCCCTTGTTCTTGTACAGCATCGTGCGAAAACTGTGTTGCCAGGCCGCTGGAGGTGGTTGCGACGACAGCAGAAGGCGGTTGCAGATGTCCCGGAAGAGCAGCATAACACCTGTGTCCTCGAATTCGGCTGCAAGTTTTACAACTGCGGCCGGAATCTCGTCAGAGCCGGTGGCTGCGTCATAACGCAGGCGATGGACCGCCTCCGTGACCTCGCGAGAGGTGAAAGGAGGCATGTCAGACGGGTCGCCAAGTGGGCCGACCAGTGGGGGGACTAGGTAGTCCGCCGCTGACCTAGGCGGGGCAGGGGGCCCAGCGGGGCCGGCCAGGGCGGCCGGGCGGGCGGCGGCGGCTGGGAGCAGGGGTAGGGGCGGCGCAGCTGTCCCCACGACCTCGGCCGTGGCCGTGGCCCAGGTACGAAGCCGCTTGGCTGGGGCGCCGGGGACGTCGTGGCGGTGGGGCCGGCCGAGGCCGTTCGGGTGCCCGAGGCGCTTGTACCAGAACCAGGCCCCCTTGCCGCCGTGCTTCTGCTGGCAGCTGCGCAGGTCCTTGACCATCTGCTGAGCATCTGCCTTCTCAGCCTGCTCGTAGGCGGCCCTCAGAGCTGCTTGCAGCCCAGGTTT
Source organism: Mesostigma viride (assembly GCA_009746045.1). NCBI lineage: Eukaryota > Viridiplantae > Streptophyta > Mesostigmatophyceae > Mesostigmatales > Mesostigmataceae > Mesostigma > Mesostigma viride. Next base: position 894,064 of record RPFO01000595.1, on the reverse strand, counting down.
GGCGATCGGATCTCGGTTGCGGCGGAGCATCTGCCTGGCGGCGACCACTGTCGGTGCGTGACGGTGGACAGCAAGCTGCCGGCGCGGAGGCAAGGTGGGGAGGGTGCGGGCAGCCAGGCGATACTTGGCGGCGACACCACGGAGGATTACTGAAATATCCCCCGGCGGCGGCATGGCGTGTAACTGCTGTCGGCTGCCCCTGGCGTCCAATACGGCCAGGAAATCATCCCTGTGCGACATAGCGGCCTGCTCTGCTGCTGACATCTTGTCGGCATCCTTCAGCACAATCCGGAGCACCTTCAGATCTGGCTGAGGTGCCAGCTGTCGCGACGGTTTCACCCCAGGAAACCGCAATCTGATGCGAGCGAGCACGAGACGATGATCAGATTCCACCGTGCTGACAGAATCTTGCAGGACGCGAGCATCGACAACTGAGGGGCGCTGAGCCCGACGTACACAGACATAGTCAAGGCACACCACCCGATCCGACGGCCCAAAAAAGGTGGCCAGCTGCTCAGCGGGGCGTGCGAAAGAAGCATTGCAAAAAAAGCCATATGCCCCTTCTCAGGGATATGTGCTACATTGACTCCCAACGGAGTGATGTTCCTAATTAATTAATTAATATCGATATATTGATATCACTTGAAATTCATTTGCACAATGCTGAATTATGATTGGGGGCACTAAATAACATCTCTAGTGAGTTGTCCATGCACTCGTTGGAAGCACTACCCCCATATATACGCCAATAATGCGCTATAAATAGCAAAAGACGCTAATTAGGGCTGGGTATGCCCCAGTCAATGCACTTATTTGTTGGCAACCAAAAATCAAGGTCATATAGTTCCCTAAGTTTGTAGCTTGCTGAGCTATTTACATCATGGAAATGGCAAAATTACCTTGAACAGTTATTAATTTCCCCGAAACACAGGTCATTTTTTACCGGACATTGGGAATAAATATATCATAAATACTTCCGATAAGGCCACAAAATCAACAAAAATTCCGGCTAATGAGGGGGACAGCAGTGTTCCAAGTCCCAGGTCATTCCGACAAGTCTAGCTCAAGTTATTGCGTCAGACGTGTTTTCAGAAAAATGCCCGCTAAAACAGAAAATGTCACTATATCAGCCCTTGTAAGCATCCTGCACAAGGCAGGCAGGGCAAAGCCAATCCCCCTTGGGCTCCTTAGTCAACGGGGGGTCAGCGCAGCACCCATGCAGTCCTCCCTTGCACCCGAATGTGCTGCACAGCAGGAAAGGGACACCGTCAATTTCATCCGGGGACGCACATGCAAGGCAAGGAATATCATCAACATCATTCTCATCATCTCTACTACCTTCCCCATCGTCCCCCTGCCCCTCCCTTTGCATCACGTCGTGGCAGCCACCCTTAAAACAGGTCATTCCGACAAGTCTAGCTCAAGCAATAAGGTTATGCGTGCTAAAACCTGAACATAAGCTTAAGGGGGGTTTTCTTTGTGTATGGCCACTTAGGCATGCTGTTTTCCATCCAAAAAGCCAGAAAGCATGCCCCACTCGATCACAAAACATAAGCAAACGGCTAGGCACCACATCTGCCCTCACCTGCCCTCGGCATGGCCAACCTTGCCAGCGCAAGCATAGCAACACGATCGCTAGGCATACATGCCAAGAGAGCATACACTATACTCTACCCAAGGTTACCTTGCAAACTTCACGCTAAGAACTCGGCAAATCTATGATAAAAAACACATATAATTAACTCTCGCACACTGATGACGACACATGCTCAAGGTTGGGGGTCACGGTGGCACGCACTGATGGGTTTCCTAGACGACCACTCACCACCTGACGAGGCGCTAAGGACCACTCAGAAAGCAAGTAAACACAATCACACTTTACATGCCATCAACATGGATCAAATCCATGCTGAAAATGTTATGAAGTACAAAGGGGTGGCCACGCACCTCATACTCCTTCACCGTCCCTCGAGCATGGCCAGACTTAGAAGTACGTGAATAGCAATAATGATTATGGCACTAACATGCATCACCAGCATTTTCTATGTTTCTCCCAGGTTAGAGTGCAAGGGTTATGCCAACCAAGCTTAGCAACACAGCAACAACTCCTTAACTGCCCTACCCGACATGGGCAACAAACTGGAACTGTGGAGGGCAAGGAACCAAGGAGATCATGGCATACGAAGCTTGCATGCAGTCAACCATGTCAAACATGGTTGGCTCAGCACAATATTGCTGTCTTGTCACATCATCATAACAAGGAAAGCTCAAATAAACCAATGATGGCAGCTATCTACATGCAGTCACACAAATGCAATACCTCCAACATGATCGTCGATAAAAAAACTTCCTTCCCGGCACGATAAAATGCAAAGAAACCAGTGGCGGCCGTTCAGCTTCTGACCGCTGTGATGCCGCTGCGAGGAAAGGGTGCGTCACTATCACACAACAAGAAGCGTCCATACGCACAACATCCTTGCCAGAACACGTGATATGAAATCCCCTACGCCTTCCCTAGGATCTATCGGCTGAGACTGAAGCGGATTTGATCACGACATCAACGAAAACAAGCTAAAGCTGCCAGGTGTTCGTCAACACGACGGCGAGCAACGGAGAGTTAACTGGCGGAAACTGACCAAAACGAACGCAAAAAACTTCCGACGATGAGCTCTTCGAAGAAAGAACTGATAGTAGATAACAGTCGCGAAAAATCTATACCTTGCCCTCGTAGATCCCTCGCCCAGGCGCGCAACAACGGCCGTTCTTCCATTGAAGGTTCCGACATGCACTGCGCAGGCCTGAAGAATTACTTACCGAGAATGGCCGAAAATGTAGCAAAAAGCACCCGTTCGGTTTAGAATTCAATGCTGCCGATATGAATGCATCCTTCACGGTCAAAAAGACCCCCAAAACTGAGAATTTACTGCCGCAATCACGAATTCTATTTTATTCCGCGCGACCGAAAAATGCAGATTACCCCCCATGCCGATGGCAGTAAAAGAAAGCAGCGATATTGTAAACCAGCCACTTGCCGCCGCAACCCAACAGCATTAAATAATCGTCTTCAACATCCAAGCATTTTTTTTGCATTTCTCTAGCCCTACATTGCTAGTTTCGCCTAAACGCAGTCGCCATGGCCACTTCCGCAAGTGGTGTGCGCACGGAGCACCCACTTTTCACGGTACGGCCGGTGCCGCGAATCTTTTCGCGCATTAAAATACCCCTGATTTACCCGGATCGAAGAATCTTGATGATTGTGACGACTACAGTACAGCCTGTTGTGGCTGCCCGCTGCCGAGTGCCAACGCGGAAATCTGCTGTTCACCACGGGCCTCAACAACAACCTTTACCAGGAATAAACAACAAGTCAGCAACAAAGATACTGACGAGATTGGGTCATTATACCCTTTCACCTATAGAATCTTTGCTTGCCCATGTGCAGCGTGGGAATCAACAACAGCAGCAACGACAGCAACAACAACAACCTTCGCACCATCTCTTGCTCCTCTTAGCAGGGATTAACTACTGGCTATATTTGGAATAAACGTACACCTATTTACCTGGAAAAAAAAAATAAACAAGTCAACAACAAAGATACTGACGAGATTGGGTCATTATACCCTTTCACCTACAGAATCTTTGCTTGCCCATGTGCAGCGTGGGAATCAACAACAGCAGCAACGACAGCAACAACAACAACCTTGGCACCATCTCGTGCTCCTGACTGCCAAGCTGTCAAATAGACTAATTTTCGCAACAGGTCGGCAATTTAGTAACTAGGAAGCGATCATGGTCGGCAATAATGGACGTGAGGTGAAAGAGTACCTACCTGTGGGTCACGTGGTCGCGATGGTTGCCGATTCCTGTCAGGAACCGTTTTGCCGCCAATGCGTCCATTTGCTAATTGCGTCTCACGACCATGTTTCCGTGGTAGAAAGTGGCCATGCTATTCTTTAAGCAATGGCAAGCCTCCGCCAAAACGCTGTCTTGGAGTAGCGCCCGGACAGCCCTACTGTCTTTCGGCTTCATGTGGTAGAAATAAATCGTGATCTTATCTATAAGATCTTATAAACACATGAAAATGGAGTACCTCAAGGTCGTCTCCGCGACGGCCATTATCACGAAAATTGCGGCCAACATCCTCCAAGCGTCGCATCCCAGCCGAGGCGAGCCGGACTTGCCTTCGTTGATGAAACCCGGCAATCATCCTCGCTGTTGGGGGAGTCAGAGGGCGGCTGTTGCCGGTTGAGCCACGTCTCGCACGTTTCTAGTGAGACGTAGGCAGCCCGCCCCCCCCACCAATATGGCGGCCCCGGAATGTGCATTCAAGCTACTCTTACTTTATTGCGCGCTTTCGATCGTTTCACTAAAATTCTGGCGAGATGTCGCGGCAGCACAGGGCGACAACAACGCCTCGCTCTTCTGCCCGTGCATGGATCGAAGCAGTACCCGATTTTCCTTCTTGAACCGCGTCGACGTGCTCACCAGCACGACCGGGGCGCAGCTTCATGCGAGCGTCCGTCAAGCAGCGCGGGATCGTGGATACCAACTTCGTTCCTACAATTACAATACCGCCAATGGCTTCAACGTAAGGGTATAGCGCCCGTGGCGTAACCTCCACGAAATCTAGCGTTTGTTTCTACAGGCGCTGCACACCTTGATCATACATCGAAACAGCGTCAACTGTCTGTCCATGATTGTGAAAAGCATGCAGCTGCCCTTACCCCCACTGAAGCACTTCGCATCGAATAGCTGGAGATGCCTCAGCTGGAGATGGCAGGTGGACAGTATCTGATTTGCATTTGTACAATGGCTCCGCACCACACAGAATCGGATCGAATCCTCGAGTTCGCAAGTTTCATCTCATTATAAAACCAGATCCTTGTTGATTCTTTTCTTGCGTTCGTGTACGCCCTTCACAATCGTCTAAATAGAAGACGACAATTGTATGCTGCAACAATGTGGTTTTCTAGATTCAGATTCTTTGGACCGACAAAGGGTTGATGAAAAAAATTATAATGTTGAAGCCAAGAACTTCAAATATGATGCCTTCCAAATCGATAGTTCTTGCCGCGTGATGTGCATGAAAGGGCCTTGCTGGAAATTAGCCGCTAGAGATAGTGTAACGACAAACGTCAGTTACTTTCCCTCCTTTCCTCCCCTCGTTCCCGTCCAGCCCACTCCCTGCGCGTTTCGACTCTTTCCTTCCATTTCCTGCTTACTTCTCTTTCACATCCCTCCGCCCCTAACAAGTTACATTTTACTGCCTCTTTTTTCACTTTCTCTGCCACTCTCTTTTTAATCCCTTGATCGATCCTTCTTGCCGGAATTGGCCCTTTGTGGTTTTATCCAACGAGTTGATCCCCCTTGACGGCTTCCCTGCACTCCTCTCTTATCCGTCAAAATGTAGCTCATTCCCTCCTCGTTCTTCCCCTCGTTAGTATCCTTCCTTGCCCTAAACTTTACCCCGATCTGGCATCGAGCGCATTGCAGGTGAGAGATGTCAGCGCTTTCCTGGATGCCGAGGTGCGGACAGGGACAGCTGGCATCGTGGCGTCTCTCGACAGTGATCAGGTAAAGCATGTGTGGGTGCATAATGCTGCTGCTGTTGTTGCTGCTGTTGCTGCTATTGCCCTTGCAACTGATATATCTTGGGTTGCAACTATCCCAGTTTGACACTCTGTCCTTGTCATCGAGTTCCTTGTTCCTTTTGGGCCTAATTCATTAATTAAGTTTTCCTCGTAGTCTTCGCCTTATCTTAGCCTTGCTGCAATGGCCTACACCCCATGCATTTCGTTTGATGGCCGCTTATTGCATGCAGACTAACCTTTTCTGCATGCAAGTAAACTTTTGTAAATGCGAACCGGTTTATTGTGTGCTATTTGGGGCCGGGGGGCGGGGGGGGGGGGGGGGGGGGCTCTTTGGCTGCGCTCAGATCATGGCATCCTTCAGCGCCGCCAACGCTGCTGGCATCCCCATCTACCTCGTGGGGGGAGGCGACCCTGAACTTGTTCGCAGCCTACAAAAACGCGAACCCTTTGTGGAAAGTCCCCTGCGGGCCTCCATCCGGTACATCGGCCCCGATGAGCCCGCACTCGCGTCGAGGCTCGCCGCCACGCTCATTGCGCAGGGCGTCAACCACCTGGAGTGCATCGTGCTAAAAATGGACGACTCCTCCTGGCCTAGCCGGTGCCGGATGGTGCAGGAGATATTCGTTGGCGCGGGCATGACCGCACATGTCCTCCCTTTGCTTGCGAATGTCACGACGGTGTTGGGGGTTATGGCAGAATAACACCCAGGGCGTGTCATCGCGATCCTAGTGGAGGACATCGTGACGTACGGAAGAATAAAGGCATTAATCCATCCCCAGAGTGCCAGCATAACTCTCGTCGTGTACGAGACGTCGGTCGAGGTGCTGGCGGACATCCTTGCAGGCCAGCGCGTGCTGGCGATGGATCTCAGCGTGTACACCCAGGGGTACCTGGCGCTGGCGCTGGCATCCGTGGAGCACCACAACGGCCAGATGGTGACGTCTGACATAGAGACCGCAGTGACCATCTACGGCCAGGGGGCACAGCCGGTGAGTTTGAGTCTCGCTCACTCGCCCCCTCCGTGGCCCCCACAGGATTGTGCCGTATTGATGTCACTGGGGAAGGTGAGCCACATGTCATGTTTCCGGGTCACAAGTTTTGACTCGGCTTTCTTTAGTTTGTTGCCGTTTTTCTTTAGTTTCCCAAGGCTCTTTCGTCAGCACGCACCGTCGCACATGGCACTATGCCACCGGCCCTTCTCGTTTTCCATGCAACCCTTTTGTGCTCATCCTTTTGTGGTAAGCCTCCGTGGAATATATATACACGAGTAGACCCGATAGGGGCCAAGCCCCTTTTAAATTGGAGACTCTACTATTGTAGACTCCTATTATAATCGACTGCTATCTAACCTCCCGTGCCCGTGGTTGGTCTCGTCGCCCGGGGCCCGAGGGCCGTCACCCGTCACCCGTCACCCGTCACCCGTCGCCCGTCGCCCATCGCTAGTTGCCCGTGGCTAGTGGCCCGTGGAAATTGCCCCCATCCCTCTGCTGCTGAAATTTATAGCCCGTGGCTAGTTGCCCCGCCCATGTTTAGTTGCCCGTGGCTGATAGTGGCCCGTTGAATTCCTTCCGTCCCGTGGCTAGCAGCGGCCCGTGGCTAGTCTAGTCGCCCATCGCCGGTCGCCCGTCACTCGTCGAGGCTAAAATCCGTCCCTCGCTGAAATCGCCCGTTGCTAGTTGCTCGTCGCCCGTCGCCTGAAATTCCTTCCGTCCCTTGCTAAAATTGCCCGTGGCTACTCACTGGCTGGTGTCCTGTCGCCCGTCGCCTGACATTCCTTCTGTCCCTTTCTCGTAGTAGTTTAATGTGCTCCTTCGCTGCGCTCCGGGGAGAAGGCCGCTGAAGCGGCCGCGTGCCTGCCGCTTCGCGCGTAGTGTATCCGGGATCCATTTATCGATCTTGTGAGATCTCCGTAGAAACTCCAAACGGCTTATTTTTGTACCACAATTCACTACCTAATCATCCGAAATCTGTCCTAATTAGGCGACAAACGGTCTCCAAGTTTTATTTATAGAGGTGTTAGGATTATTATATTTAGCCCCTTGCATATTAGGTAACCCATTGCCCACCGTCCAACCCATTGCCTGCCTGTACGTTCCCTGCTCAAGAGTCAAGGCTCGTTGATCTTATGTTTCTCGTTATTTTCTTCCAAGTTCATCTATCTGGGCTGTTGTCACGCTCTCTGGAAAGCTCCCAATCGCATATTTCTTTTGCGATCATCCGCAGATACCCTTTGTTTTTAGTCGGCGCTGGTTGTCTCATTGATACAATGTGTGAATATCATCATTCATATCTTTGTAAATATCAATATCTTTGTACTCATTGATACAAGTTTTGAATACCATATGTTTGTAAACATCAACATCTTTGTACTCATTGCTACAATTTGTGGATATCATATCTTGGCACACATCAATATCTTTGTACTCGTTGATACAATGTGTGGATATGATATCTTTGCAAACATCAGTATCTTTGTACTCATTGATACAATTTGTGGATATAATATCTTTGCAAACATCAATATCTTTGTACTCATTGATACAATTTTTGAATATCATATGTTTGCAAACATCAATATCTTTGTACTCGTAGGTACAATTTTTGAATATCCCCGGTACTCGTTCTTCCAACCATGTTTGTATGGGCTATTGGCCAGTTTGCATGGATCATTAGCTGGTTATATGGGTTATTCACTGCTGGTTGTATGGGTCATGGACCGGTTTGTGAAGTCATTAGCTGGTTATATGGGTTATTCACTGCTGGTTGTATGGGTCATGGGCTGGTTGCATGGATCATTAACTGGTTGTATGGGTTATTTGCTGTTGGTTGTATGGGTCATGGGCCGGTTTGTAAAGTCATTAGCTGGTTATATGGGTTATTAGGGGCTGGATGTATGGGTCATAGGCCGGTTTGCATGGGTGCGTGCCGTTACTGCCTGTTTTAGCATGCTTGATCAGGGTGCGTTCTCGTTTGTCAAGCAGGCGACTGATGACGCGTGCAGCGTGAGGTCTGCGGTATCTGTCGTATTATGCTCGTGTCAGGTTGCTTGCATAACCAGCGTCCTTGTTTGTTTCATTGGGTCTTTCTTTTGTTATGCGTTCTGGGGCCGCACAGGTGACCGACGAGGTCATGCAGCGCGAGGTGTGCCGTGCGGCAGGGAACCCCGTGTGCGGGGACCCGGGGGTGCTCCCGGTGACCTCGTCGGGGTGCCCCTGCTTTGACCGCGGGGACGTACGCTACAGGATGATTGGCACAAGCCCAAAGCGGCTGCTGACGTCATACTATCTTTATCAAGGCATGGTGGACGCGGAAAGGGATCTCCCAGGGTCAACCTTTCGATGGTACGTGGTAGGGGGCGTGATAGGATTGTTAATACGACGGGGTTTTGTATCAGTAATGCCTTTGAAAGGGATCTCCCAGGTCAGCATTTCGATGGTACGTCCTCTGGGGGTCTGATACGATTTGTAAGCAGAAAGGGATAGTTTACGTTGACGAAATTGACAAGATAGCAAAGAAAATGTCTCAATAACCAATCCGGAGAAGGATTGGGTCTGGGTTGGTATCGATTTTAGTACCTAGTTAAGAAGTGTTGGGTCTGGGTTGGTATCGATTCTAGGACCTACTTAAGAAGGATTGGGTCTGGGTTGGCATCGATTCTAGTACATAGCTAAGAAGGATTGGGTCTGGGTTGGCATCGATTCTACAAGGTAAGGGATCTCCCGTGGTCAACGTGTCGATGGTGGCATGTCGGCAGGAGATTGTCCCGGGGTGTATGTCACTGCGCCAGCCATCACCTGCCTGTGGCATTGATTCTATGCTAGCTGGCGTGGTACACATTCCTACCCAGGTTTTGAATAGGTAAGTGGCGATCAATGTCACGAGTATAGATTGACCTGTGGTATGCCTCTGGCATGAAGGAGAAAGGGGGACTCTGCCCTTTCTTCCTGTTGTGCACTCCGGTGCTCCGTGACTCCCCAACGGGAGCAGGAGTTTAATTAATTAATTAATAGATTGACCAGGTGCAGTATATGGATGATTATTGACAACGCGATGATCCATATTACATGACTAGTTGCCGTGTGTCTCTTGGTTTGGGCTCGCCTATTTGCGAGCATTGGCACTTGCTGATGTTCAAACGGATCTTGTACCTATCTTGATGGATCGAAAGAACCATTGGTTATGATTTACACACATTCGTGGGATGCTTTTCAGACGCTTTGTAGCGAGTGACCGGTCGCCGCATTCCATCCATCACCCATGCGGCTCACAAATGTTTCTACAAATGTTTCACAGAATGTTTTGTACTGCACACAAGCTTCATGTGCCGATGCCTGTTGGCGTGCTGATAGTCCGCCCGCCCTCGGCGCCCTTTTTACACCAATCCTGAACAACCCAACATGTGGCAAAAATGAAACAGGAAAGTGTACGATAATCCTGAGATATTCGCGGTTCTTGCTGAATACGCCGAGGTGGCCAATGGGACCTTTTTCCGCGGCGTCATCAGCGCGGACGCCTACCTGGCGGATATCAGCAGCGCCATGTTGGCCGCAATACGTTCGATCCCAGAGTCCGGGAAGCCGCTCTACATGGGCTACTTGCATGGGGCCTTGCCGGGCGAGATCCTGTCATTCCTGGACCGGTTCCAGGCTCGCTCGTATGTAGGGTACAGCGTGGTCACCGCGGGGCGATTCATCGCGGATCTGGCAAAGGACGTCCATGGCCAGCACGTGCTCGTCCACAATATCGGGGGGTACCTGCCGCTCATTTGGCATTGGATCAAGGCAATCGTGGCCACGTCGGTGGGAGAGGGGTACCCCTTCCCCCCCAACATTTGGGACTTCCCCCCCACCGCCCGCGGCAGCCCGGTGAACCGCACGGGCGCCTGGGCGCTGTTCACAGACCCGCTGACCAACCGGACTGCGCAGGTGAGCAATTTTTGTAGGTTTGTCGATGAAGGTGTGTGGATAGTGCAGTAGTTAGATGTGGCCGGTGAGGTTCAGCAGGCGCGCGTGTTATTACGGGCCTGCTGACCATGCAACGGGGCTGGGCATGTAAGCAATGGCATGGTAGTTGTAGTTGGGTGAAATGTGGTGCAGGGTCAAGCAGACAGAAAACATGCTGAGCCTGGCTTTGGCACATACTGTAAGAGTATTACTAAAGTATTACTAATAGTGATACTTTAGTATTTGCACAACATACTGTAAGAGCATTACTAAAGTATTACTAATAGTGATACTAAAGTAGTATTTGCACAACATACTGTAATAGCATTACTAAAGTATTACTAATAGTGATACTAAAGTAGTATTTGCACAACATACTGTAAGAGTATTACTAAAGTACTTATAGTGATACTAAACTAGTGTTTGCCTTATCATGTCTGCCTGCCGGGGCATTCGGGGGGGTTCAAGAGGAAGAGGGGCAATGCAAGAGCGGACGCTTGGCTGGGAGCAGCTCTGCGTTGTGATTGGAAGACGGTGAGGGTTTAGAGCGATGATTATCTGGGTGGTCATTCAGCATATTGCACACTATATCTACTACTATGTAATGAGCAGCTCTGCGTTGTCAGAATCTAAAGGAAGATGATTGGCTGGGTGGGTGAGGGGTATACTGCACTGCTAACTTAGCGTAGTGAGGGATAAAGATGAATGGCCTGGGGTAACGTGTCCTCGAAATGTTCAGAGGAATGCGCTGGGGTAACGCGTCCTGGAAATGTTCATATGAACGGCCTGGGGTAACGTTTTCTCAAAATGTTCAGAGGAATGCCCTAAGGCAACGCGTCCTCGAAATGTACTCCCGAGCACAGTCGTATCCAAGGCACAGCATTACAACTTAACAAGTGCGGTAGTCCATGTAGCATACTGCCTATCTGTAGTACAAGTGCTGCATATTGTCTATCTGTAGTGCAAGTGCTGTCTAGCCTTGTCTAATATAGCATTGAAGTACAAGGTATGATACAAAGCTGCCACAAAACAACATCTGTCTTTGTAGCTTGCACCAGACAGCTGGACAACTTCTGTATAACCCGAAGAGCTGGTTACAGAATTCCTTAGGACAGGCCAACATCATCGTGTAGCTTGAGAGAGTCCTCCGTGACCTGCTCCCTTGGGGCCGTGAGAGAAGCTAGGGCGCCCTCCCTCCTTCGCGGTGTGTATAGGGGATGAAGGTTCCTTCATTGGTAACCACGTGACGCAGTCACGTGCTTTTACTTTAATTAATGTAGCATGAGGCATCATGTGGGGCAAGATGCACCAGAGCTTTCTGTTACCGTCATATAAGCTGAATCCAACGATGCCACCAGCAGCATCGTCCGGTAGGCTTCAACAGTATGGAGCTTCCCCGGACTTGTGCTTTGTTGACCGTGGCTTCAACTCCCTCGCACTGTCCTAGTGGGCTGTATGCACATGGTTCTCATGTCGCGTCCCTTCTTATATTTCCCTGGAATCACTCGCTGGTTATGTTATCAATTTCGTTATTGATTAATAGTGGGGGTCACGGAAGGCGCGTATTGATTAAGAACAAGATTACTGTTTCTATCCTCATTAGCTTATTATCATAAATGCTGATGTGGCAAGGTCATGGAAGGCTTAGGACTAAGCACATAATTACTGTTTTTATCACCATTTGCTTGTTATCATAAACGCACATGGAAGCCAGGTCATGGAAGGCTTGGACATCTTTCTCGGAGATGCCTTCCTGAAGCCCCTTTATGAACGGCTGGCGGGGGAGCGAGGAGGCCCTGCGCCCACGGATACCCTCGTGATGGCTGCATACACCAGCTTCATGGGCCAGATCACGCTACCGATGCTGGCGCAGCTGGCGCGGGAGCAGCCAGAGCGTCCGCCCGTGCGGATGATCACCCACAAGTGCACGGACTTGGAGTATTCAGCGCTGCTGCGGTGGAACCTCACGGCACATGAGGAGTTTGTCCTGGGCTGCCTTGATGAGCAGGTACGCACGAGAGCAGATAGAGTGTTAGGTCGTGGTTCTAGCTAATATTGGTGTATGTATTTGTAAAGAGGAGTTTCTCCTGGGTTGCATCGCTGAGCAGGTACGTGAGCCTGAATTGCCCATGTCTACCGTGGTATAGGTGCAATGCTTGCCATAGTTGTGCGCATGTCTGCCATAGCATAGATGTAACAGGGTAGGCGGGGCGGGGCGGGGCGGGGTGGGGTGGGGCGGGCGGCGGGGCGGGGCGGGCGGGGCGGGGCGGGGCGGGCGGGGCGGGCGGGGCGGGGCGGGGCGGGGCGGGGCGGGGCGGGGCGGGGCGGGCGGGGCGGGGCGGGCGGGGCGGGCGGGGCGGGGCGGGGCGGGCGGGCGGGGCGGGGCGGGGCGGGGCGGGGCGGGGCGGGCGGGGCCGGGCGGGAGAGGCGAGGGGAGGCGAGGCGAGGGGAGGGGAGGGGAGGGGAGGGGAGGGGAGGGGAGGGAGGGAGGGAGGGGAGGGGAGGGGAGGGAGGGGAGGAGGGGAGGGGAGGGGAGGGGAGGGAGGGGAGGGGAGGGGAGGGAGGGGAGGGGAGGGAGGGGAGGGGAGGGAGGGGAGGGGAGGGGAGGGGAGGGGAGGGGAGGGGAGGGGAGGGAGGGAGGGGAGGGAGGGGAGGGGAGGGGAGGGGAGGGGAGGGAGGGGAGGGGAGGGGAGGGGAGGGAGGGGAGGAGGGGAGGGAGGGGAGGGGAGGGGAGGGGAGGGAGGGAGGGGAGGGGAGGGGAGGGGAGCGGAGCGGAGCGGAGCGGAGGGAGGGGAGGGAGGGGAGGGGAGGGAGGGGAGGGGAGGGAGGGGAGGGGAGGGAGGGGAGGGGAGGGGAGGGAGGGGAGGGGAGGGGAGGGAGGGAGGGAGGGGAGGGGAGGGAGGGGAGGGGAGGGAGGGAGGGGAGGGGAGGGGAGGGGAGGGGAGGGGAGGGGAGGAGAGGAGAGGAGAGGAAAGGAAAGGGCAGGTCAGGAGCAGATAGGGAGGGATGTGCAAGATAAGGTTCTGTACTCTCAATGATTGCTTTCTACAAGTGCCATGATGCTCACGTGGGCTTACAAAGTCTGCTTGGGTAATTTGCTGGAACTTTTTTAGATCACGAGCCAAGGAATTCATCATACCCGCTCAACGCAAGTCTCACGTCTAACCCTCTGTGCTCGCTTTCTGGCAGGTCTACCTCTCCAGCTATCTGTCCGCAACCATTGCCGCGCTGGAACAACAGACCAGTGAGCGCATTGTGGGGGAGGTGCGCACCGAGCGGCTGCTCCGCTACGACCACCTGCCGCTCAAGTATCCCTGGCGTGTGGCGTGCGAGCGTGCCAATTACCAGCAATTCACAAAAGGAATACTGGGGCAATTCAACCCCCTGTGCGATGTCCGCCAGGGTTGTGTGAAAGGCGGCATGTCCGCCCCCAAGAACGCGACAACGTGTTCAGGCCACGGCACCTGCCAATTCTCCAAGGAAGCACCCGCTGGGACCACGGACGGGTCCCAGGGGACCTGCCTGTGCGCTCGCGGCTGGACGGGCCCCTTCTGCACCGACCGAATCCAGACGGAGGATGAAAAGGAAGGACATAGGAGGCGCATCCTACTAGCAGTCCTCTTGTCCTGCGGGATCGCCCTCGTGATCGTGGGCTTGCTGCTGGTGCTCCGGCTGGCACGTCTCTCTCGCACGGACGCCCACAGGGACCCTGGGACGGTCGAGGCGCTGGAAGTCAGCCGGTGGGAGAGCGGGGAGGACTCGACGATCACGGTGGTGGTCATGGGTGAGTGTTCAAGCTAGTCTTTTTTTGTGGGTGGGTGGGAAGCTTTCTTCCTGTGGGTTTGGAGGGGGGCTGTGCTGATATTTCATGAATGACGTTGATATTTGCAATGGTGCTGAAGTTGGGGGTGCTAGGATACTGAACAGCACTGTTTAGGAGTCCGTTATCTATGCATGACTATGACTATAGATAACAACAGGAAAAGTGTGCTGTGGGGCACGTGAGTTTCGATGGACTAGTTCCTAAAACAAGAATGCCTTGCTTACGATGTTGGTGGAATCTATATTGGCCTTTGTGTCTTGCCCTTCCCACATGAATTAAATTAGATTAAAAACTTGTATGCTGCGTCCTTCCCACATCCAGCATGGGAACTAACAACTTGCGGGCCTGCCTTGCAAGGGGATCGGCAGGTGCCAGGTGGCATCGAACGTACCGGACTATGGCTAAAGCATGAAGCCTGTTTTTCCACTTTTGTGACAGTGTGTTTCTTCCTTTGAATCAAATACGTTGAGTTCGCACAGTCGCATGTATATATTTGTACTAGTATACATGCAATAGATCATCCTTTGTGTTGGTGAAGCTTGCCGACAGGTCACCTTCATTTACATGCTCCTCGTCGGTGTACTGGTACAGATCTTCAGGAAGCCCACAGCAGCATCAGCAGAAGCACTTCACACCCAAGATGCCATGGCGTGTATGCCATAAAGATGGGTTGTATATGTATCGCGATGGCATACTCCGTAAATTCATAGTAGTACGAAGGCGAGCTCTTGTCGCAGTGCCACCAGCTTGACCCATAGGTCATGGAAACACGTGCGACAGCACAAAACCGTAACAACAACGGCGAGCGCTTGTCGCAACTGTGCCACCCGCTTGGGAATGTTGCCGTGATCAACCGATTATTGCCATTGCTTAGTGAGTTACTAGTAGCATTGTAGCTGTCACGCATACAGAATCCTTTATTTTTATTTCCCTTGGGGTGGGTGGGGCAGGTTCTCTTGTCACACAGCATGATGCCGCCTCCTGTTTTGCATCTACGCTCTTGGCACCCACCACCACTCATTTTTCTCTTGGTTCGCGGCTTAGACCTAGTGTGATTCCCTAATTAATTTTATTAGCAGGTTTTCCTATTCAACATCCAATGCCATACAAAGCTGCCTTGGTTCACAGCATCCATCACGATTTACCCCATCAAACTCTGGAATTCGGTGCTGGCTCGCTCTTGATTTGTTGCATTCTCGCAGATGTAGATAGGTTAGCCGACCTGCTTGCGTGGGACGCGGGAGAAACAAAGAAGGCGCTGGAAGTCTTCCAAGCGGTAAGCCAAGGAAGAAAACCTGCTTCCGGGCGGTACGGCAACTAGAATAATTTGCAGCATCTGCGATTGGCCGTACCGCCGTCTTTATGCCATGGAGTTGGGAGGTTGCAGCTGGCCACAGCTAACACTAAGACGGACGGGCGTGTCCTTAGCCTAGAGGGCTAACTGCAACAACCCCTCCTTCTCATGGGGTCTTCCCTACCCTCTCATCCCAACGCCCACCCGTCCCCTCCCCCTTCCCCTCTCCCAACCTCAAGTCTCCTTTCCCTTTCCCTCTTTACTTCCTTTCACTCATTTTAGTCCGTGCCTCTCAGCTCCCCCCCCCGCCCATTCAAGTTTTCCTCACAGGCCTACAGTGTGGCACGCGTGCATGTTAGGTGGCGTGTGGTATGATGAAGGTGACCCAAGAAACATAAACGACGACATTGTCACAAGTGGCGCAAGTGACGCCGCTGACGAGAAAGTTAATCGGCTAACTGCGGGTATTTGTCTAGATCTCCTGCTGGGGCCCTTGTCCCTTCAAGGCCCTGAGAAAACTTTCACAACTTGCTTAGATTCGTTGTTCTATTCATATCTTCCATGTTGGCAAGTCGCTCTAACATCTATACCATGACATCGTGTGCATGGATGGCCAGCAGAACCAGAACTGGTTCCTCTATCTCCATATCGCTCTCCTCCGGGTGGTGTGTCCCATGGTTCGGTCGGCCTTTGCCCACTCCACCATCAAGTGCAAGGACACGGATGGGGCCGCACTCTACTTAACCAACCACCAGCCCGATATTACCTTGCTCGACTAGGATGAGCAGGGTTGCAACCTTATCGATGTCTCTGTGGCTTGGCCGCTCTCCGGTCACCGTATCCTCCGGGCGGCTGTGGATGCCGGCGCTGCTGCCGCTGTGGCCGAGTGCGACAAGTTTGCCTCGTATGTCAATGTGGAGCCCCCCCGGGTCATCCACTTTGTCCTTGAGGAGTTCGGGGCCATGGGCCCGGAGACGGCGACTAATTTTCACGAGTGCCAGCGGCATGAAGACCGACTTGACCTCGAGGGTCAGACTGCCCCGTGGTCTGCCCGCTCGTGTTCCTCGTATTGGCGGCAGCGCCTGTCCCTCGCCCTCACTCGCACTGTGGCCGATGTGTTATTCTGCCGCATCCGGGCTGATTTGTCGCGACCCATGCATGTCTACCTCCTTTCCAAGCCCAGTGGGCTGGCAGCGATGTTGCTGCGTGCCGGTGTACTGTGTAGGTTTGTACATTGTGTTGGTTTGATCCTTGCAGGCCGGTAATTATTTCCTTCTGTTGCATGCCGATCTCATCTCCGCATCATTCTCAATCAATATATATCCAATTCATCGATCTACGTTTGTTTTTTTTCCTCCTCGCAGGCTGTTCGCTCCTTGCTCCACGAGTACCATGGCCAAGAGATCTCTGCCCCAGAGGGGGCCTTCACGCTCGCCTTCCACGACCCTGTCAAGGCATTGAGCATGGTTATGGACTTGCAGCACGGGCTGCTACACCCACGGGCACTAGTGCTCAACGACCCCCCCGCGAGCTCGCTGGCAGCACTCAAGCATTTCCGGCGGAGCATCTCCAGTCCTCAATCCGACTGGCCGACACTGCTGCTCAGCCACGATCATGGCGCCGAGGCAAGATGCCCGTCAGGCCAGTCGATGCTCTACCGGGGCCTGCGCGTGCGCGTGGGCATCCACGTGGGGGTCCCTGAGGTGCCCCATGGGTCGTCCAAGGGCAAGCAGCAGTACGAGGGGGAGTACGTGGACGTGGCACGGGCGATCCGGGACATTGCGTTGGGCGGCCAGGTGCTCCTGTCGATGCAGGCGTGGCGCTCGCTTGGCATGCACATGACTTCTACTGTGTGCCACCACATGGGCATTCATAAGGTGGGTGCTCAGCACCTCCCTAGATACCGTATGTTACCTATTACTTATATGATCATTAATAGGTGTTGATAGATATGATCCATTATTCAATGTCTGCCACCACATGGGCATCCATGAGGTGGGTGCTCGCCACATGCGTGGATACCCAATGTACCTATATGGACCAATAATAGGTACAGATAAGTAATAAGGAATAGGTAAGTGACTTCAATTTCAATGGGCCGGTAGCCAAAGCAAGTAATTTCCGGTTCAGATAAGTACCGTCCGTGTTGTCTGCCGCGAGATGGTCATTCGTGAGGTAAGCTGTCCCAATACTTTGTGGAGGTAGGCCCCAACCTGTGTGGTACTGGCACCAAAAGAAGGCACCATAAGAAGCCGGGGTACATGCCATGGTCCACGGGCATGTGTTGGGTTGGCACGCATTTAGGCAGGTGGCGGAATAGAATTGCCTCTCTTTACGTCGGGTCAGTGGAGGTAATGTGACCGGGTGGACGAATGTGGCGCGCATGTAGTCCTCACCCGTTAGCATCCCAGGCTGAACACAACTTATGGGTGGCTGGGGTATAATGACTAGGTTTTCGTTACTATCAACAGGACAACGGCAAGACAACGACTATCATGCCAGTCTAGGAAATTACTGGTCGCTGTTACGGTCTCCTGGAATAGCAGGGATAACTGCCTGCCTGGTCGAGGTGGATGTTTCCTCCAAGTTAACATCCTCTGGCCCGTTGCTGGCCTACTGCCCCTCCTTCGATTTGTCCCTGGCAGCTGGCCGAGGGCCTGCCCCCCATCCACCTGATGCAAGTGCTCCCTGAAGAGCTGGCCAAGCGCGCCCCGTTCCCCCCCCTCAAGTCCATAAAGCAGCTGGGGCCGTCTTTTTTCGATGCCCCCGCAGCCGAGTGCTACGTGAAGGGCGAGCCACCCAAGGACCCTGTGGTGATCGCTTTCATGTACGTGGCGTATGCCAAGACCCTGCGCAAGACGCCAGGGTACCAGGGGGGCGTGGACCTGCTGGTGGCGTTTGTACAAAGTCGGTTGGCGGAATTCGAGGCATACGAGGTGGAGGAGAAGGAGGGGAACTTCCTGCTGGCGTTCCGGTCGGCCGCAAAGGCCGTCCAATTCGCTGAAACGATACAACGAGAGGCGATGGACCTCCCCTGGAGCCCAAAGCTTCTGGAAGAAGAGCAGGCGGCTGAAGTCGTAAAGCCCGCGCTGCCCAGCGTTGAGGGCAGCCTTGCAAAAGAGATGGTCGTGTTCAGGTAAGATCAGCATTCTCTTTACTTTCGTTCTGTTTACTTTCAATCTATTTACTTTCGTCCTTGTTGCTTTCATTCTATTTACTTCATTCGGTTTACTTTAAGTATATTTACTTCCATTCTAATTAATTTCGTTCTATTTACTTCATTCGGTTTTCTTTCATTCTAATTACTTCATTCGGTTTTCTTTCACTCTGCTTACTTTCATTCGAATTGATTTCATTCTATTTCCTTCATTCTATTTACTTTCTTCTGTTTAGTACTTTTAAAGAGCTGTTTGAGACTGTGTTTGCGCATAGTGGTCTGAGACAGAGTGATTTTACACCTTTCAGAATTCCGTCCATCACAGTTCCATCAGCAGTGTAGGTGCTATCTCGTCATAACCAACGTTTCCATGGCTTGTTGTGATTGTATGCATCGTCAGTATATCTGCCACCGTGCACTGCCATTGTCTTGTTTGCTAGTGGTTGCTTGCTGCGTGCAGTCTTGGCTTGTCTTTGCTTGGCCTCGCCCTGTAGTGTCTCGTTTGTGTTGCCAAATGCACTATCATCATGGGTACAACAATTGATAGGCGTTTCTTGTGTAGGCCGCCCTTTGGGTATTTGGGTAATACTTTGCATTGCGGTAGTTGGTGCATGTGCACATTTGCAGAACTGGTTATGCTTGGGTATCGATGGCGTGTTTTCTCCCGCCTAGTTTGTGCTAACCTGGCACACCTCACATTTTTGGCTCCTTCCCTAGGTAGTATGGTTGTCAGTTTTGCATCTGGGAGGGAGGGAGGGAGGGAGGGAGGGAGGGAGGGAGGGAGGGAGGGAGGGAGGGAGGGAGGGAGGGAGGGAGGGAGGGAGGGAGGGAGGAGGGAGGGAGGGAGGGAGGAGGGAGGAGGGAGGGAGGGAGGGAGGGAGGGAGGGAGGGAGGGAGGGAGGGAGGGAGGGAGGGAGGGAGGATGTCGTTGTATTCAGTTGTTTGTACTGGTTACTGACTGGTAAGTTATCCTTGGCTGTGGGAGGATTGCCGTTGAGTTTCAATATGGACATCGGATGCCAGCACGGTAACAGGTGACTACATGAAAACGTTATGCTGGTATGAATGATCTCGCATCTTTCGTTGATGGGATCCATATAGAACGAAAGGCCATTTTCTTTCATTTCTTGTTGGTATGCATAGAGCCTGACTGGCTGCTTGGGATGCGCAACTATTTTGAAACCCTGCAGGGGCCTGCGGCTGCAGATTGGCATGTGCATGGAGATGCCCAGCGACTGCCAGCCGCACATGGCCACCGGGCGCGCCGCCTACTTTGGGCCAGTCGTCAACCGAGCGGCCCGCATCGCCGCCACGGCCGCCCCCGGCCAGACGCTGGTCAACTTCGAGTGCTTTGCGACGGCGAGAGACAGCTGTGGGCCCATGCTGTTCAATGAGTTGGGCCAATATCAGCTTAAGGTACGGATGCAAGGAGAGGGTGTGTGGGCCGGCACTATCTGAGGAAGTTTGACCGCTAGCAGCTCCAGTTATGAACCTAATCAAGCAACCTGTGTTGCATGTACATGATTTACACCGATATGAAGGGGAAAAGCTGCGGGCCCTAGTTGTCACGGGACTTGGGCCAAACTTGGCTCACGGTCTGACTGCAATTTTTTTTTTCCCGGGTATGAGACAGGATATTTATGTGTGGCGCTTGTGTGACCCTCAGACCTTTTGCCATCGTGAATTCCTGTGTGCTGGCTTACTTTTGGCAGTGCGGGAGGCTTAATAGCAACTGTTATTAAAGTTGACACATTTTTAATCATTCTCCTCACGCCCCTCCTCTCTTTGTCATCTTCAAATCGGGTGGCAGGGTGGGGCTTAGCTATCGTGCTCTATATTGAAAATATAAGGTGTACTTTGGTTTTCGTCCGAACGTGTGTATACGCCCACTAACATGTCAAGATGTCCAAACGCTCCTGCTTGCTCCACAATCGCAGGGTATCAAGCAGCCGATGCACCTCTACCAGGTGGCCAGCGCCGAGCTCAGCGTGCGGCTCTTCCCCCGCACGCTCAAGCTCGCAAATGTCAGCGAGCCCATGGTTGCATTTGACACCACAGCACCAGGGGCAGGCGAGAAGTCGGTGGCCGACGGCTTCCGACTGCCGCCCCACCTGGCGCTCACCATCTCCCCAAACGCCAAGACGACGCGGAAAAGCATGTCGATGCGGATGAGCGTGGGGGAACAGCAACTCCTGCCGATGGCCAGGCACGATGAAAACGTGGCTCGCCACGACAACCGCATCAGTCGATTGTTGATGAGTCTCGCAGCAGCGGCAGAACCAGAGGAGGGGGAGGAGAGCCCACCGGTCCGGCCGGCCAATCTGGGGCATCGTGGGCGCGTGTTGCGCACCTCGGACGAGAACCCGCCTCAAGGCCGTCGGTCGGGGGAGTCCACGCATGTGAGCATGGATGATGTCTTGTACGATGAGATGTCGTACGATGAGCTATCCAAGCTGGCCGTGAAGCAGCATGCCGAGATCAAGGCGATGAGAAAGCTGGCTCTGGCGCACATGTCTGGGAACTAGATTTGTTATTCTCTTCGCGGGGGGCACCCTCGCGAGGCATTGTGAACAGGTTGGTACCTAGGCAGGGGTTATCGCAGCCAAAGTTAGTGACCTTTCCCATGGGCGCACCGCAAGTGTTTGACTCGCTGCAGGTGCGCATGCAGCTGTGAATTGTAAATTTTATTTGTTGTGACCACGTGACAGTCGGGAGCTTGCATGCAGAAACGTAGTCGTAAAATACCATTATTTGTATACGTAAAATACCGGATCCTGGAATCGCTGGCTTGTGGCGCAGTCAGATGTAATCATTCATCATCACTTTGCAACGTCACCCCCATGGCCCCATCTGTTCGGTGCTGCCCCTTGGCAGACGCTCTACCAACAGGTTGTGGACCAGTGTAGGTTCTGGATCGCGTAGCATCTACGAGCATCTGAGCCCTGTGATGCCAGATCTACTTTGCGGCCTTTCCGAGCTTAGCACTGGATTTGTTGTCCCCGGCCCACCGTCGCATCGCTACAGTATACATTATGTTCTCTGGCACGCGTGGGCGTTTGGTTCCCGCCGCGCAGATTGAAAGTGGTGTACTACAGATTTTTGACTTTGCACCGTGTGCATTTTTTTTTTAGACTTAGACGTTTGGAAACATGACATGGCTAACGTATTGACTGACTAGGTAGACCTTTGCTGGTGGTTTTCCCTTTGAGGGTATTTCCTCGTAAACGGTGGGAGAGCGATCGCAGCACTGCGGTGCTCACCACTAGACACTCCCAGCCAGTTAGGCTCAAAACACACGCCCTGATCACGCAAGATGTTTCCAGCCCCTCCGTCTAGGTCATCTAGTTGCTCTTAGCGTTAGCAAGCCATAATGTCAACGAACAAGGCTACACCTTTCCATCTCCATTCATATCCATCATCCGTCAAATGACTCGATAACGTGGGTTAGGACAACGGCAGGCTCAAGCTACCATGGTCCGGATTCAAGCTCCAGATCTCTGGCCTGCATGTCTCATTGATTCCTGCGCTGGTTGCATGTCTCATTGATTCGTCGATTATTATATAATTCACTCCATCCATAATGCTGGTCGTCTGTTTGATCATTCATTCAGGCCGCCGAGCCCGCAACCCTGCTTTTTGACAGTCTTATACTACCGTTAGGAGATCATGTAGCACATATTCCTTGATGGATGGGTGGAGTGGAAGGAGCCGCGTAATCGAACTAACCTAACTCTAAGCTATCTAGTCTAGAAAAATCCTAAGTACACTACTCATCAAAACGCCGCCTCCTCTTGGGGGGAGGTGGCTTGCCCACAGGGGCTGGCGTGTGAGCCTTGACAATCTTCTGCCACCGCGTCTTTTTTCTGCATGGCAGTCCAAAGAAGGGAGAGAGAGCGGATGCGGTGTTCAAACTGGGCTGGGACCACTAGGTCGGCCAGCAACATCTGGATGTAGTTCGTGACATGTTTCCCTACCCTTTTGGGAATGCCCTTGGGGCCAGGCCAGGTCAGAATATGCCGCCCTGGCTGGCCAAGCCGCTGGGGGCCTGCCAGACCAAGGGCGGTGTCGACCTGGCTGGTGCGAGCAAGGTGTCCTACCGAAATGCTATCCTATGCTGCCTAATCTCGTCCGAAATACGAGGCATACCCTGATACAAAGAATCTAATGACGGGCGCTTGGAAAACCCTACGCTCAGGACCTGTCGGAGCATCCTGTAAAACGTGTCGTCTAGCTTAGCTGCCAGTGTGTCCGTGAGTGTTTGAAGTCCGACCAGCGGCCCTGTCTGTGCCGTGGCTGCTACGCCGCAGTCTCTGCCTAGCTCCGAACATTTTTATCTATCAGCATAACGCAAGTACTGCTACGTTTCAAGCATGGCAATGCGGAGTGTTGGGCCATTAGCTCAGCAGATCCAGCTCCAGGTTCCTGCTAGGAACTGCTTTTTTCCCCTGCATGCTCTGTTTTCAAGTATGGCATTCATAGCGATTCTGGCCGCGGTGCCCACACCCCTTGATACTAGGACCTAGATAGCTTACACCATCCATTCCATCCCATGTTCCCCTCCCACTGAGGACTTATGCTCACGTGACGCAGTCACGTGTCTATTAATTAATTAATTCATGCTCTGTTTTCGGCCAGGCCGACTTGGCGCTACTGGTTCTGGCTGAGCCGCGACGCACCTTTGCTGCCGACGGCACCCTTCATCCGGTTTCCGTGTTGCGGCTGCGCGCACAACCACTGCCGTGCCCGCCTGATGATGTCGCCATCTATGGTTCTTCTTTCCCGGCGCTGCTCTTCTTTGACGATGCTTTTTATGGTGTGGCTCCCGTTGCACCTCGTGTCTATTGAGCGTGGCTCCAGATGAGCGGGCAGTGGGGATTAATGGTTGCCTTTTCAAGGTAATCCTTTTGCAATCACTTTTTAGTCTTTCCAGGATCCTTCTCTTCTGTACATGGGCCGGCCCAATCTACCCTTGCTGAGTTAGGGACCGTGGCACGTCCTTAATTCACGCATGGCCAAAAATTTGTTTCAGTTGTGGGGGAAACTCTTCATTTTATAGTTGGTGGGCATCATGATGGCGGAGGTGTCAGCATGCAGGTTGAGCGTCGTTATTCTCCCAGTCATGCATGGTGGCTTAGCTTTGGTGGGGAGGAGAACAACGGCCGCATCTGTGTTGTTCCCACTAGCATTATGGTACTATGGGTAGGGCGAGCTCCCTAGGAGTTGGATTTGGTGGCAGCTACGTCTGGTTACCCTGAGAAATTTTTTACGGGGGAGCCGTGGACATCCTGGATGTCTGCAATGTGATATTTCCAGATGGCACCACACATGCCAGGGCAGAACAACAGCATCTGTGGTGTTTCCACTATCATACTTGGACAGCTGCGTCTAGTTACTAAAAGAAAATTTTTGCGGGGAGTGGATATCCTATAGGTCTGCAAAATGTGGTCCAGTCATGCTATCATGGGGGCATATGGGATGGATGATAGATGCCACCACATTAGTGGGCATCAGGATACCTGCAGGGATAACCCAGGTCTGCAATATGACAGTGGTCCAGCGCGATCGATGCTATCATGGGGGCATATGGGATGGTCCTGCAGTACATCTCGCAGAGGACCGCAAGCTTGTTGTTTTGCTCGAGCTCAGTGGGCCAAACTTATGATTACCGCAACCCGCGCGGCCACGCCACCTGGTCAGTGGTGTAGCGTGCCGGCGACTAGGGTCGAGCCTAGCGAGCACTTGGAAGTTTGGCGAAATGATAAATAGGTAAAAAGAGTTCGAGCAAAAGAGTAGCCGTATACTATCGCCAATGATGTTGCCTAGTCTAGTGATTCGAAGTCAGCACCTTCGGACACACTATGACTACGTGTGTGTCGGTGACTGATATCTACTAGAGGCAATATTGGCGATATTGGGAGATATATCGATATATATTATAAAAATATAATTACTTACAGCAGAGTGAAATCACTCAAACCAAAGCAAACGCCCAGCTATAAACCTATATACAGAGCCATGTCAAAGCTCTATACTACGATAAGACCAATGGAAACGCCTAACGGGAGGAACCTAATAGCCCTGCTGCACCGCAAAATCAGCCCGCGTACGGCGGAGCATGATGTCAGCCATGGCCCGAGTCAGCGCCACCGACAAGCGCTGACGCCAATAGGACATCCAGGTCCGCGCCGACCATGGGGCCCGCTGGCCCTCCAGGTCCAGCCGGTCCTCCCATGCAGAGCCGGCAACACTCCTTGAAGAAGGCGGAGGTCAGGGGCCCCATGGCCTCAAACTCCTCCAGGACAAAGGGTACCACACGATGGTGCCCGACGTCGCCGTAGGCCAGCAGCTTGGCCCGCTCCACCCGGTCCGCCGTGTAACCCATGCCGTGAGGGAGGCCCCAGCCACGTGGCCTAAGAGCCAAGGGCCGCGCCACCGAAACGTCAATAAGCAGATGCCGGCCACCCCCCTCAAAGTCCAGCACCACGATGTCAGGCCGGTGGTTGGGGGAATAGAAGGCAGCGCCATCCGCATCCTCGGACCGGATGTTCGCGTGGGGGAAAACCGACCGAACCATGGCGAGCACCACCGTCAGGAGGACAGTGTGCAAATACAAATACCAATTCTGATTCTGTTGGCCCCCCATGCAGGCAAGGTAGTGAGTCCCCGTGGGATCCAGCGGCTGCCCACAGCTACCACAAGGCCGCCCGGCCGGAACAAGAGGCTGCGGGGCAAATAGCTGGTGCCGGAGCGCCACCGAGCAGTGGCTGGGAGCTAAGGCGAATGGGGCGGCCATGGGAAGAGCACGAAGGTACGCCGAGCCCACACTCCGCAAGGAAAGCGAGAACAGCCACGCACGTCCCTGGGCGTTGAGGTCCGCGAAAAGAGCCATCCAATCAGCCGTGTGCAGAATACCCGCGTAGGCTGAGGGTTGTCGATATATATTAAAAATATAATTACTTACAGCAGAGTGAAATCACTCAAACCAAAGCAAACGCCCAGCTATAAACCTATATACAGAGCCATGTCAAAGCTCTATACTACGATAAGACCAATGGAAACGCCTAACGGGAGGAACCTAATAGCCCTGCTGCACCGCAAAATCAGCCCGCGTACGGCGGAGCATGATGTCAGCCATGGCCCGAGTCAGCGCCACCGACAAGCGCTGACGCCAATATGACGTCCAGGTCCGCGCCGACCATGGGGCCCGCTGGCCCTCCAGGTCCAGCCGGTCCTCCCGGAGCCGGCAACACTCCTTGAAGAAGGCGGAGGTCAGGGGCCCCATGGCCCCAAACTCCTCCAGGACAAAGGGTACCACACGATGGTGCCCGACGTCGCCGTAGGCCAGCAGCTTGGCCCGCTCCACCCGGTCCGCCGTGTAACCCATGCCGTGAGGGAGGCCCCAGCCACGTGGCCTAAGAGCCAAGGGCCGCGCCACCGAAACGTCAATAAGCAGATGCCGGCCACCCCCCTCAAAGTCCAGCACCACGATGTCAGGCCGGTGGTTGGGGAATAGAAGGCAGCGCCATCCGCATCCTCGGACCGGATGTTCGCGTGGGGAAAACCGACCGAACCATGGCGAGCACCACCGTCAGGAGGACAGTGTGCAAATACAAATACCAATTCTGATTCTGTTGGCCCCCCATGCAGGCAAGGTAGTGAGTCCCCGTGGGATCCAGCGGCTGCCCACAGCTACCACAAGGCCGCCCGGCCGGAACAAGAGGCTGCGGGGCAAATAGCTGGTGCCGGAGCGCCACCGAGCAGTGGCTGGGAGCTAAGGCGAATGGGGCGGCCATGGGAAGAGCACGAAGGTACGCCGAGCCCACACTCCGCAAGGAAAGCGAGAACAGCCACGCACGTCCCTGGGCGTTGAGGTCCGCGAAAAGAGCCATCCAATCAGCCGTGTGCAGAATACCCGCGTAGGCTGAGGGTTGTCGATATATATTAAAAATATAATTACTTACAGCAGAGTGAAATCACTCAAACCAAAGCAAACGCCCAGCTATAAACCTATATACAGAGCCATGTCAAAGCTCTATACTACGATAAGACCAATGGAAACGCCTAACGGGAGGAACCTAATAGCCCTGCTGCACCGCAAAATCAGCCCGCGTACGGCGGAGCATGATGTCAGCCATGGCCCGAGTCAGCGCCACCGACAAGCGCTGACGCCAATATGACGTCCAGGTCCGCGCCGACCATGGGGCCCGCTGGCCCTCCAGGTCCAGCCGGTCCTCCCGGAGCCGGCAACACTCCTTGAAGAAGGCGGAGGTCAGGGGCCCCATGGCCCCAAACTCCTCCAGGACAAAGGGCACCACACGATGGTGCCCGACGTCGCCGTAGGCCAGGAGCTTGGCCCGCTCCGCCCGGTCCGCCGTGTAACCTGCCGTGAGGGAGGCCCCAGCCACGTGGCTAAGAGCCAAGGGCCGCGCCACCGAAACGTCAATAAGCAGATGCCGGCCACCCCCCTCAAAGTCCAGCACCACGATGTCAGGCCGGTGGTTGGGGGAATAGAAGGCAGCGCCATCCGCATCCTCGGACCGGATGTTCGCGTGGGGGAAAACCGACCGGATCATGGCGAGCACCACCGTCAGGAGGACAGTGTGCAAATACAAATACCAATTCTGATTCTGTTGGCCCCCCATGCAGGCAAGGTAGTGAGTCCCCGTGGGATCCAGCGGCTGCCCTGTCGATATATATTAAAAATATAATTACTTACAGCAGAGTGAAATCACTCAAACCAAAGCAAACGCCCAGCTATAAACCTATATACAGAGCCATGTCAAAGCTCTATACTACGATAAGACCAATGGAAACGCCTAACGGGAGGAACCTAATAGCCCTGCTGCACCGCAAAATCAGCCCGCGTACGGCGGAGCATGATGTCAGCCATGGCCCTGTCGATATATATATTCATTGAGAATGATAGATTACGGAGGTGAGATAGGCATGCAACATAAGGAAAAAACCGATAACTGGGAGAATAACCCTGAAGAAATTAACAGTAATCTGACACGGACATCCAAAGATCACGCCAGCTGGTACAACTAACTATACATCACAAAACTACACGCATGCAGCAACAGCGCTGCCGGCCCACCATGCAGGCCTGGAAGGGATCTAGACCGCATGGGTCGCGACAAAGTCGGCCCGGGTGCGGCGGAATAACACATCAGCCACGGTGCGAGTGAGGGCGAGGGACAGGCGCTGCCGCCAATACAAGGACCGCGTGCGGGCCGACCACGGGGCGGTCTGACCCTCGAGGTCGAGGCGGTCTTCACGGCGCTGGCAGCACTGGTGGAAAAAATCCGCTGTCTTGGGGCCCATGGCCCCGAACTCCTCAAGGACAATTAAGGGGATGACCCGGCCGGTGGGGCCCCACATTGCCGTAGGAGGCAAACTTGTCGCGCTCAGCCACAGCGGCAGCAGCGCCGGCATCCACAGCCGCCCGGAGGATACGGTGACCGGAGAGCGGCCAAGCCACGGAGACATCGATGAGCAGGTGGCAACCCTGCCCGTCGTAGTCAAGCACGGTAATGTCGGGGCGGTGGTTGGGTGAGTAGAGGGCGGCCCCATCCGCGTCCTCGCACTTGATGGTGGAGTGGGGAAAGACCGACCGAACCGGCATGGCACACGCCACCCGGAGGAGAGCGGTATGGAGATAGAGGAACCAGTTCTGGTTCTGCTGGCCACCCATGCACGCGATGTAGTGCGTCCCATGCAGTAGTATCCAGAGCAAGCCCGCAGCTGCCCGGCAGGAAGCACCCGCCGTGATGAGAGGTTGCGGGGCAAAGAGCTGGTGGCGGAGAGCGATGGCGTAAAGGGCCGTCCGGAACCAGCGTGAACAAAGGGCTCATGGGGAGGGCGCGCAGGAATGCGGACCCCACGCTCCCCTCAAGGGAAACGGAGTGAAGCCAAGCCTTCCCCCGATCGTTCAAGCTCGCATATGCAGACCCATCCAGTCGGCACAGTGTAGTATACCCGCGTAGGTCTTTTGTTGTTTTTCATGAACGCAGGCAGGGAAGACACTAGGACTGACGACAGTGGACACGCCGGGCGTGCCCTGGGGCAGGCGACGGTGGACGGCCTGAGCGGGGCGGACGAGGTCGCAAGCCTGCTGGATCCCAAGGTAAGAATCCTGCACAGCCTGCACAATTAAAGGAGAAGGGGGATCGGGGGTGACCAAGTCGGGAATGGCGCTGACGGCGCTGGGGACCAACCGGCGGATCTCCGCCCAGGCCTGAGCAACAGAGCCAAGGAAGGCGGCGGGGGCGAGGCGGGCGGCGCGGGTGAGCCCACACCCGCCCATGCGGCAGGGGAGGGTGGCCAAGCGCATGGAGTGAGCTGGCAGGCTAGGGCCGGGGAGGAGCACCTGCAAGGCGGCCTGTATGCGCTCGTCATGGCCTTCCGCGGCAAGCCGCACCAAGTGGGGGGGCCGGAGCGCCACGGAGCCAGTGAACCACCCGCGGGTGGGCGCAAAACCACAGGAGGAGCCCTTTGGGCTGGGGGCCGGGCCCACTTCAAATGTTCCGCCGTCCAAGCCAAGTGTGTGACACTTTTTCGCTATTTTCGCAAAAAAAAAAAAAAATTTCGCACGAGTTCGCGTGATTTTCGCGTGATTTTCGCAAAATTTTCACACATTTTCGCACGATTTCGCACGATTTCGCACAATTTTGCATGATTTCGCACGATTTCGCATGGATTTCAACCAAGGGTCGTTTTGGGGAGTGACGTTTGACAAAATTTCGCATGAATTCACACACGTTGTGCACATCAAAATTTTTTACCGTCGACATTTTTCACATGAAATTTCGCACGATTTCAGCAAATTTCGCACAAATTCGCACGATTTCAGCAAATTTCACACGATTTCAGCAAATTTCGCACAATTTCGCACGATTTCGCACGACGAATCACTCTGCAGAGTGACGATCGTCGAGAAAGTCAAAAAAACGACAAAAAGTGTCACACTTTTCGGAACATTTGAAGTGGGCCCGGCCTGGGGGTCCTTGAGGCGCGCCCAAGTCTTGAGGACATGGGTGCGCTGTTCCACGGTGGCCCGGAGCTCCTCTTCGACGTAGTCAGGGTCACCCACAGGGACGCCCAGGCACCAGAAAACACGCGCCCGCGCCAATGCCCCCGGGATAGCCGCGGGGAAGCCAGAGCAGTCCCCCCTATGTATATAGGTCAAGGAGTGTTGCCGGCTCCGGGAGGACCGGCTGGACCTGGAGGGCCAGCGGGCCCCATGGTCGGCGCGGACCTGGATGTCATATTGGCGTCAGCGCTTGTCGGTGGCGCTGACTCGGGCCATGGCTGACATCATGCTCCGCCGTACGCGGGCTGATTTTGCGGTGCAGCAGGGCTATTAGGTTCCTCCCGTTAGGCGTTTCCATTGGTCTTATCGTAGTATAGAGCTTTGACATGGCTCTGTATATAGGTTTATAGCTGGGCGTTTGCTTTGGTTTGAGTGATTTCACTCTGCTGTAAGTAATTATATTTTTAATGTATATAGGTTTATAGCTGGGCATTTGCTTTGGTTTGAGTGATTTCACTCTGCTGTAAGTAATTATATTTTTAATATATATGTCCGAGGAACAGTGCAATGACTGCTCCCAAGGACATGGACAGTGGCCGGATCAGCCCTATCATTCGACCCGTAGTTCGGCACACTACAATGAACTTCGGGCCGTAACTTAGTGAGGGTGAATTCGGGCCACAAGAGTAGATCAGCCAGCTCAGTGGTGCCACCGACCTATGTACGCGGGGCCCTCGATCGGAGGACCCCACATATACGAGATCCTATATACCAGGTCACCGGGTCTCCCGTCAGTGCCAGCCGGGAGGGCATGTCTACCATGCTCTGGAGCCGGAGATCGCCCCGGCTGTTCGGAGCGCCCTGTTTGCGGCGCCATGGTACGGTCCCCCAGAACCCCGGCCACTTCGCTCACCCTGCACTCCTATGATGACGCGAGGGCACATGTCTACTCGGGTGTGGCCCAAACTGCCCTGGTCTGCTGCAGATCGAGGCGCGGTGCTGACCGGGCCCCATATTTTCGCCTACCTGTCTACACCGGTCTACCGAGACCAGATCCGGGTTGTCGTTCGGCGTTTCCCGGAGGACCTGTCTCAGAGGTCATGTTCGACGGTGAGCCGTGTGATCTCCAGCGGGCTGTTGTATATGCAGTATGTAGACGACCAGTTTGCCGCTGCGATTCGTCGTCGGACTGCCTCCGGCGGTGGCTACGGAGGTCCTAGCTATAGGCCCTACCTCTCACGGACGTCCCGGAGGATGCGTTCCCTGCGGCCCGTGACCAAGCGTCGGTGACGTCACTACGCCTCGGCTACGCCGTCTCCCAGGTCGGCTAGCCGGGTGTCGGACCCTTCAGTACCCCTTCACCGGCGTCGCCGATGAGTGTCCCCGTTCCCACCACGCCGCCGGCAGCCAGACCCGGTCGTCGCAGCGTTGGCCGAGTCTATGCAGGAGATGCGCGCCCAGATGCAGGTACTTTTGTCTGCCTTCTCGATCAATGCAATGTGTTGGCTACTGGCGCGGTTGCGCCGGCTGTGTTAACAGCTGCTGTGGCGACCCCTACCGTTGAGTGTTGCCGTGCCTGCCGCCGCTGCGCCTGCCGCTGCTGCGTCTGGTGCCGCCGCCGAGTCTGCGGATACCGTACCTGTTGCTGTCGCTGTGTCTGCCACAGTTGTACCTCAGTGCTCACTGACGCGGCACCGGTGGCTGTCGCACCTACGGCTGTCTCCGCACCTACCGCTGTGGTGACCCCTACCGTCGTTGTGGCGCACATCCGACTGTCGCGCCATCCGAAGCCGGACGTGGTCCACGACGGTCCGAGACCCGCGAAAAACAGATTTCTCATTCCGTCACCAAATTGGCGCGAGATCCCGAAAATCTGGTGTGCGGGATGGTGCCGACGAGGCCAAAAGTCACGCAGCACCCATGGCGGCCGTGAAAATCCTAGTGGCGGTTTTGAGAACACATTAAGGAAAGCGAATGCATTTTAAGCCGTCATAACTCATCTACATCACGTACATATTTTTTTATCGTCAACAAATCGGCCCATTTTCCCGGGGAAACAGGATTAATAGGCGGGCAATTTCGCGGGCTCGGGTCAGGTCCGCTGCATTTTTCAGCGGACCCCCCAAAAGTCGCACCGTAAACTTATCGAACATGGCGATGAGTTAGCTCGAGGTAAGCCGCTTGCACGATTCTGTGACTAATTCAAAAATTTTTGACCGAAAAACTTTTTGTTAAAATGACTGCCAGTGTAAATGCCGCGCTACCGCAGCAATTGGAGGTGCCAGGAGGGTATGTGCGGGGCTGATAATGGCTACGCACGTAAAAATACTTCTTTGTTTCTTCATTTTCGTCATCCCATTTGCGCAGGGCGCTTAAATACCTTCTAGAGCGAGGCCCAGCCTGATTTTTCGCTGGCTCTGTAGTGTAGACCTGCGCGCATCACTGAATATCACAGCTGCCATCGTTGCGGAATGAAGCATGAATACGCCTTGCGCTGGTTGAGTCGACGCTGTTTACTGGAACCTGCTTTTTTGTCATCCCGATTGTAGGTAAGTGAAGCCAGCCCCGATTGCCAGCCAGATTTTCTGCCTGACTCTTTCCCCGAGCCTCGTGAAAGCGCCTCGTTCATGTTACGCCGGACGCCTCGTCAAGCATCGCTGCTCGATCGGAGGGAGACGTAAGCCATGGCCAGCCTCCGCAAACAGCGTGATGTGCGCCTGTTCATGATTCCAAGTGAAAGTCATGGCGTAGGATGAAGCTGAGCCTGAAGACAAGAAGCAGAAGGTACGTGTCCTATAGTCAACATTCAGCATAGGTGTTGATTTTCAACCCTGAAGTTTATTCAGCTTGTACAGGACATATATATAAAACAGCAGGCGGTACCACCATTCCGTGGCAGCTTGGCCCAGTTTGCTACCGGCTGGCACACGTTTTCAGTGAATTTTGGGCTCCAGATTTAAATGCAACGTGCGGTTTGAGGCAGGGGAAAACATGCGTGGACGATAGGAATTATAGCACCGGCGGGCTTCAAAGTGCCGGACGGCAGGCGGTACCACCATTCCGTGGCAGCTTGGCCCAGTTTGCTACCGGCTGGCACACGTTTTCAGTGAATTTTGGGCTCCAGATTTAAATGCAACGTGCGGTTTGAGGCAGGGGAAAACATGCGTGGACGATAGGAATTATAGCACCGGCGGGCTTCAAAGTGCCGGACGGCAGGCGGTACCACCATTCCGTGGCAGCTTGGCCCAGTTTGCTACCGGCTGGCACACGTTTTCAGTGAATTTTGGGCTCCAGATTTAAATGCAACGTGCGGTTTGAGGCAGGGGAAAACATGCGTGGACGATAGGAATTATAGCACCGGCGGGCTTCAAAGTGCCGGACGGCAGGCGGTACCACCATTCCGTGGCAGCTTGGCCCAGTTTGCTACCGGCTGGCACACGTTTTCAGTGAATTTTGGGCTCCAGATTTAAATGCAACGTGCGGTTTGAGGCAGGGGAAAACATGCGTGGACGATAGGAATTATAGCACCGGCGGGCTTCAAAGTGCCGGACGGCAGGCGGTACCGCGACCGCAGCGCGTTGGGGGGCTGCCGCCCCCCAAACCCCCCGCGTGGGGGGCTCCGCCCCCCACACCCCCCGGCCCCCCCCTCGGTGGCTGCCACGCCTGCCCTGATTGTTCATGGACGACCCACGACCCCCTTCGCCCAACGGCTCCCCCGCTCCCCGGTTGGCGCCTCGGCGGTCCTCTCGGCTTGCGGCCCTTCTTGCGGAGGTGGGCGACCCGGCTGCGGGGGGCTCGGGCGCCCCGGTCTCCCCCTCCTTGGTCTGCGAGGTCTGCCGGAGCGGGCACCGCGGGCACCACATGTTAGTTTGTGATGCTTGCAATTCCGGGTGGCACTTGCAGTGTCTTACTCCCCGGCTCTACCGGGTCCCGCCGGGCTCCTGGACGTGCCCGCGCTGTCCCCCCGGCGGGCCCCCGGGCTGCCCTCCCCGCTGGGTGCTCCGGCCCCCTGCCCCGTGTGCCCCCCTGCCGAGGCCCTCGGGGCGGGCCGTGGCCTGCCCGATGGGGCCGCCGTTGCTCGGGCCCTGGCGCCCTCGGCCCCGGGGCCCCACCCGTCGCCTGGCCCCGCCGACGGGGGCGCGGCGCTGTCGCCTGGGCTGAGCCCGGCCGACTCCCCGGCGGGCCTGGCGACCCCGGCGCCCGCCCCCGGCCCCTCGCTCCCCGACGCTCTGGCCTCCCTTCCCCCGGCCGCGGTTGGCCACCCAGCCGCCACCCCCGTCCTTGCCGCGTGGGACGGCGGCCCCCGGGCCCACGCGTTCACCTCGTGGCCGCCCTCGCACATTGTCGGCGTGGTGGGCCGCGCCACCTTTTCTTGGGCGTACTGCCCTTTGTTGCTGGACGCGGTCGGGCTCCAGGCCGCCTTCCCCTCGCTCCCTAGGCCCCCGGCCTTCCTGGCCCTAGTTGCGCAGGTGCGGGCGACATTTCTTTCCGCCGCCCCCCCGGTGACGGCCTCGACTCTTTGGGGGTATGTCTTGGAAGGATATCACGCCGGCTGCCGGCTGCCGTGGCATCTCCCGGCCGCCCGGCAGGAAGAGCTGCTTTCCCTGGACGAGCGGGTGGGTCAGGCGGTGGTCGAGTTCGTCACGGCGGTGGCTCGAGACGCACAGGTCTCGGTGCGGGCGGCCTACCTCGCGGGCGGCGCCGACCTGGGCCTCATGTCCCCGCGGCAGCTTCGCCTCTTCTTGGACGCCCAGGCCCCGCCTCCCGGCCCGGTTGCCAGTGGGGGCTTTCTCATCACCTCCCTCAGCCTGGCGCAGGCCGCCATGCTGCGTGTGGAGTTCGGGGCCCCCATCGCGGTTCAGGGCGGCCAGGCCATCTTGGTGGACTCGGCCGGGCGCGCCCAGCCCCTAACCGCGGGGACGCCTGTTTCTGCCTTCCTCCACGACATCCTGGAGTTGGCAGGCATCCCGCACGAATGGCACCCCGCGGCTGACCAACCGGTCGGCATCCTCTCGCGCGCCCAGATTGCCGCCTCCCGGGTTGCTGGGAGGCCGGCTGGGACCCGCCCCCCCTCATGTCCGGTCCCTTCTGGAGGGGGACGACCCCGAGTCGGGCTCCTGTGCCATCTGCCTTGAGCCCTTCCGGCCGGGGGATGGCTTGTGTCGCCTGCCCGCGTGCGGCCACACATTCCATCAAGCGTGCATCGCGCGCAGCTTGCTCCACTCCGTGCCGCGCTGCCCGTTGTGCCGGGCTGTTGTGCCGCCCCCTGGGACTGCGCTTCCTCTCGGCCCGCCCCCGGTCTCGCTGGGTCCCCTGCCGGGTCCCCACCGGGCCCCGGGGCCAGCTGCCTCCCCGACCCCTCGGCCTCCGCCCCCGGCCTCGTTGCCGGGGCCTGGGGTGGTCGCGGGCGCGCTGGCGAGTCCCCCTGGGAGGGGCGCCGGCGTTCTCGATCCCCCTCCGCTGGGGGTCTCCCCGGTGGGCACTGCCTCCTCCGTGGCCCCGGCGGGCCTGCCGGGCGCTGGTCGGGTCGTGGTGCGCGCGCCTGCCGGCCCGGCTGGGGAGACGCCGCAGGCCCCACGTCCTGCCTTTGCTGGCGCCGCTCCCCGCCACTCAGCGCCCGCCGACGGCCTTCACCGGTGTGCCGTGCTGCTTCCCACGGGGTCCCCGTGTGCGGGTGTGTTCCACAACCGTAACCTCCTCTGCCAGCACCTTCGCGCTGTGCACCCCGATCTCGGCGCGGCGGATCTGCAGGCCATGAGCTGTTACCGGTGCCCGGAAGCTCACTGCCAGCGGGTGTACTCCATTCACGGGCGCGCTCAGCACGCGCGCGCCTGTGTTGCTCAACGGCCCCTCAACCGGCCAGCAGTCCCGGCCCCCTCCCCCCTCCCGCCTCGGCTCCCCCGGCTCCCAGCCCCCGCCGCCCGACTACTCGGCCAGTTGGCGTTGGCTTGACACGGTCCCTGGGATGCATGCGCCATCAACCCGACGTCTACCCTGACCGACCTCCCCCACCGCGCGCGTAGCCTTTTCGCGCAATGTGCAATCGTTTCTCTCCGGCGCATGCACGCCGCTCCGGACGACCCGCTGGGCTTTAAACTGCACATGGTGACCCCCCGCCTGCTCCTCACCCCTCTCGGGCGTGGTGTGCGCGGCCTCCAGGGTGCGGTTATTGCCCGTTGCCGACGCTTTCTGCAGGGGGACTGGGAGGGGCTGTTTGGCGTGCCGCCCCCGCGCACGGCCCGGCTGTCGGGGGAGGTCAACTTCGAGCGGGTGGCCGCCGACGTCATCCGCCTCGTCCGCGAGGGGCAGCTCAGCCGGGCCATGACCCGCTTGGAAATGGCCAAGCTCGCCCCCGCCAATGCGGCTACCCTGGCGGCCTTGGAGGCTCTTCACCCTGCGGAGCCCGGATTCCAGCTGCCCGTGCCGGACCCCCTGCCGGCCCCCCTCCGGCTGGACCGCGACTGCTTCCTGGAGGTGATGCGTGAGGTCCCGCGGGCTTCCTCTACCGGGCCGTCGGGCTGGCGCTACGAGCACTTGGAGGTCCTGGTGGGGCATGGGGGCGAGGACATTCTCTTTGACACCCTCATTGACCTGGCGGCTGGTCGCGTTCCTCCCGCTGCGCGCGAGTGGTTAGCGGGCGCTCGCCTCCTCGCTCTGCTCAAGGGTGTCTTGCCCCCCCCGAGGGCAAGGTGCGCCCGATCGCCTGCGGTGAGGTGCTCCGCAAGCTCGTGGGCAAAGTGATCTGCCGCCAAAAGGCGCCCGAGCTCCGTGCCTTTTTCTGCCCGCCCCTCGCAGCGGGTGAGACCTCGGTGGCGGCCCAGCTGGGGGTGACGACTCCAGGCGGGGCGGATATCCTCATCCATTCGGTGCAGGCCTACCTCGAGGCCCACCCCACCCACGCTGTCGTCAAGGTCGACTGCCACAACGCGTTCAACAGTCTGTCCCGCGCCAGCATGTTTGCGGCCGTCATGGAGTCCTTCGAGGACTTGTACGCTTGGACAGCCGTGTGCTACGGCCAGCCCGGCCAACTGGTTCACATCATGGAGGACGGCACTCGCGGCGGCCTGCTGTCGCGGTCGGGCACCCAGCAAGGGGACCCCCTGGGACCCCTGTACTTTGCCGCCCCCCTCCAGGGTTGCCTCCAAGCGGTCCATGCTGCCCACCCGGCGGTCGCTATTCAGGCCTACTTGGATGATATCTACCTTCTGGGCCCTGTGCCGGACACCACCGCGGCTCTGCTGGCACTGCAGACCGCGGTGGCCGACATCAACCTCCAGTTGACCCTTGCCAAGTGCGCGGTGTACTCGCCCCAAGGTGATTGCTCCGGCTTTCCGCCCCAGCTCTTGGGCCGGGACGAGCGCCTCCATGGGTTGGATGTCCTCGGCGTTCCGGTTGGCGACCCCGCGTTTGTCATCGATGCTCTGCGGGCCGCCCTCGAGGCACGCACTGAGGTACTGCCCTTGATTGCGCGCCTTCATGATTCGCAGACCAAGGGTCTGCTTCTGTGGTTTTGCGCTCACCCTCGCGTCGTTCACTGGCTCCGGGGCGCTCTTCCGTCTCAGGTCCGGCTGGCCGCCGAGGGCCACGACGAACGCATCCAGTCGGCCTTGGCGCAGCTGGTCCCGGGCCCCGACCTCCCGCCACATGCTATTCGCATTGCCTCCCTGCCTGCACGGATGGGTGGCTGCGGTCTGACTCGTGCCGCCCGGCTGGCCCCAGCAGCCTTTTTGGGCTCCGTCGCTCAGTCGTGGGCGGAAAGCTGCCGGCTCCTGCCCCTTTTGGCAACGGCAGCGCCTGACCTCCTGGACCCCAGCAGCCCTTTGCCCTTCGTCACCGCCATCCAGGAGGCCTATGCTGAGATCCAGCAGGCCTGTTCTCCCGTCCGTGCCGCTCAGGCGGTACAGCGCCACCTCCCTCGCGGCACTCCCTCGGTCGCCTCCGTTCAATCTCCCGCCGCATTCCCTGCTCGCGTCATCGATAAACACCAGAAAACCTACGCGGGTATTCTGCACACGGCTGATTGGATTGCTCTTTTCGCGGACCTCAACGCCCAGGGACGTGCGTGGCTGTTCTCGCTTTCCTTGCGGAGTGTGGGCTCGGCGTACCTTCGTGCTCTTCCCATGGCCCCCCCATTCGCCTTGGCTCCCAGCCACTACTCGGTGGCGCTCCGGCACCAGCTATTTGCCCCGCAGCCTCTTGTTCCGGCCGGGCGGCCTTGTGGTAGCTGTGGGCAGCCGCTGGATCCCACGGGGACTCACTACCTTGCCTGCATGGGGGGCCAACAGAATCAGAATTGGTATTTGTATTTGCACACTGTCCTCCTGACGGTGGTGCTCGCCATGATTCGGTCGGTTTTCCCCCACGCGAACATCCGGTCCGAGGATGCGGATGGCGCTGCCTTCTATTCCCCCAACCACCGGCCTGACATCGTGGTGCTGGACTTTGAGGGGGGTGGCCGGCATCTGCTTATTGACGTTTCGGTGGCGCGGCCCTTGGCTCTTAGCCACGTGGCTGGGGCCTCCCTCACGGCAGGTTACACGGCGGACCGGGCGGAGCGGGCCAAGCTCCTGGCCTACGGCGACGTCGGGCACCATCGTGTGGTGCCCTTTGTCCTGGAGGAGTTTGGGGCCATGGGGCCCCTGACCTCCGCCTTCTTCAAGGAGTGTTGCCGGCTCCGGGAGGACCGGCTGGACCTGGAGGGCCAGCGGGCCCCATGGTCGGCGCGGACCTGGACGTCATATTGGCGTCAGCGCTTGTCGGTGGCGCTGACTCGGGCCATGGCGGACATCATGCTCCGCCGTACGCGGGCTGATTTTGCGGTGCAGCAGGGCTATTAGGTTCCTCCCGTTAGGCGTTTCCATTGGTCTTATCGTACTTCGTAGTATAGAGCTTTGACATGGCTCTGTATATAGGTTTATAGCTGGGCGTTTGCTTTGGTTTGAGTGATTTCACTCTGCTGTAAGTAATTATATTTTTAAAATATATATAAAACACTCTGCTGGGGCTCCACTTTAGTAGCGGAAGTGTTGGTAAGTATTGAAACCTCTTTCCTTGGCCAGATCATAATGCACCATGTTTATCGATGATTGGCGGCGTGTTGTAAACTGCATGGGGCTGGAAGGCAAGAAGAAACCAGCTGCGGGCACCCCAGGTATGTGAAGTTTGGTATGCTGTTCCTGCCTTGGTAAACACAGGATTCATTTCCCTTGTTTATTCAGATATGTTGAAGCAGGCTGAGCTAATAACTATACATGGAAGGGGGCTATTTTGTCTTTGATATGGTTGCCGCCTATGATTAACATATTAACAATGCGAGCACAACAGAGTGTACTATGGGCTTATAGCATTGCATGAGAGGCATGAATCTCACCAAGATACCTTTTACGGGTTCACAGGCATCGTCACAAATAACGATCACCACAAGTGCTTACTGCCACACCACGGCCGCGGCACTCCCCACCACGGCCAAGACACCTACCACTGATACACCTTTGTTAGCACTGCCACGCTTGCCTAGCATTACCAACATTGGTGTTCGGTTAGCACGGAGGGACCACCAGGTGCATCGTGTGCATATAACCATGTGACAGTTATTGTAGACTCCCACCAGCAGCAACGTCTACCACCATTACTCTCGCCTGTTGGTGTAATTAATGTTGGCAGTGTCCCTATAACTCAGTATGGAATCTGCCATAAATGAGAATGCCAGGCCCTGCACCACTGCTGCCACAATCTGCCATATTGACTTTGCCCATCGCGGCCTTGATCATGATTGCAGCCACTAGTACCTGCCCCTCTTCATCCTTTCTATTATAGCACCAGAAACTGGGGCCACATTTGGCAGCATCGCCAGCTGTTGTAGCTGGCACCCAGGGCACAACAGCAAATGCAATTAGTATCAAAGAAGACAACCTACTGCTCACCATTGCTATCCATCACTGCCACGATCAATCTGTCAGTACCACTTGCCAGAATGTCATGACCTGGTGCCGTTGCCACGGAAATCTGAATGTCAGAAGGGCTTTCACCACAAGCCTACCCCAATGTGTTGCTTTGCACACTACACCAATGTTGGCTACACCCTGCCACCTACCACATGAATTTTGCTTCCATCCGTGCAGCAGTAGCATCACAACCTCAATGCTAGACCAAAACATATATTTGCATGACCGATAGCCTTCATGATGGCTGCCTGGTGCCACTGGCCATCATACTACTGCCATCTGCATTACTTACTACCATATGTGCCACTCTCTTCTGCATGCATCACCAGGTCCCACTACTGCTGCCTAATCTGCCTGCTGCCAGCACCTTCGCTGGCGGCATTGATCAGCTCATGGCATGCCCATGGCCACATCCTCCATCTGCCGTGCATAGCCCATACTTCACTAGGAATTGTTAGGCCAGGGTGTGATGAACAACACATTTAAAAATGCCCATGATACCTTTAGAAAATTGTTTGGCATGAGATCGAGCTAGCTTCCGCTAGTTTATGTGCTAAAGATGTTAGATAGCCGAACTGCAAGCCAACAGTGTGCAGCCATGCGAGCCCGGCACCATTTGACTTGCCAACTAGTTGCTCTCTCTTATACTCAACACACACCACCATTGCAATATGTTGGTAGTTCCAACTATTAATGCATGTCCATGATGAAGTGCATGCGACATGGGTGGAGATAACCAAGTTGGAGTTCAACCTTACCTCAACTTGTATTTTTATGGGGTATGAACTTGTAAGGAAATACACAAAGTTGGCTGCTGTCACTTCTCACTGTTAGACGCCCTCATCTGTGGTGCGACAGAGGCAAAACTTGGCAATCATGTTCAGCATGCTCTATTGACAGAGCGCACCTGCACACCACTATGTATTCCAGCCACGAGATAGCCATGGCTGACGGCGGAGCTCATAACTTTCACGTTTGAGCACCAAATTTAGCCGTGAATATATCACAATCGACGCGTCTTTCTATGACGCACATGCTGATATAATTTTCTGAAGCTATTACGCAATATATGGCGAACAAACGCGTCTCGACGCAACGCAGCCTGGCGGCTGCGCTCGGCAATGAAAATACGTCTGCAGCTAGCTCCGGCTGCAGCTTCGCCATCAGGTCCGGCAGGCAGCAGTGACACTAGTCGCGCACTGGTGGTCGCCCAGCACCCTCCCGGGCTTCATGCCTCGCCCTCAGCCTCGCCCATGATCCAAAGCGCAGTCGCCCAGGCGAACCTGGCTGGTCTGAGCGAGATTTTGACGTTGATCGGCTCTTTGCCAGCTTCGACATCAACAGGCTTGCCTTTTTCGACATGCCATGCTCCAAGTTACTGGAGCTCGTGTATTACGGGTCCCACGCCTCACTGCTGGCCCTGTGCGAGCAGTTCCATTCCAGAACCCACCTTTTCCGCAACGGAGCCAGAGTTCCATTATACGCAATACGCGGTTATACGCGCGGGGTCCGTATAATGGATAATACGGTATAATACGGTATTATCCGGAAATTATACGCAAATACTGGATTTAATCGTTTTTGGGGTTGTTTCATGCATTTTGATATCATTTCAAGCAGTCCACATGTTTCTGACACTAAATTACACATGATACATGGGTTGCCACTGCTCAGCAGTGCTTGGGAACACTGGACGTGTAAACCGGGGTTCACGAGGAGCTAGATTACCTATGCATTATAGCCTAAAAGACAACGCCAAATGAAATGGAAAGATGAAAAAAGCAAAAGAAGTAAGATGGCTATGCTTCCATGCAAGCAGGTCCTGGGCATCTCCATGTTTCTTGTATGCATGAGGAGCACACAAGAAGAAGGCTGACTTTGGCGAGCAAAACAAGAAATAGTGGCTAGATCTGGCCAGAAAACCACTTGTTTCGAGATGTTTTTAGCAGGAAAAAACATCGCGTTATCAAGCTTATCATATAAACAATGCCAAGCACTACGTCACTGCTTTCGATGAAGCATAAGCTAATAGCAGACAAATCTGGTCCAAAATCTGCATGTCGTAGTGGTATTCCCCAACCATCACGAGCCAATAATGCGTAGAGGCAGTAAAGCAACCAAAAGACAAGCAGAAAACCTCCATTACAGGTCTACGATTATTTTACAATCCACCCAACAACTTGATACAGTACAATGAACACGTGAACAGGATAGCACGTACCAGATCAAAGCCGCATATTACCTTTCTTGACGGAGCCAGCATGCCCACCTGATGGACGTAGCTGCGAGCCTTTCCTGGCCGTCGTCGCTTATAAATCATGTAAGGAATAACGTGAAACATCTATCCGCGTTCAAATGTAGGAGCATTTCCCGCCTATCAACAGTTAGCACATGCACGGTCGCCACCTGGTTGCTGAAACGAGGTTGCCGCATCGAGCAGAAGGTCGAGACATATCTGCGCACATCCAAACGTTGCCTGGCCAAGGATATAAGCTTTTCAAGACCTAAGGATCATGCCTACAGATTGAAAATGTAAAGCGGCCATGCTCTCGTACCAGTCAGTTTTCTGTATGACTTACATTAATATTCGGTGCATGGCTGCCCGAGAGGCAAGGGCAGAGACCTAAACAGCATGGAGGGTTGCCAACTTGGGTTGCCCACTTGCCATGCTACAGTGTAGCTTGCTTGTAAGATCCTTGTGTCTCACGGTCGCCAAATGTCAACCAGTGGATGGTTTCCGTAGTGTTTCTAAGTTCCCTTGCATTCCCGCCTTAGTTCCCGCCCGAAAAATTTGGCTGCCGGACCTTGGCCGGACCTCGGATGAGCGCGAAAACCCCATTATACGCGCGCTTATACGAATTATTCGCCGTATTATACGTAAAAATACGCAAATCGTATAACACGGATAAAAATTATCCGCTCGACCTTGTATAACGCGTATTATACCGTATAATACCGTATAATACGCCGTATAATGGAACACT
This sequence comes from Mesostigma viride, assembly GCA_009746045.1. Classification (NCBI taxonomy): domain Eukaryota; kingdom Viridiplantae; phylum Streptophyta; class Mesostigmatophyceae; order Mesostigmatales; family Mesostigmataceae; genus Mesostigma; species Mesostigma viride. The sequence continues at coordinate 851,296 of RPFO01000595.1, read as the reverse complement.
GAACGGAGCTGACGCCCCTTCTTCGGCCAACATGGCCGGCTGGCCTCGCCCCCGCCTTGATCAGCTCGCAGCTCTCTTTACCATCACTAAGCGCTCGGCCGTCGACCTTCTGCAACCCGCCCCCATAACCGAATTCACAGTTCCTCCGCCACCTCCACGACGCCCTCTCACAGCACGTGACGCCCATTGCTGCAGATGTGGCAGCAGTGGGTCGCACGCCGGCTGCTGAGCTCCCCACCATCCCCACCACCACCGCCACCCTCCTCGCCTCCCCTGAGTCCCCCCCCCCCCTCCGCCTCCACCGACTCCATCACCGCCCAGCTCCGCGACATCGACCAGCGTCTTAGGGACAATGCCATCGCTACCGAGGTCCTGCAGAACACCGCAGGCCTCACCGCCCAGGCCGTGAAGGACATTGCCGCCAGGCCAGCCCCTGCTGGCCTGGCCGGCGATGCTCCTCCCATCACGATCGCCTGGGCGGACATGCTTAAGCAACATACCACCTCCACCACCTCCGCCGTTGCAGCCCAGCTCCAGCGGCAGACGCTTGACCTCCGCGAGGAGGCCGAGCTCGCCAAGCGCAGCCTCAACGCCATACTCAAGAACTTTGCCATGGAGGAAGGTGAGAATTCCGAGAAGCGTGCGTTTGAGAGCAAAATCCTTGCACGCATGGGCCTTCTTGGTGAGATTAAGCTGACCGCCCACCGCCTCCCCCGCGCGCGGGGTAAGGCAGCGGCGCCTCCGCTTCTTCTCATCTTTCAGTGAGAGCCCAGCGGACAAGATTTCGTTTCTCAGATGCCGCAAGCGGCTCGAGAAGACTCCCTTCACCGTGGACGACGACTTGACCCTGGCGCAGCAACAACGGCGACGGGAACTATGGCCGACCTACCTCCAGCTCCGGCAGACCAAGGCGGGCCAGCCGGTGTACTGGAAGGGGGCGGCCATCTACATCGGTCACAAGCCCTGGCACGCGACCCCCTCGACCACCGCGGCCCCGGCGACTCCAGCAGCCCTAGCCTACTAGGGGAATACAGCAGCAGTAGTGTAGAATAGTTAGACAGTGGCCTTGTACATGCCCGCCTATACTACAGGCACTATAACAGCTGAGGCCTAGCATTTTTAGTCATGTACATGTGTGCCTATGATGAGCCACCCTCCAGATGATGCCTAGCTTTATTTTATTATGTCGTGCCCATGCAGGGAGTCACTCTCTGCTGAGAAGCCATGCCATAGCTCTTGTATAGCCATGATGATCTTCCCCCACATGCCACGCTCCCCCTTAACTGGGCATAGCACGATACATCATGAGGGTGCAGGTGCCTTGGTCGGCACCTAGAGCAAGGGTAGCTTACATAATTTCCCATCCTTGCATGAAGTAGCCCAGAATGTATTAAAAGCCATATGCCCCTTCTCAGGGATATGTGCTACATATTCTCCCAACGGAGTTATGTTACAATTCAATTCAATTCAATTCAATGCTCTATTGAAATTGCATGCAAAATTTCAGATCTGTCTGAACTCATTTGCGCTGCCTGTGGTGCATTCTATCCAAAATTAGCGCGAGAGTGACGCTTGACAGCAGAATATTGTAGTTAGTTGGTGTTCAATCAGGGTGCAACTTTGCAGCCAGCCTGCTGCAGATGTTGCAAGTAATGTGTTTGCGTATTTCCAGGTTAATCTGAGCTCATTTGCATTGTTTAGTGCATTTAATGATCCAGGAAATGCTCCAAATGACCGTATATATGTGACGCTTGACAGCATAGTTTCTTGCCGGCATCCCCTCTCTAGCTGTCAGGGGTGCAACTTGGTACTTGAGCTGAATATAATATATTTAATTAATATATTTAATGTGTCTGCCCATTTCCAGGTCAAACCGACGTTAATTGTGTTGTTTGTGGAATTAAATATGAATAAAACTGGCGATTTTTGCGTTTTTTATGCTTTTGGACGTCACTGTTCAGTGAGCACCAGGTGGCCAACCAAGGTGCAACTTGGCACAGTAAAACTAGGTATCATAATGAAGCTTGCCACTAAGTTTGACCATCATCGGAATATTACTGCAGCTAGGAGGAATTAGATATTCCTTTTTTGGCACTTTCAGACCGTTGTGTCGCGCCTACTAGTGCTGCTGTCGCGCCGTTTCCGCGATGTGGCCTCGCCTGCTAAAAAGCGCCGCTGTTGCGCCCATGCGCGCGAGGTCGTTGCGCCCCTACCGCCGCTGTCGTCGCACCTACTCGCGAGGAGGCTGCGCCTGCTCGTGCTGCGGTCGATCACACCTACCGCGCTGTCGTCGCTCCTACCTGCGCTACTGTCGCTCCGGTGCGCGACCCAATGGTGTCCCCCGGCGGGGTTGCTGCGCCGTTGCGAGTGGTTCCGCCGCCGACGGGCTTCTGGTGGACCCCCTTCTATACGTCTACGCTGCCGCCCAGTGGTGGTGTCCTGCCGCGCGGCTGTTTCGGCCAACAAGTTAGCTGATGATGGTGGACCAGGTCCGCTTGAACGCCGTCCGGTGGGCCAGCACTAGCTCCCTCTTCGCCAAGCTCAACGTTTTCAGTGCGCCAGGGCGAGTCACCCGTTTAATACAGGCTCCGTCGGTTGCGCACAACTGGCAGCCCAGTCGTCTCGGACCAGGCGGTGGTGGGTCAGGGTCAGACTGTCGGAGTTTGCGTGTCGAGAGCTGCAGGTCCCCCGGGTGCGGATGTTGTACAGGTGCCCGCCGCTCTCTTGCGGCTAGCACCCGTCACGACATTTCTTCGTGACGCGGCCGCTGCTGCGCAACCGCAGGACACAGATCATTGCACCCCCGTTCGGGATGATTGTGCTGGCCCGACCCGTTGTACGACTCAGGGCGACTATTTGGTTCGCCGGCTCGCCTACCGCTGGGCGCGTCACCGGCCACAATGACCGCCTCACCTACGCCAGCTGGGCGTGGGCCCACCCCGCACCCTTGCGCGTGCCGGCGTCGGACGCCGTCTTCTTCTACCGCCCACCGAGCTCTCCGGCCGAATTGAACGCAGCTGCAGCCCTCCCTGCTGTGGGACGCGTGCCGGCCCGCCCCACAGCCCACTGCCCGGCCAGGGGCTGGACAACCGGTGTGGTCCGCCCCCCCTCGCGGGGCATTACCTTTCTACTTTTGGTTCACGGCAGTGCCCCTGGCGTTGGCGGGGCCGAGAAATCCGGCAGTATCCGTCTGTGGCCGGCCAACGTGGATCGGCTTCGATTGAGCTTTTCTTCACAACTGCCCAGCTTTCCGGCCAGTTGACTGTGGCCTGAGCCGTGTACGGTACCTTCGCATTTTGTGCGTGTGTGCAGTGGAACCTTTTTTCGCCCCATTTTCTTGCGGGCACATTGACTCGGCCAGAATGCAGGTGGTCCTGACCCAGCACAGGTATTACTGGGCCTTTCTGGGGTTGTTCCCCAAGGGCGTGTTGGAGGACGTCTACCTTACCATCGAACGCCATGACAACGACAACGATGTCGTTAATTACCGCGCGTATTTGGATGTGCTAGTCGCGACGAGCGGGACCTACCAGGCTGATGGCCAGTAGACATAGAGGGCTCTAGGCCCGACCTGAGGGTGTACTTGTCCCTCCGGTATATAGAGTCGCCCTCTGTTGTGCTAATTGGCCAGTTGGTTGGTTATCCTTGGCACTTGGTGTGAGTATTGTTTCCTTCGCCTTGTCCTGCCTCGTGCCGTTCCCCCCGGCAAGCTTGATGCAAGGCAGTCAGAGACCCTGGGCAGGGTCAGTTTGCGACGGGTAGGGCTCCCTGCACCGCTTGGTGGTGGATTCGCGTTTAACTTTTTTGCGCTGGGAGCCTTGGGTGGCTGGTTGACTGTGCTGGGTTATGGGCTTATAGCTGGGTGCGATAGGTGCTTTATTCCTACCGACCTAGGTACCTCTGTTTATGATCCAGATGTAGGGAGAGGACTCCCTACCCTTAATGGGGGGGAGGTGTTACGGCGGTAACAAACTGTCGTTATAGTTCTGCCGTAAATTCGGCGTTATGTCCGTTTGAATTGGTTGATCCTACGTTAACCTAAGGACTTAACTGATCAGTCAGGAGCTAGTCCCGGTCGTGTGTTTGGTCACTTAGTATTTCAGTGACGTGTCAATTGTTCAGTACTGTGGGCTGGTGCACTCGCGCCGCGCTGCGTACTTTATGGCCTGGACTGTTGCATGGTGGAGACCGTTGGTGCTCTGTGTGGTCTGGACCAGCGCCGCCCCGGTATTAATTGGTGGGGTATTGCCGCCCTACGTGGCATTAGAGTGTTGCCCTGCGCAGATGTAACCTAGTAACCTGTGATGACGTAAGGGCGAGGGCGATGTTTGGCCCGAGCACGCACAAGGCTGTCGGCCAATTTAGGTGTTGCAATTTCCTTGTGTTGACATGCAGTTCAACCTTGATATATGGCTTGTTACAGCTAGTCAAACCACGGATCTACGTTATTGTCAGATGATGCCCTTTAAGTAAACGTGTTAATGGCTCAGTATGGAAACAAATCAAACAATTATCGGAAAGCATTAGAATAGGGCGTTCAACGATCTTTCAAAAGGCAAAACAGGGTTTCTTCTTCTATACCGGATAATTTCTAGGACACTGGTCAGGTCTAGAGGTCGAAGCGGAGTAGGAGAACCAGGTCGTAACAGGGGGCCGACCAAGTTACCAGCATAATTTACTAGCTGACCTCATTTATGCCGATGACATCACGCTCATTTAGAAACTGGAGTACGTCTGCCCAACTTTGGCTGGACTGCCTGGCGCTCGCTCAGTCGAGGCTCGTGCAATGCAATGCTGACCGGACATCGGTCTAGAAATCAGCCCCGAAACAGAGGCCATGGCCTCGTCGGTCTGGCCAGCCCCGCCCCGCCCCCACTCCGCCTCTTAGACGACACCGAGGTCAATTGCCAGGCTACTTCAGGCCGCTTCAAGCTGCTAGGCAGTTGACTTCCCGACAGCGAGGACGACATGACTGTCAGATAGGCATGGTGTGGGCGCAGCTCCATGAACACCGCCGCGCTGGTGTAGCAACTAGCAACCCCACCCTAGTACCCCGGATTGTTATGCGCGACCTGTTCAAGGTCGTCCGATTCTCGGACGATCCTGACCTACCGCACCGAGACATGGACGCCGACGCAGGGGCTCAGTGGAGAAACGACTCGACGGCAACGTCACGAAGATGCTGCGCAAGGCATCATTCAATTTTATTTGCACATTAGCAATTGAGGATATGTACCGTGGTTTACCATATGTTTCCCATATTACTAGGTACAGGCGCCTGGGCCTAGCCGGGCACCTGGCCCAGACAGATCAGGTAGACACATCAGATAGACTAGCTGGCAGTGACCAAGCGGCCCGCACAGCCCAGGCATTTTGTCCTCACGTGGCAGGCCGCGCGCGGCCGGGCCGCCATCCGTGGACCGCTACCGTGATAGGCTAGGCATGGGCATGTGCTACCCTCGCCCCTCGGCTAGACAGGACGGGCTCAAGCCCGGGCAGCCTCATGTTTTGTCTGTAATATTGAGGCAGATGGCTCCGGCGCAAGGATAGGTGGCAGGTAGTGATGAAGGAGACCACCCCCAAGTCAGTGGGGGCTTCCTCGTGTGACCCCGTTCGGCATTCAAAGCTATGTATTCGGGCGGTATTGGTGCCCACAACTGATACCGCATGAGTGAATTGGCTTGTGCATATAATCCAATGTGCTGGCTTTGACCGCTGTTTTGATTTCGTTGATGTCTTGATGAGTTCCTGGGGGTTCTCCGTGCACAGCGTAGCAGCGTAGGTGGGTAGGTGGGCTCAATGGCAGGGGTGATGGAGGCGGCGAGCTGTTGCGCTGGAGCTGTTGCAGGAGCTTGTGCTGCTGCTGCACGGGCCTGCTTGAATGTGCGTGATGGCGGATTGGATGGAGGTGTCGGCGTTCATGTACTGGGCGTGGTTGTTGATGAGGTGGTGGTGCCAGGACTGGGTTGATGGCAGCTTTGAGGAGGGGGGGAGGTGATCGTAGCAGGCTTGGGCGACTTGTTTGGCGGCGATGGTGATGGCTGCGGCGGCAGTGGGGTCGACTCCCACGTCCCCAGAGGCCACGATGCCTGAAGGCCTCGAGGGCACTGTCGGAAACAAGGGTGCAGCCGGTAAACCAGACTGCAAGCAGACGTCGCGGTCTCCAGGGTTGAGGGCGAGGAAATCCGCAATGATGGTGATCTGGTTGTGGCAATGGTAAATTTCGCACCCTTTCTCAGCAGCCAGTTTCAGGATGATAATGGCAGCAGCATGTTGCAGGCAAAAGATGTTCTTAATACCTGGCCAGTTTCCAGGCAAGAATGCAGTAGCTTCCTCAGCGGAAATGGCCTCCTTGCGGGTATCCATGGCGGGGTCGCTGTTCGGCGGAGCGGTGGAGTGGAGCGGATGGATACACACAGTGGTGTTCGGCATATCGTTGGAGGGGGTTGCCATCGAAGCCATGGCTTGATCAGCAATTTGGTGCAGGACGCTTGGGATTGCTGGGGTGAATCGAATTCCGCCATATCGAGCTGAAAAAGATCGATATTTGCTGGGCAGGCCTCTGCTGATAGCTTGAGAAATCTGGGGCGATAGCCACAGAAAATTATATCAGCGTGTTCGTCATCAAAAGACGAGTCTAATGCAACCAACCTGATAAAATTTCATGGCCGGAGTTGAAAGTTATGAGCATTCTCGCATATTGCATTTCGTCACAGCATTTGTCATTTCTACCATTTAGTGACTGCCTCCATTAATTAATTAATAGACACGTGACTGCGTCACGTGAGCATAAGTCCTCAGTGGGAGGGGAACATGGGATGGAATGGATGGTATAAGCTATCTAGGTCCTAGTTACAGGGGTGTGGGCACCGCGGCCCGAATCGCTATGAATGCCATACTTGGTCACACGCGGAGCCCCCACAGGCTTGGGGGTGGTCTCCTGCATCACTACTTGCCAGCTATCCATGCGCACCATCTGCCTCCATATTACAGACAAACCAGGAGGCTGCCCGGGTGTGAGCCCGTCACGTCTAGTGTAGCACATGTCCATGCCGAGGCTATCACGAAATGTCCACGGGTGGCGGCCCTGCCGCGCGCGGCCGGGGCCACGCCAGGTGAGGACATATCGCCCAGGCTGGGCGGGCTTGGTGCCAGCTAGTCTATCTGAGGTATCTACCTGATCTGTGCGGGCCAGGTGCCCGGCAAGGCCCAGGCGCCTGTGCCTAAGAATGTGGGAAACATAGGGCAAATCAGCGTACAAATCCTCATTACTAATGTGCAAACCAAAGGGGATGTTAAGGGCCTTGCGCAGCATCTTGGTGACGGCGCCGTCGAGTCGTTGCTCCAGCTCCTGCGTCAGTGTCCACGTCTCGGCGCCGTAGGTCAGGATCGTCAGAATGCCTCCATATTACAGACAAACCAGTCCTGAGGCTCATTGCTTAGTTAATTAATTAATTAATAGACACGTGACTGCGTCCTGTGAGCATAAGTCCTCAGTGGGAGGGGAACATGGGATGGAATGGATGGTGTAAGCTATCGAGGTCCTAGTTACAGGGTTGTGGGCACCACGGCCCGAATCGCTATGAATGCCATACGCGGTCACACGCGGAGCCCCCACAGACTTGGGGGTGGTCTCCTTCACCACTACTTGCCATCTATCATTGCGTACCATCTAGCTGCCTCCATATTACAGACAAACCAGGAGGCTGTCCGGGTGTGAGCCCGTCATGTCTAGTGAAGCACATGTCCATGCCGAGTCTATCACGAAAAGTCCACGGGTGGCGGCCCTGCCGCGCGCGGCCTGGGGTACGCCAGGTGAGGACATATCACCTAGGCTGGGCGGGCTTTGGTGCCAGCCAGTCTATCTGATGTGTCTACCTGATCTGTGCGGGCCAGGTGCCCGGCTAGGCCCAGGCTCCTGTGTCTAAGAATGTGGGAAACATAGGGCAAATCAGCGTACAAATCCTCATTACTAATGTGCAAACCAAAGGGGATGCTAAGGGCCTTGCGCAGCATCTTGGTGACGTTGCCGTCGAGTCGTCGCTCCAGCTCCTGCGTCAGTGTCCAGGTCTCAGCGCCGTAGGTCAGGATCGTCAGAATGACGACCTTGAAGAGGTCACGCTTGACGATCCGGGGTAGGGCGGGGTTGCTCCACCAGCAGCGGTGGTCATGGAGTTGCGCCCACGCCATGCCGATCCATGTCGTCAGGTCGTCCACGCAGTCGGGAAGCCAACTGCCGAGCAGCTTGAAGCGGCTTGAAGAAGTAGGGTAGTTGATGTCGGTGTCATCTAAGAGGCGGAGTGTGGGTAGTGGGGGCCCTGCCATGCCGAGGGCCAGGGCCTCCGTTTTGGGGCTGATTTCTAGATCGACCAACCGCCCGAGCCTCGAGCACCAGGCAGTCCAGCCAAAGTTGGGCAGACTCCGGCTTCTCGATGAGCGTGATGTTGTCGGCATAAATGAGGTCAGCTAGTAAATTCTGCTTGTTAGTCGGCCCCCCTTCCCCAAGCTCGTTCATGATCGCTAGGCCAGGGGCACGGCCTGCAATGCCAGCAAAGCGAGCACGTGCCTGGCGCAAAACATAAATCCACTACAATAATAAACAGGTACGGCAACAGGACGCAACCCTGCCAGACGCCGGTCTGCAGTGGACATGGCGGGGTATAGCCGTGTTGAGCGCGCCATGCACCGAAGGCTCATTGATATCCACGTTTAATTCCACATGAGGGTTCCCGCTCGGAGGCTCCCCGATTGGGATTGTGATGAAACAAATTGCATTCATCATCACTTCATTTGAAGTACCTTGTTAATTTATGTACCAACACCTCGCCACAAGGGAGTTGAAAACTAAGCAGTGAAGGCAGAAGTGGGACAAACAAAAACTAAACCGGTCAAGAACACTATACACTGTCTCAATCATGGATCAGCAAAGTGTTTAATAAGACAACCATCAAGTGTAAGTGAGACAACCTATGTATGTATAAAACATGCACGCCAAAGTACTTCCATGTACTACAGTAAGTACTGTAGGAGAAGCTGAACCCGAACGATGGGATCACCCTCTTGAAATGCCGCAGAGGATCAAAGAGATTCTCCTGTGTAGATGCCACAGAGGATGCTAGAAGGTAGCATAGTTCCGCCCTGGCCAAACCAAGACAAAAAAAAAAACAAACCAACAAACGATGGCCGGACTCACGGAGTATTGTCGCCTTCACGGAATATTCTGATCGACGGAATATAACCAAAGAGAGGAAACCCTAGAAAAATAACCTCACATGCCGGAAATACAACCTCACATGCTGGACCTGTCACACTAGAACCCACGCTAGGATATTTTAATGTTACAACTTAAAAGCCCCCTGAAGGTCCCAGCCTGGCGGCTGGTAAAGTAACTGCCTACAAAAAAGGTCGGGTGAAGTGGCTCCCAGCCAGGCGGTCTCTCCTCCTGGGAACCGCACATCATTCGCCAGAGCACGGGAGCAGCAGCGCCCGCGCTTCTTCTCTTGTCAAATGCTAGCCGCGCCGGCAAGCCCACTTGCACATGGGCATCCTGTGTCCAGGATGGATAATAATACAATACAAGCGCGTGGTCACGCAGGGTTGCGTGCGACCGCATGCATCCATATGCATTATCCGTGCCAACGTGACGGCCCCACCGCAACGTGCACGGCAGGGGGCTTTCCACCTCCTCCTGCCACCTGTCTCGCATTCCGTTCCTTCACGTACTAGTGGGTAATACTCTTCTTACCTCACGTCCCTCCCTGCGGGTAAACGACAGAACTCTTGTCTCACGTGATAAAACAATCAACGGCGCCTGGCCCCCCCTCACATGCCGACGCCCTTGGCCCCCCCCAGCGCCTTGGTGAGCGCCTTGTACTCCGCGCGCTGCCGCTTCACGAGCGCAAGCAGGTCGTTGTAGCTCATGTCTGCGAAGTCGGGGTCCTCGTCCATGTCCGCCCCCAGCTCGCTGATCGAAAACTTGCCGCGGCTCACGGACACCTTGCGTTCGCGCGGCCGGCCGGGGAGCGGGCTGCCCGAGGGGCTCCCATTGGCCGCCATGGAGAGGCGGAACGAGATGCCCCCCAGCCCCAGCACCGACCCATTGCCATTGCTGTAGTCGCCCGAGAGCCGGCGACCACCCACGCGGTGCCCAAAGTCCTCGGACGTGCGGCCCGTAGTGGTCGACCCGTCGTGCGGGTTGCGGCGCTCGTCGTCCAGCCCCGTGAAGTCGATGTCCGACATCATCAGCGGCGACTTTGCGAGCTTGAGCTTGCGCGGGAAGAGGCGAGCGGACAGCAAGGGGGACGAGACCTGGAACAGCTCCATCTGCTCCTTCACGCCCTGCGGCCACGCGTGGGGCGAACCGGGCATCGCAGGGGGCACACGATGGGGACGAGGTGAGCCAAGTGTGTGTTTGTGTGTGTGTGTGTGTTGTGCGTGTGTGTGTGTGTGTTGCGTGTCTCTATGTATTGTGTGTGTATTTGTGTATGTGTGTGTAAGTGTGCGCACGTGTGTATGTGTGTGTATGTGTGTGTATGTGTGTGCATGTGCTATCTGTTCAAGGCAATGAGAAGGGGGTGCTCCGTGCCCCCTTCTTGCTGTGAACCAATCAGGGACGAAAGGTACCTACTCGAGCGCATGAATGAATGAATGAATGAATGAATGAATGAATGAATGAATGAATGAATGAATGAATGAATGAATGAATGAATGAATGAATGAATGAATGAATGAATGAATGAATGAATGAATGAATGAATGAATGAACGAACGAACGAATGAATCTATGTGTGTGTGTGTTTGCACGTGCTCGCGCGTGTGCGTGTGTACGTAGCCACGCTTCAAACCTGTACCAACCTCATGCGCGGGAAGGACTGCGGCATTTCCAATGCACTAGCAGTACCAAGGGCGGCTTTCCAAGAAAAAGAAAAGACAGGACACAAAGGGCGCATGCATTTACCCGCAGACCCATGCAACCCTTTTGGAGGTGATGCACGAAAAGGGCACGTGACGCCCGTGCTCGTTCAATCAACACATAAATAGAGCAGGCAAAACGATCGCGCGCGCGGAGCCACCCACCCGCAGGTCAAACTTGCCGACCTCCTGGAAGATGAGCTCGCCGAGCGCTTCCTTGGTCGTGCGGTAGAGCAGGTCGTTGGCCAGCGTCTGGCCCATCGCCGCGGTCGCCGCGATCTTGGCGGCCCGGTAGACAACGGGGCCCGTGTACGATGCGCGGCCAGTCGACTTGTCCGGGTGGCAGTCGCTCGGCACGCCCATGCACAGGCCGATCTGGAGGCGGATGCCCCTGCAGGGTGCGTAGTGCATCCATCGTGGGGCCGAAAAAGGGGGCGGGGGTGGTGAGGGCGATGACAACGACGACGACGATAGTGATGATGATGATGATGATGATGATGATGATGATGATGATGATGATGATGATGATGATGATGATGATGATGATGATGATGATGATGATGATGATGATGATGATGATGATGATGAAGGCTAATGCATATGGGTATCAAGTAACGTGCGTGTTTGCAACTTGCCCGTTGAAACTATACGGCGGAGCCAATTTTCGGAAGAACGTCACCCTTCTGCTTGCAAATTAGGGACAAATTCGGTGGATGGATGTATGGATGGATGGACGGATTTTATCCCCTATTCCTATGTGTTTTCTCACGTGTACGGCCTTATAAGCTTCACCCATTCTGGCGAACCTCACGGTTCTTCCAAAAATTGGCTCCGCCTGATAAGCAACGGGTGTTCTGCCTGCTGTTCGCGCTTTGCCTGCTGATTCAACCCCAAAAAATTTCGTATTTTTTTCAGGTCCCGCACGGAATGCAAGAGCCAGCTTGTTGAAAAGAAACATTTCTCCATCTCTTGAAAAGGACTTCTTATCTCTACTCTATGATGAAACAGCGTTGATAGCAAACATGAAGACACTCTTCTCTTGTCCTTTAGTGTGTGCATGCTATCAAAGCTGTCTTACGTCATGTACATGTCATGCTCCTAGAGGTCATGAAGCCAGCGGGTTTGTGGGTCGTCACGTTGCGTGCTACATGCATTGCTGGTAACATGCTATACCCCATCGACGGGTTGTCCTCGCAAGTCCTCGCAAAGCCTATCCAGTGCCCATCCAGCCCCTGCCCATCCAGCCCCTATCTATCCATCGCCTATCTATCCAACTCCTATCTATCCAGCCCCTATCCATCGCCTATCTATCCAGCCCCTATCTATCCAACCCCTATCTATCCAGCCCCTATCTGTCGCCTATCCATCGCCTATCCATCGCCTATCTATCCAGCCCCTATCTATCCAGCCCCTATCTATCCAACTCTTATCTTATCTATCCAGCCCCTATCTACCCAAACCCTATCCATCGCCTATCTATCCAGCCCCTATCCCGCGCCGCCACCCACCGGAAGACAACGACGTCCGGCTTGGGCGTGCCATCAGTGTCGTACGTGGGCTTGGCCACCTCGGCGGCCACTTCGTGCTCGAGCAGTGCCTCGCTCCAGTCGAGGTTCATCGCCTCGCGCTGGACCGCCTCGGCAAACCGGACCGCCTGCAGCGGAGAGCGGAACGCCAGCATGAAGTTTCCCTCGCGCTGGTCGCACTCGTACGCCTCATAGGTGGCCAGCCGCGACTGGATGAACATGACCAGCAGCGCGATCGACTCCTGGTAGACGGGCATCTTGCGCAGCAGCTTGGCGCCGCCCACGTAGAGGAAGGCGATCACGATCGGCTCCGTCGGCGGGTTGGGGCGGTTGAACGACTCGGCCGCGGGCGCGTCGAAGAAGGAGGGGCTCAGCTTCTTCGAATTGACGGGCAGGTAGGGCGAGCGCTTGACCAGCTCCTCGGGCATCACCTGCAGGATGTGCATCGGAGGGAGCTTCTCGCCAAGCTGGGGGGAGGGGGGGGGCGGGGGGAGGGGCAAGACCAAGGGCGAGGGGGGAGAGATTAACTAGCAGGCAGCTGTGGCGCAAGGGTGTCACGGTGGGAAGCACTGCATGGGCAGACAGGAACCCAGACCCCCACAAAAGACCCCCACCAAGGGAGATGAGATCATGCGATGGGAAATGAGATCATGGGGGAATACCAACCATCATACACCACTCCTGTTCGATGGCCCTGCCTGCTTGCTTCCCCCTGACTCTCTGACCCACCTCTTGCAGGCCCATGCGCACGGCAGCACGCAACAGACAGTAGTGACGATACTTATTTGGTGCCTGTAAGTACCTCCCAACACATGCAGGCACGCACCTCCTGCAGGCCCAAGCGCGCCGTGTGCGGCACAGCCGTGTAGACTGTGTTGAAAACCAGTTTCGTAATAAAAACTTCACGGTGACACAAGCTGTGCCTATCAACGGACCACCTGTAAACAGTGTGCCTATCAACCGACCACCTGTAAACAGTGTGCCTATACACGGACCACCTGTAAACAGTGCGCCTATCAACCGACCACCTCTGAACAGTGCCTATCAACCGACCACCTGTAAACAGTGTGCCTATCAACCGACCACCTGTAAACAATGCGCCTATCAACCGACCACCTGTGAACATTGTGCCTATCAACCGACCACCTGTAAACAGTGTGCCTAAACACGGACCACCTGTAAACAGTGCACCTTTCAACAGACCACCTGTGAACAGTGTACCTATACACTGAGCACACACCGATACAAGGGGACTCCGGGCACGCACCTCCTGCAGCCCCATGTGCATGCACACGATGCCCGAGGGTGGCTTGCCCATCGCCTGCCACGTGTCGAGCGAGACGAGAACCTGGCCGCCTGACGCGGCCGAGTCCTCGATCGCCTTGGTCACCTCCATGACCTCCCCCTGGTAATGCTGCCGCCCGTTGGCGTGCATGACGCACGAGTCTGGGACGCCCAGGTGGACGCCCATGCGCACGCGCAGGCCGCGGTAGAGCACTGTCCCGTCAGCATCCTTGACCTCAGTCCCCGTGCCGAACGTCAGCAGCTCCGGCGGCCAGTCGTCGTGCGCGTCATCGCCGGACATGTGCCTCCCCTTCTGCTTGGCAGCGGTCACGACGAGCGGCTGCGAGAAGACGCTCAGCGGGAAGAGCAGGTTGCGCTGCACGTCCATCGCCCAGCCGAGCGCATCGGCCGCATCGTGGAAGACGAGTGTGAAGGAGTCACCCTCCGTGTCGCTCTCGTAGCCGTGGTACTTGGGGAGGAGCGAGCGGAGCAGCTGTTGGGTGGTGGGTGGGGTACGGGGAGGGGGGTCGGATGTGATATGATAGGTGAGATGAGATCAGCCACCCATGCGCTATGGGCGCGTGATATGGACACTAGATCCTGGCAAACCGACGCCTCAATGCCCCCCATCTGGGGGCATTGATGCCCCCAGGGTGAACCCCGTCTGGGGTTCACCCTCGTGGAGCCTAGCACAACAAGCAAAGTTTACCAGGTCCCAGGGATGGAGTGAACAACGTCTACAAACAGCACCTATGTGGGACAGACCCCATCCCCACCCCACAAGGACGCAGGCATCCGTCACACCAGACCTAAGACAACATCTGACTCTATAGATCTACAAAACCCCTCTTCCAACACCTCTTCCTCCTCTGCGACCTGCACTCACGTTGTGGTGGATGGCCAGGGCTTTCTTCATGACGACGGGGTTCCACTCCCAGAGACTCGTCGACCCCTCGATGTCTGTCGCAAGAAGCAGGGGCGCGACAATCAAGGCAGGGGTGGGCAAAGGGCAGGCGTTGACAAGGCAAACAACGCAAGCATGGCAAGTGCATTAAACACGAGTCGTGGGATGTCATCGTAGCTAAGGTAGGGTCAAGCCCCAATTCACCTGTGTGCTGCAGGCAGTGCCCTACTGTTTAGAAAATAACCCCCCAACCTCCCCTTGGCCGTGGAAACTCACTCGCCCGGCCACATGTCGCCCATCGGGCAGCCCTTCTAAAAAAAGCAATAACGACAAGAGGAAAACAGAAACAATGGAAAGAGGAAGAATACAATAATGACACGGGGCTCCTCGAGTGAGAAAAGGTGCATGAGCAACAATGTGGCTAGTTTTGTGCCCTTCGAGATGATCCTTGACGATTCTTGGGTACACTGGAAATTGTCTGAAACAAAGCAACCACGGTGAGAGGCAAGCAACAGACGGAGCTTCCCCACCCACGCGTGCTGATGGCGACCATCGGCAGCCCTACTACATAAGAGTAACAAGAAGTAAGGATAGCCCTACTACATAAGAGCAACAGTACGTAAGGATAGCCATAAGAGTAACAGTATGTAAGGGGCAAGCGATAAGTGTACTTAGGGGCCTGCGCCACCCACCCGTGATGATGGCGACCATTGGGTAGTCCTTCTGCGGCGGCTTGCGCTTGCGCAGGAGCGCCTGCATGGCCTCGTCGTTGAGCGGCGCGCCCAGCCGGCGGCGGAACAGGAAGAGCACGGCCGCGGTGAGCAGGAGTGCCAGGCCGATCGAGAGCAGCACGGCTAGCAGGATCTTGTTCCCCTTCTTGTGCGTGTCCTCCGTGTGCGGGGCGTCGGAGCAGAACGGGCCGTGGTAGGCCCCGAAGCACGCGCAGTGGCCGGTGTACACGCTGGAGGTCTCGTTGACAAGCGCGAGCGCCTCCTCCCGCGTGCGCGCAAACACGCACGCGCCGTGGCCCGAGCACACGGTTGCGTTGGCGGCCGCCGCGCCGCTCTCCACGCAGCCCTCGCGCACGTCGCAAACGGGGAAGTAGACGCCTGTGGGGCCATGGTCGAGGTAGCTCGCCAGCTCGCACTGCAAGCGGCGGTCAAAGCGGGGGGGCAGTGCGCGGCGCTGGACGAGCCGGTCGGTGCGCACCTCCCCCATGAGCCGCTCACCCGTCTGCTGCTCCAGCGCCGCGGCCGTCAGGGCAAGGTAGGTCGACAGGTATGCCTGCGGGGCCACGCACGCACACAGGGGGTGGCGGAACGGTCGGCGCGAGTCGTGTGATGATAGCCTCCACGGGAACAAGCACACGTACATTCTTACAACACCTCTAGTCCCATCCAGGCAAGGGGGTTGGCTTGCAATCAGGTTGGACCGAAACGTCCCGCCCATCACACATCTCCTATCATGCCTCTCTATGCCCTCACACATCTCCTGTCATGCCTCTAGGTGACTTGTGCCGCAGCGTGTTGCACTGCACGGAATCCTATTTACTAATAAACATTAGCAAATACAACGCCGTGCAGCGCAACACACTATTCATTCATTAAACTGCAGACCTCTTCCGCCCATCTCTTCATGATGACGTAACCCTTGCCCCCACCGCCCCCAGCCCCACACCCTAGCACCCCTCACCAAGCCCAGCCCTCCCCATCCTTATCAATACAACCCCCCACCTGGTCGCCCACGCATCCTGTCGCTAGTCCCCCCCTTACCAAGCCAAGCCCTCCCCATCCTTATCTATACAGCCCCCCATCTGGTCGTCCACGCATGCTGTCACTACGCCCACCTCATCAAGCCAAGCCCTCCCAATCCTTATTTACCCCCACCCACCCACCTGGTCGTCCACGCATCCCGCGAGCAGGTCGTCGCCGTAAGCTGTGTCGTTACTTCCCAAGGCGGCGACCTCGCTCACGCCGCAGGGCGCCGAGAGCAGCGCGGTGGGCGCGCGGTCGGGCTGCTGGTCAGCCAAGTCACGCAGAAGGGATAGCACCGCGTGGGTCACTGCACCCCCGCTGGCCTGCATCGCCAGCACGTCCGGCGCGGGCACGTCGTTGGAGAGCCGCTTGCGTACCGGGTCGAGGAAGTCGTCGAACACGGGGGGGACGCCCGCCATCACCTGGTAAGGCGCGGGGGGGGGGGAAGGCAAGATGGGGGGGGGGGGAAGGGGGGGGAGGCACCCATGGTAGTTCACGTATCCGTGGTGCAAACAAAAAAAGGAATTCGCAAGGACGGGAGTGGGCGATGGGACGACAAAACACACAACCCCACGAGTGCGTGGCATAGTGTACAAGTGCATGGTATAGAGTACAAGTGCGTGGTATGGTGTACTGAGTGAACTGGTGGGATCGAGAGAGAGAAGAGACCATGGTGGTCGACTGCGGCAGAGAGCAAGCGAGAGGGATAGGGTAGCTAAAGAGGGATAGGGGAGGGAGGGTATTTCAGTCACTACACGGCAAAGTAAACAAAGAGAGAGAGAGAGAGAGAGAGAGAGAGAGAGAGAGAGAGAGAGAGAGAGAGAGAGAGAGAGAGGGGGGGGGGGGATAAACACTGGAGAAACACCCGCGCATCCTCCCCCCCTCCCCCCCTCCTCCCCCCCTCCTCCCCCCCTTACCCCCCTTACCCCCCTTCCCCCCCTCCCCCCCCTCCCCCCCTTCCCCCCCCTCCCCCCCCTCCCCCCCTCCCCCCCTCCCCCCTCCCCCCTCCCCCCCCCCCCCCCCTCCCCCCCCCCCCCCCCCCCCCCCCCCCCCCTCCCCCCCTCCCCCCCCTCCCCCCCTCCCCCCCTCCCCCCCTCCCCCCCCTTCCCACCACCCACCTGCACGGTCCGGTTGGTCTCTGCATCCGCCCACAGCTGCCACAGGCCCGTGCGGTCGTCCGGGCTGCCATTGTCCACGAACGGCCACGCCCACAGCGCGGGCGGGACCGTGTAGCTGGACCCGAGCACCCCCTGGAAGATGCCCTGGAAGAATTCCCACGTGCCCGGCAGGCTGGGCCACGCGTTGTTGGCGAGCAGATGCTTGTACCCGGCCAGCCGCGCAAACTGGCCGATCATGGCCCCGCCGGCCGCCCCATTGCTGCCGATGAACCACGCCGCCCCCGTCGCGTTCAGCAGCGGCGCCGCGCTCCCTGTCCCCGGGCGCGCATAAGCCAGGTAGAGCGGCAGCCCTGCCGCCGCGACCGCGCTCATGGCGTCCACCAGCGCGGGCTCGGAGGGCAGCAAGAGCGCGTCAAGTGAGAGCACGGCCGCCCTGTCAAGGCTACGGGCGGCGGCCAGGTACTCAGCCACCAGCGCGGGCACCGAGCGAGTCTCTTGGTAGTTCCTGCGGTCGCGGAGAGTGGAGGTGGGGCCAGGGCCAGGGTCAGGGGGAGGCCAGGGCAGGGGGGAGGAGCACAGGGGAGCGATCAAGGTGGGGACAAAAG
The DNA here is from genome assembly GCA_009746045.1 of Mesostigma viride. NCBI lineage: Eukaryota > Viridiplantae > Streptophyta > Mesostigmatophyceae > Mesostigmatales > Mesostigmataceae > Mesostigma > Mesostigma viride. Next base: position 833,194 of record RPFO01000595.1, on the reverse strand, counting down.
GCTCGAGACAAGAACAAACGGCGCGAGACAAGAACAAACGGCGCGAGACAAGGACAAACGGCCGAGACAAGAACAAACGGCGCGAGACAAGGACAAACGGCCGAGACAAGAACAAACGGCCGAGACAAGAACAAACGGCCGAGACAAGAACAAACGGCGCGAGACAAGGACAAACGGCGCGAGACAAGAACAAACGGCCGAGACAAGAACAAACGGCCGAGACAAGAAAAAACGGCGCAAGACAAGAACAAACGGCCGAGACAAGAAAAAACGGCGCGAGACAAGAACAAACGGCACGAGACAAGAACAAACGGCCGAGACAAGAACAAACACAAACGGCCGAGACAAGAAAAAAGGGCGCGAGACAAGAACAAACGGCCGAGACAAGAACAAACAGCCGAGACAAGAACAAACGGCCGAGACAAGAAAAAACGGCCGAGACAAGAAAAAACGGCGCAAGACAAGAACAAACGGCCGAGACAAGAACAAACGGCCGAGACAACAACAAACACAAACGGCCGAGACAAGAACAAACGGCGCGAGACAAGAACAAACGGCCGAGACAAGAACAAACGGCGCGAGACAAGATGGGCGCGAGACAGGCAGCACACGGCAAGAGTGAGGGAGCACGCAACAGGTTGGAGCGAGGGAGCACGCAACAGGTTGGAGCGAGGGAGCACGCAACAGGTTGGAGCGAGGGAGCACGCAACAGGTTGGAGCGAGGGAGCACGCAACAGGTTGGAGCGAGGGAGCACGCAACAGGTTGGAGCGAGGGAGCACGCAACAGGTTGGAGCGAGGGAGCACGCAACAGGTTGGAGCGAGGGAGCACGCAACAGGTTGGAGCGAGGGAGCACGCAACAGGTTGGAGCGAGGGAGCACGCAATAGGTAAGAGCGAAGATACAAGAGGATAGGACAGCGAGGAGACAAACAGCGCAGGCCAGAGGATATACTGTTTCCTCAGCATACCGGGCTTCTACCAAAATCATGAGCAACAAAGATGCCCGAAATTTTCCTGATAATAATAATAAACAAAGGGTTTCCATCAGCCCTCCTTCCCCTTCTTCCTATCCCCCCCAACCCTCTTCACACGCCCCCTACCTTCTGTAAAGTCCCCCCAGCACCCCACCCGCCACCCCCTGCCGCTGTTGCCCCCAGAGCGACGCGCAGGCATCAAATATGTGAACACGGACCCCTGCAGGTGGTGACCGTGGGAGAAAAAAAAAGGAACGGGTGGGGGCGAGGGAGCAAGGCTCCCATGCTTTGCTTACCACGTGAATGTGGACCCCGGCATGTCGCGGCGCGCGTCCTCCACCCCCCGCCACAGGGCATACGCCTGTGGGATCCCGTTGTCCACCGAACCGATTGTGCGCACGCGCAGGGAACCGCGGTCAAAGCACGGGCAGCCGCTGGCCGACAGGGGGGCCACGTCAGGGTCGCCGCACACCGGGTGGCGCGCAAACCGGCAGGTCTCGCGGGCAAGCACCGCGGGGGTTACCTGCGGGGTGGCAGGAGTACAGGGCAAGAGTACAGGGCAGGAAAATAGGGCAGAAGTACAGATCAAGATTAAAGGGCAGGAGTACATGTCAGGTTTACAGGGCAGGAGTACAGGGCAGGAGAACAGGGCAGGAGTACAGGGCAGGATTGTTGGTCAGGACTACATGTCAGGATTCCAGGACATAACAGGAATAGGAGTACAGGACCACGAGAGGACAGCAAAGTACCACCGACGCCAAGAGCATATCGGCATGAGGTAGTACCTGCACGAGTGTGCTTTATCTTTTCCCTACAGCTAACCATCGATGTGACAGCATGACATGGGTATAGCATTATTATTTATTTTGATATCATCATCATTATTGCTTTACCGATAACTAATGATCCATGTATGTGGGCAACGGGGGGCAGCAACCCCGAGGGCATCGAAGAAACGAGCGCCCACCCGCATGTGGGCGCCGCCCGTTTGCCCCTACATGGATAAGCATCTGCCACCCAAACACCCAAACCCGGCCTGCCCCACCCAGGAACAAACCGATACCCTCCCAGTCATCAAGTGCTAAGGTGCTGGAACTAAGTTGGGGGAAACCTCAAAGTGCCACCGACCACCACCGCAAAGTGCCACCGACCAAGACAGCATGTCGTCCACCGCGCGCGCCCACCTGCGCGAGCGCCGCCCCGAAAAAGGTCACGTTGACCTGCAGGTCCGACGTGACCGCAGCGCCCGTGGCGCGCTCGGCATAGGCCATTGTGAGGCCCAGGTAGCCCTGGCTGTAGAAGCCTGGGTCGGCCGCGATCACGTGCCTCATTGCGACAATGTCGTCAAGGATCTCAGGAGACGTCTCGTAGGGCACGAGCCACACGTCGCGCTTGGTCGCGCTCGCGCTGAAGCCCTGCTTCACGCCGCGGTAGATGGTGGAGTCCATCAGGATGACCGCGATCTGCTCGCCCGACATGTCGCGGTGTGCCTGCCGGGGGGGGGGGGGGGGGGGGCGGGGGGGTGTATAAGAGAGGCGAGCGAGTGAGCGGGCGGGGACCGGGCGGGCCAGTGAGTGGGTGGGTGGGTGGGTGGGTGGTGGGGCGGGCGGGCGGGCGGGCGGGCGGGCGGGCGGCGGGCGGGTGGGCGGGTGGGTGGGTGGGTGGGTGGGTGGGTGGGTGGGCGAGCAGCGGGCGGCGGGGCGGGCGGACGGGCGGGGGCGGGCGGGCGGGCGGCGGGGGGCGGGCGGGCGGGCGGGTGGGTGGGTGGGTGGGCGAGCGGCGGGCGGCGGGGCGGGCGGACGGGCGGGGCGGGCGGGCGGGCGGGCGGGCAGGGCGGGCGGGCCGGCGGGCAGGCGGGCGGGCGGGCGGGCGGGCGGGTGGGTGGGTGGGTGGGCGGGGGGGCGGGTGAGTGGGTGGGTGGGCAGGTCAGAAAGGAAAGCGGTTTAGGTGGGTGGGGCAAATAGGCAAGTGGGGTGGGTGGGCGGTGTCGCAGATCTACCACCCAACAGCACGCCGTGGTTTTGATGGGTTTAGTGAATGGGTCAAACAATGACTTCAGCGCGCGAAAGTGACAGCGAGTGCAAGTGGCGTGAAGTCCAGTGCTGTGGTCAGAGACAGCATTAGAAAAGACGGAATTGCCCAACTGCTCCAGCGCATACACGTAGAGCAGCATCAGCACCATACAACATTTATATTGGGCAAAGAGGCATAACATGATAAACTACAGCCTGACAGCCCCACCTTCACCAGGTCCCCTTTCCCCCCACCTGCTCCAGATCCTCCATGTAGAGCAGGATGAAAGGACATGCAAAAGGAAATCAAGCACCAGATGATAACTAACGCCTGCCCCTGCCCCCCCACCTGCTCCAGATCCTCCATGTAGAGCAGGATTAAAGGACACACAAAAGGAAATCAAGCACCAGATGATAACTAACGCCTGCCCCTGCCCCCCCACCTGCTCCAGATCCTCCATGTAGAGCAGGATTAAAGGACATACAAAAGGAAATCAAGCACCAGATGATAACTAACGCCTGCCCCTGCCCCCCCACCTGCTCCAGATCCTCCATGTAGAGCAGGATTAAAGGACATACAAAAGGAAATCAAGCACCAGATGATAACTAACGCCTGCCCCTGCCCCCCCACCTGCTCCAGATCCTCCACGTAGAGCGCTCAATACATGCATACGCTACACTAGTCAACATGGGCTCCCTTTAGTGACTTTGATTGCCCCAACCCCTCCACACACCAAAAAAAATTTCCCTAACACCCACCTGCTCGAGCTCCTCCACGTAGAGCAGCAGGTCAAACACGACACCCGCGCGCAGGTGCCAGTCGGCAGTGAGGTTCCGCCGTGTGAACTCGCGCAGCAGCACCCGGCAGCGGTGGCGCATGAGCCGGTCGCCAATGTCCGTCGAGACGCACTCCAGGTGGCGGATGCCAGAGCGGACCAGGTGCGCCGCCAGCGCCACCGCTGCCGCAGTCTCGTCGGGGCCAATGTAGCGGATGCTGGCGCGCGTAGGGCCGCCCGGCGGGTCCTTTGCGATCTCGCGAACACTGTCGACCAGGTCCGGGTCTGCTCCCCCCACCAGGTAGACCGGCACGCCCATGCTGTTCGCCTTGACGAACGAGGGGAGCAGCTGGGGGGGAGAAAGTGAGGGGGGAAGAGGCGCAAAAGGGGGGGGGGGGGGGGGGAGGGGGGGGGGGGAGGGGGAGGGGGGGGAGGGGGGGGGGGGGGGGGGAGGGGGGAGGGGGAGGGGGGGGGGAGGGGAGGGGAGGGGGGAGGGGGGGGGGGGGGGGAGGGGGGAGGGGGAGGGGGGAGGGGGGAGGGGGAGGGGGAGGGGGGAGGGGAGGGGGAGGGGGGAGGGGGGAGGGGGAGGGGGGAGGGGAGGGGGAGGGCGGAGGGCGGAGGGCGGAGGGGGAGGGGGAGGGGAGGGGAAGGGGAGGGGAAAAAGAGGGGGGGAGAAAGAGGGATGGGGACGGGGGGAGGGGGAGAGGGGGGGGGGGAAAGAGGGGAGGGGGGGGGGGAATAGGCCAGCAGGGATTAATAGACTCATGTAGGTTAGAGGTCGATGAATGGCAACAAAAAAGGCCAGAGCAGATGCATTGAGGGCCAAGCAACCAAAGGTTAGGTACTCTTGTTATATGTTAGTCATTCTTGTAACGGCCATCAACAATGATTGGCCACCCACCCACCCCCACGTTTAAGATTCTCAGGTTTAAGATCTTGAGACCCTGGATTTTGGAATTTCAGGTTTAAGATCGGATCGCAGGGCTGGTTTGGGGCAAATCTTAGAGTAGGTACAAATGGCTGGTCAGTGGTGTGTGATATAGATTATGTACTCAGGTATACCGCATCAGGTTTAAGATCCTACAGCTCTCAACTTTAAGATTGTCAGCCCTGGATCTGATTTCAACCCAGCCCCATTGTTGCCTTGCGAAGCCGTAGATACCGACCTGCTTACCCCCACGGACCCTATATGTATCCGTGGGATCAGGAGCTGGCCGACATGTCCTACGTCAGCCAAGGGCTGGTTCATAAACCGCTTCGGCCGACACCCTTAGATCCACCCACGCATATAAGGTTTTCCACCCCTGGCCAAGCTACATTTTGGGGCCTCGCACCACCTGGAGGGAAACATGCTGCGGCATGCGCGCCAGGAACTGGTACAAGGTTGTGGCGAGAATGAATGTGGAGGGGTAATTGGACAGCAGGAAAGGAAGCGGGGTGAGAGGTGGTGGTGATGAAAGTCAGGGCTGGTGGATTCAAAAAACATGGGCCATCACATGCTGTGAGGAAACAGGCAACGTACCAGGTCGTTATAGAAGGTGGTGATGATGCCAGAAGTCCCGGCCTGCACCTCGGCGTCGAGGAACGTCATGGCCTCCTCAACCTGCCAGGGAGCAGACAAGCAAGCCAAGTGGGGGCGGACAAGCAAGCCCAGTGTTGGTACCGCCAAAAGATGAGGCCCCTTTCGCAAGTACTAGGACCACTTCGCGATTGCTAAGCCTGCTTTGGCAACGAGGGGATGGGTATTTGGGGACAACATCCCCCCCAAAGGACTCAACTTAAAGCCCCCCCGCCAACTTGGGATCACTAAATATGCCACGATTGCAGGTCTATAAATTGCAGGTTGCTAAACCCGTGGAAAGGGGGGAAGCGACTACCATCCCGCTCAGTACGTCTTCACCGGGGACCCCAAGGGATCCATGGGACCGGCTTATGGATTGCTGGGGTGGGTGGGTGGGTGGGTGGGTGGGTGGGTGGGTGGGTGGGTGGGTGGGTGGGTGGGTGGTTCAATAAGAATCGGGGGGCGGCATTTTTTCACTGCTCAGCGAAAGAAGGATCCAAGCTGGCGAGCCACGTGATCTTCCCATCACACGTCTGTTCATGGTTAGATTAAATTTGTTGCAACTGTCAGGAGCCACACAATTCTAGGAAACGGACAAAAGGATGCTCCAGTCGATACTACGGTTTCCAGACAGATCTAACACCCGGGCACGTTGCCGGATATTGAGTTTCATGCAAGTGTAAGTGATGAAGGAAAGCACGAGAATTCCTAGGCGAACAAACCTCGGGGGGTTCCAAAAGAGAACCCCAAGTACATTGGCGCCACAGGCACATCATATGCGCGGAGCATCTTTCCGGGATGTCCCATGCACGCAGCGTTCCGTGTCGAACCCACGCAATGAGGAGTGGATTCTAACAACGACAAAAAAAAAGCTTACCCTAAACAAGGAAAGCGGAACAAGCTCGTTTAGTTTGACACCGCGATCTTGGGCTGCCTGGCGGACCCCAGAAACTAGCTCTGCTCCAATCGTCGTTGTCGTCTCGCGATGATGCATCAAGAAGGTAAAAGACAGGTCATCCCGGTTTAAACATGGACAGAAATAATCAAGGTTACTGTCGTCGGCTCCTGCGGCCAATTTGATGCAAAGTACCAAACTTGCCGTGATAAGCCATCTACAGAGAGCCGCAACTCCCGAGTTCCTGGGTTTGCCGTCAGCCATTGGGGCATTAAGCGGCAGTTACGAGTTAGATCACGTCATTTTGTGGAAAATCCCATGGTGGTTGCCATGATGCCATGCTATTGCCAGAAGACTCAAGGGTGAGCCACCGGCGCATTACTCTACCATTAGCCTTTCGCAATAATTCAAAATGGTAAACTAATCAGCGAAGGATTAGCTACTACTATTCTTTGGTTTCATCTTTCTTGGAGCGCGCTATGGAGCATTCCAGCAGTGGACACGACCGCCGGTAATATTTTGTCCTCGTGAAAGCCACTGCACCACGTGAACTCATGGCCCGGCAAAAGCGGTTCGTATCGTGCGTGGGTAGGCCGGATATTGCGTACCGGTCAGGGCTATCATCCTCGACCAATGAACCTTTGATTCCGTACTACATGACGAGCATCTTCAATAAATGTTCGGTGCGGGTGAACTTGCACTACAAGTCAGTCAGTCAGTGAGTCAGTCATTTGGATCCCACGCCGCACATGGGCAGCAGATGAGCAGGATTGCAAGTACAATTCGGATCTGGGAAACGTGACCATGTCATAAAAAGTACCGAACCTTGACAGGGTGTAATTGGAGTTGTAATTGGTTTTTGACCAGTTAGTCAATCATCAGTCAGTCAGTCATGATCAGTTTAGTCGCACCCCCAGTTGGCACAAGCGCACGTTCCGCCAATCACCCTTGAATCCTTGATCATTCCGTCGCTGTCGTCACAGCTTCATCCAAATTTGCTGACACGTGGTGCTGGGTGATGACGCTGTTGAGTTGAGTTGAGTTGAGTTTATTCGCCGGTTGGTGATGACCGACCGACGGATGATGAGTCAGCTGCCCCGTCTGGCCGGTTGGGTTGAGTTGAGTGTATACCCTGGCCGGTAGGGATGGACCATGATGGGCATATACAGTTCAGTCATCATTCCTCATCATTCACGCCTTGTGGGTTCGAGGTTTTTCGGGGAAATGGGTATCAAGGAGACAACCAGCGCAGGCCAGAAATCGGGAGAATCCGGACCATGGTAGTAGCTCGAGCCTGCCGTTATCGTGTCCGCGTTTTCGAGTCGGCGTTCAGGATGATGAAAACGAATGGAGATGGAAATGTGTAGCCTTGTGCATTGACATTATGGCTGGCTTACGTGTAGAGCGACAGCTACTGAGATGACCTAGACGGTGGGGCCGGAAACAACATGCTTGATCAGGGCGTGTGTTTCGAGCGTAACTGGCCGGGATCGAGTGTCTAGTGGTGAGCACCATTGCTGCGATCGCTCTCCCACCATTTACGAGGAAATACCCGCAAATGGCGGAAAACCACTGAAAAGGTCTAGCTCAGTAGTCAGTCATTACGTTAGCCATGCCATGATTCCAAACGTCCAAGAACTGCACACGGTGCAAAGGCAAAAATCCGGAGGACAGCACTTTCAAATGTGCGGCGGGAACCAAAAGCCCGCGTATGCCAGAAAACATCGTGTTGTTGCAGCGACGCGATGATGTGGACAACGAATCCAGCGCCAAGCTCGGAACGGCCGCCAAGGAGATCTGGCCGGCATCACAGGGTTAAGTTCTGATGTGCGGAGATACTACGCGATCCAGCCGGTCCACGACCTGTTTGTAGAGCTTGTGCCAAGGGGCAGCACCGAACAGATGTGGGTGACGTTGCAAAAAACACCAGACTTGACGGAGCACAATGTCTCGGTCATAGTCTTTGACCAACAAACGATGCAAGAGTTCAACAAGAGTCGTGATGAAATCGACACGATAAGAACAAAGACGGGAAAAACGATGCAACTGACTAAGAACAACACCATATTTTGCTGTGTGGGAAAGGAGACTGTGAATATCGGGGTAGCGAATAAAAGGAATTTGCTGATATTTAGGATCCTTGCGCTTATCATAGACATGCAGCCGTACGCCAGCCCTTCTTGTTATGGGTAATGTTAAGATCGAGGTAATTGCAACTAGTATCCTCCGACGTGAGCTGAGGGACGCTTGCGGGTAGATGCCAGGCAGACCAGCGGTGATATACAAATGGGTTGCGAAATCAGGGTTGTCGAAAGCAATGACATCATCAATGTATCGACATGTGTGGATAAAATGCCAGCTGATGAGAACATCATCATTTGAGGCAATGAGATTGTCCATGAATGCAAGCTCATAAGTGTATAAATAGAGGTTTGCAATTAAGGAGCCCGGCACAATTAGTGCCCATGGGGATGCCGATAGCTTGTTGGTATACATTGCCCGCAAAACAAATGAAGGCCTGTGTTATTAACAAGATAGGAGATCCAATGAACAAGGTCCGCAGCCTTCGTGAATTATAAGTATCCGGCACGATAGCACCTGCCGCAATCCCTGAGAGCCACGTTGCCGTGGGCTTGGTCTGAGAAACACGCACGTGCAGGTGGTTGCGCCCGTGAGGCCTACTACGTGCATACAGACGAGTAAGGAGGCTATCTAAACGAGCTTTCAAATCGTGCAAATCTAGTGTGGTATATAGAGTGGTGAAATCATAGGTGGCTATGGGCATAGGTATACGCTTCTCTACTACTGTCTTAGAACGGCTAAGGGCGGCAAGGCGTAGGCATACTTGGGCTGAGTCTATGACGATCCAACTACCAGCGCATTCATACCCGGCATTCGACAGCACCTCCACCCATAATGCATTGGCTTGAACGGGGAGAAGAGCATTCAAAGCATGGCAGATGAGTTTCGATAGAGGCATCAGTGGGGTGGAATGCGACGCAGCAATGGTATATTTCTTTTGTTGTCTCCTTGATATTTATTATCCCATTATAGACCAGGGATGTAAAAAGGGGAATGAGTATCTGCAAATCCTAAATGAAGGTAGTCACACACCAGTGTGAATGTGACGGACGGATCTGCCGAGGTGAACTGGCCTCTAGTAATATAGGGCGCATCATATCAGTGTGACCAGGGAAGCCAGTGAACCTTTGTCATATCGCCTTGGGGCATCATGGTACTAAATACCTGGCCCATTAAAAAAAAAAAAATTAAATTATAACATGACTCCGTTAATGGGAGATCATCTAGCACATACTCCCTTGCTGGATGGATGGAGCTGGTGGGCGAAGCCGCGAAACCGAACTAATCTAACTCTAAGCTAATCTAATCTAGAAAACCCTAGCTACTCTACTCAGCAAAGCGCCCCTTCCTCTTGGGGGGAGGGGGCTTGCCCACGTACACTGACAGGGGCGAGCGTGTCGGTGAGCCTGGACAATCGTCTTCCAATCCGTCGGTGAGCCTGGACAATCGTCTCTTCTTGTTCTGCATATTAGCAGTCCAAGCAAGAGAGAGGGAGTGAATGCGATGTTCAAACGGGGCTGGGACCACTATAGGTCAGCCAACAACTCAGTGCTGTGGGTAGGTCATGACATGTTTACCTACCCGTTTAGGAATGTCCTTGGGGCCAGGCCAGGTCAGGACATGCAGTGCCGCCCTGGCTGGCCAAGCCGCTGGGGGCCGGCCAGACCGATCGAGGTCGGTGTGTATCTGACTGGTGCGAGCAAGATGGCCCATTAGACCATGAAAAATTTCCAGAGGGCTGGGTTTGTCATTATTGGGCCCTAGGTCAACGTTCGTGGAGCTAGCATGCAGAGCACAGACGCCTCTCGCCCTATGCATCAAAAGGACGTGTTGTACATCAGTGGCCCTGCGGTCCACGAGCGAGATGGTGGTTTACTACCGCCAGGGCGGTAATCAGCTTGCTGACCCAATTGTTGTAGCCGGGCGGCAGTGTATTCGGTTCCCCATCGGGCCGGGCACGGCCAGGATGGCGTTGATGGTTACTACGTACGTAACAACCAATATCATTGTCGTAACCGGCCCAATCTGCGGTATACTCAAAGATACATTTTTCTGGGTTCTGACGTCCGGCCCCTTGGTTAGACCCCCCTAATTGGTTAGACCCAACCAAATTTCACAGGGTCCAGAGGCAGTAAATCGAGCACTCGAGCAGTGTGTTGCCCACGTGCAGCCATGCGTTGGATTGCCATGCGTCCAGGCATAGTTGCATGTCTCGCTTCATGTAACGCTCGCAAACGGGGTTTGACTGAGGTTTTGACCTGAGGTTTTGAGGGGTCAACCCAACTTAAGGCGTGAACCCTTAAGGCGTGAATGACTCTACTAAATTGTACGAATTTGAAATAAAGATACTCTACTCTAGAACATACTATTTTGAACTACTTTGAATTACTCAGAATGCCAAAATCCTATTCGACCCTTGGAACTTAATAAGGCGTGAACCCAACTTTAAGGCGTGAATGACTGTATTTAGTCAGGGTCGAAATACTGCCCATTATATACAGCCAGTGAGTCTAGTATTCCATGCACCACTGAGTAATATCTAGGCTACTTTGGTTGGTACCAAAATGACCCTATTCATCCCCGAAACATACCCAGCCAAATGCCCATCTAGACGGCTAGGGGCGGCTCGCCTGTCTGATGAGTGCAGACTGCAGACTAGTCGGCCGACGTACTGCCGAGTGCGGGGTGCCGACAATTATGCCACTCAACTGGCCAACTGAAGTGCCAACTAGTCATAAGTCATGACATGAGAGGGCCGCCTGTCATTACCCCGTGATGACACGTGGCATATATACTGCAGTACATGTGTATTTTGGATCCAAAATACTGCAGTCTAAATACTGTATAGGGTCTAAATATACTTATGAAGTGAGACAACTATGCCTGGACGCATGGCGATCCAACGCCGTGGAAGGACTAGGGTAGTTGTCTGAGAGGAAAGACGCGAAGGCCGCGGGATCGAGCCGGGTGGCTATCTCTAGGAAGACCTGCATGGAGGGAGACAGAGGGTATAACAAGAAATCATGGTTGATAGGGAAAACACACACACACATGCACACACCACCAACAATAACAAAAAAAAAACAGCCAAAACTAAGAAGGAAAAGAGGGAACGCATACACACATACACGAAGGGGCTAAAAGAAAAATTGTAAGGAGTATACATTACAAAGGGAAAAGGAAAAAGGAAAAGCAAGAAAGAAATGAGAAAAGAAAATGTAAATGGTAACAATACGAACAATAAAAAAATTAAGACAAACTAAAGAGTAATAATAATTATAACAAAAACAAAAATGGAATAAAGAAAGAGGCCATTGCTAGGATGTGGTGAGGCATGCACAGGCGATGTTGGAGTACGGGTCAGGAGTTCGATCTTTCAGCGAGTTTTACCGAGTTGGCCCAATGTCGGTCCCTTCTGGCCGGGATCGAGTGCTGCGGTATACAGCCTGATGATGAGTTGATGACTGTGTGGCGTCTGCCGTGGCACCACCCGCATTCCTACCACAGCTATATAGGCCGGTTACTACCGGCAGTCATTCACTTGGAGCAGGCTTGGAGGCGATTTTTGAGGGGTCAACCAGGGGACGCGGCGCGCCGAATTTTTTCCGCGCCAAAAAATTCGCGGTACCAGCCGTACCGTGAAAGTGGGTGCACGGTGCGCGCACCCCTTGCGGAAGTGGCCATGGCGACTGCGTTTAGGCGAAACTAGCGATTGATGTAAGGCTAGAGAAATGCCAAAAAAATGCTCGAATGTTGAAGACGATGTCATAATGATGTTGGTTTTTTGCGGCAAGTAGCTGATTTACAATATCGCTGCTTTCTTTTACTGCCATCTGCATGGGGGGTAAACTGCATTTTTTCGTCGCGCGGAATAAAATAGAATTCGTGATAGCGGCAGTAAATTCGCAGTTTTGGGGGGCTTTTTGACCGCGAAGGATGAATTCGTATAGGTAGCATTGACTTCCAAACCGAACTGGTGCTTTTTGCTACATTTTCGGCCATTCTCGGTAAGTAATTCTTCCGGCCTCCGCAGTGCATGTCGGAACCTTCCATGGAAGAACGGCCGTTGTTGCGCGCCTGGGCGAGGGATCTGCGAAGGCAAGGTATAGATTTGTCGCGAATGTTCTGTGCTATCAGTTAATTAATTAATAAGCACGTGACTGCGTCACGTGGGTGCCAATACAGAGTAAAGGAACCTTCAACCCTATATACACAGTGAGAAGGAGGGAGGGCGCCCTAGCTTCTCTCACTGCCGCAGGTGGGCAGGCCACAGAGCGCTCTCTCCACGGCATGGTGCCGGGGCGCAACACTGTGGGTGCAATACAACCAGTGCAATACCATAGGTAGGCTGACGCATAGCTTATGCTACAAATGTGAGGTGGGCTCAAGACGTCGGCTAATTAAGGCGCAAGCTGATGGCCACAAGGTGCCAGAGCTAATTGAAGGTACTATAACGCTGTGCGCTAATATCGTTTCAAGTGCTGTAATGCCTAAGCTATCCCATCATCGATTGCCCCCATCTAGACAACTAGCTGGAGTGCTCTATCCCGGGGAAGCCCGGGGGGGCTTCCACAGTTTCTTGTTGACGTAGAGGTCCCCGCCCCGCCAGTACACTTGGGGCTTCTCGGGGTTGGTCTTGTGGCGGATGTAGTCGGGCCACTGATCGCGGCGTTGCTGCTGCTGGGCTGGCGTCAGGTCGTCGTCAAGCGACCAGGAGGTGTCCACCAGCTTCTTGCGGCGAGAGAGGAACCGAACTCGGGCTGTGATGTCGCTGAAGGTGAGGACCACTGGAGGGGGCCCAGCCTTGGCCCGTGGATGGGGCAGGCGGTAGGCGCCCTGCAGTATCGCACCTGGCAGCTGCATGCGCGCCAAGAGCTGTTTCTTCAGCTCGTCGAGAAGAGAGTCTGGGGTCTCCTCCGGCAGCATGTCGAAGCGCCTGAGGATGACCCGGCAGCGGCGACGGTCGCGGTCAGCGGCCTCGCGGCGCGTGTCTTCCAGCTCCTGGAGCTTGGTGGTGATGGCGGTCGTGGTAGAGGATGCCTGGCTCTTGAGCAGGTCCGCCCAGGAGGCGCGAGTCGAGGGGTCATCACTAGCCCTACCAGCAGGTTGGGCGGCGATGGTGGCCGTTCGCTCGGCGATCTCGGGGACCTGCGTGGCCAGGGCGTCTACCTTGGCGGCAACTGCCTCAAGTTTCACGGTGCCTTGGCCGACTCGGCCTTCCACCTGGTTAAGGCGGGTGGTATCAGTTCTTTCTTCTATTAGCTCATCGTTCGAAGTTTTTTTCGTTCTTTTTGGGCAGTTTCCGCCAGCTAGCTCGCCGTTGCTTGCCGTGGTGTTGTCGAATACCTGGCAGCTTTAGATTGTTTCGTTGATGTCGTGGTCAAGGCCGCTTCAGTCGAAGCCTATTGCTTCTCGGGAAGGTTTAAGGTATTTCATGAAACGTGTTCTGGCAAGGATGTTGTGCGTAGTATGGAAGCTTCTAGTTGTGTGAGAGTGACGCACCCTCTCATCACAGCGGCATCACAGCGCTCATACGCTGGAGGCCCGCCAATGGTTTCTTTCCATTTTATCGTGCAGGGGAGGAAGTGTTTTATTGACAATCATGTTGGAGGTATTGCATTTGTGTGACTGCATGTAGATAGCTGCCACCATCGGTTTATTTGAGCTTTCCCGTGATATGATGATGTGAAAAGACTGCAATGTGCTGAGCCAACCATGGTTGACATGGTTGACTGCATGCAAGCTTTGTATGCCATGATCTCCTTGGTTTCTTGCCCTCCATCGTTCCCGTTTGTTGCCCATCTCAGGTAGGGCAGTTAAGGAGTCGCTGCAGTGTTGATTAGCTTGGTTGGCATAAACCTTAACACTCTAACCTTGGAGAAACATAGAAAATGCTGATTAGGCATTCTACTGCCATCATCATTATTGCTATTCACATGCTTATAAGTCTGGCCATGCTCAAGGGACGGTGAAGGGGTATGAGGTGTGTGGCCACCCATTTGTATTTCATAACATATTCAGCATGTATTTGATGCATGTTGGATGGCATGCAAAGTGTAATTGTGTTTACTTGGTAATACTGAGTGGTCCCTAGCGCCTTGTCAGGTGGTCGTCTAGGAAACCCATCAGTGCGTGCCACAGTGACCCCCGACCTTGAGCATGTGTCGTCATCAGTGAGCAAGAGTTAGAGGTGCTTTTGGTCATAGATTTGCTGAGTTCTTGGCATGAAGTTTACAAGGTAACCTTGGGTTGAGTATAGTGTATGCTCTCTTGGCATGTATGCCTAGCGATCGTGTTGCTATGCTTGCGCTGGCAAGGTTGGCCATGCCGAGGGCAGGTGAGGGCAGATGAGGTGCCTAGGCGTTTGCTTATGTTTTGTGATCGAGTAGGGCATGCTTTCAGGCTTTTTGGATGGAAAACATCATGCCTAAGTGGCCTTGTACAAAGAAAAACCTTCTTTAGCGGTCGTGAGAGTGGCATCTGCCAAACGCAATAACTTGAGCTAGGGTTGTCCGATTGACCTCAAACTTGGACCGTGGCTTGGACCACCCGTGCAAAATTTGAATAGTGTTTTTTGGCTTGATTCGACAAGTTTATGAATTGTTTTATATTTTGAAGTAAAAAATTGCGTTTTTGGCGCCGCGGGCTATTTTTTGAACGGCGGTGTCCATATGCCCCATGTAAGTTGCTGTTTGCGATGTGCCAGGACGTTACTACGTGGCTTGTGCTTTTTGGGTCAACCTGTTTTGTGGATTGGCTGGGGCATAACCAGCCCTAGTTAGCGTCTTTTGCTATTTATAGCGCATTATTGGCGTATATATGGGGGTAGTACCCCCAAGAAGTGCATGGACAACTCACTAGAGATGTTATTTAGTGCCCCCAATCATAACTTATATTGTGCAAATGAATTTCAAGTGATATTAGCATATGTCAATTTTAATAAGGGTTTTGATGTGAATGACTCTACTAAATTGTACTAAGTTTGAACTAATTTAATTATATAATTGAACTAAAGTTACTGAAACATACTATTTTGAACTACTTTTAACTATACTTTAAACTGAGCATGCCAAAATCCTATGCATGCGACCCAACGTAATGCGTGAGCACAACTTAAGCCAACCCAACTTCAACTAGGCGGCGGAGCCGCACCCGCCGGCCGGGCCTCATATTTAACATCCGCACGATCGAGGTAGATATCGAAGCCACCCGGGATTAGTATCGAATTAGTAATTCGATGCGGCATTAGAGACCTAGATAAGGAGCCGCCTAAGATTTTGCCCCACGCGCAAAGGTTTGAAGTTGCCGAATAGCTTTAAATAACAATTACTTTTTGTGCGTCGGCGCTAAGTTGACGCACATCCTGCGCAGGATGTGCGTCAGCTCATTGGCGTCGATGCACAAAAAGTAATAGCTAAAAGCTATTTAACTGGTGGCCAACACCAGAATCAGAATTGGTACTTGTACTTGCACACTGTCCTCCTGACGGACGGTGGTGCTCATCGCCGATGGTCCCGGTCCTTTTCCCCCCACGCGAACATCCAGTCTGAGGATGCGGGTCCGGCACGGCTTTCTACTCACCCCAACCAGTGACGGACCTGGTCAACATCGTGGTTCTAGACTTTGAGGGAGGCAGACGGCGCTTGCTTAGTATAGTGACGTTTCTGTGGCTCCAGCGGCCCTTGGTTGGAGCTCTTAGCCATGAGTGTGGTTGGTACATCCCGGGCGGCCGGCGGGCTACACGGCCGGCGGATCTAGCTGAGCGGGCCAAGCTCACGTACGGCCTATGGCGACGTCGCGCACCATCGCACGTGTCCCTTTGTCTTGGAGGAGTTCAGGGGCCATGGGGACCCTGACCGCCGGCTTCTTTATTAACTGACCGCCGGAGCTGGAGTGTTGCCGGCTCCGGGAGGACCGCCTGCACCTGGAGGGCCAGCGGGCCCCTTGGTCGGCGCGGACATTGATCTGGTTGGACGGGCTCAGACTGGCGCCAACGCCTTTCGGTAGCGCTTATTAATTACCCGGGCTATGGCTTACAATTGACGTCCTGCTCCACCACACGCGCGGGCTGACTTTTTCATTTTTTTGCGGCGCGGCACGGTTAAATTAGGCCGTTCTACTTCGTTCCACGTGGTGGAGTGTCCCATGCCGGCTTGTAGTTATTTTGTAGTTGTATCTCTTGTTTAGAGCGGCTTTGGGTGTCAGTGCATGTTTGGGTGTCATCACTCTGATGTAAGTATAATCATCATATATGTCCACAGCTGGTCTAAAATATTATGGGCCTCAAGTACGTACTAGGCCTCGAGCTGATCTTGCCTCACACAAACTAACAAATAATGCGGGGAAGGCACGACTGGCACGTAACAAACTGCGTTAGTTAGGCCGTAAATTTGGCGGTGCGTCCGTTTGATTTGATTAAGCCTATGTGAAGTTATTAGAGCCTTTCCATCGGGAATGACCTGGTTCTGTCATGCTGTCGGTTGTACGGTACTATACTGGTCAGTTCGGTACCGTGGCGCCGCGCTGCATACTTTATGGCTGGGCCATTGGCGTCAGGTTATCATTAGTTGAGATTTAGTGGTCCTGCGTGTTTCTTGTGCGCGAGGGCCGAGGTCGGCCCGAGCCTGCACGCACGTTGGTAGTCATTTAGGCTTCGTCCTACCCCTTGTTGAAACACTCGGCGTGTGTTATTATTATGGAATCGTAACAGTACATTGAGCTGGGGTCATGGTTTGTTTAGTTTATTGCTTCCTGTTTCTGTCCTGAGCTGTCAGATTCGGCACATAAATTTGGCTATTCGTATATTCCAGCATTGAGATCTGAGTCGGCTCATAGGTCTTTCGCAACATGCACAAGGTAGCTCCTCATGCGGCTTGACCAGTTTAGGACCCATTAGGTGTGGAGGCCGTAAGTAAGTATTTCAAGTATTTGCGTGTCATGCGCATGGGCATGCCACGTGGAGGCCGTATTGGATAGGTAGAGGCCGAGGTGGCAGGGGAAGTAAGTAAGTAAGTACTTGCGTGTCATGCGCAAAGGCCTGCCACGGAGTACTATGCTAATCTCATTAGAAAAATAATTACACAAAAGTTTAAACAAATATCGTCTGCATCATCCCCCAACCACTAGATGCATGGGGATGTAATCCTCATCCGAGCTGTCCTCTACTGTCATGGCAGATGAGGCGGTAGTGTAGCGGCTATCCTCAGGACCAATAACCTCCACCTGCGGACTTCTACCCTGGCTATAGCAACGGGCCGCGGGGCCCGTGGGGAGATAACAGGAGCATACCCCTCAGGAAGGTGCTTATCGCAGATGGCAGCCCATTTCTCCTTGTCAATCATGCTGGCGCGGAGTACGGATAGTCCCAGAAGCCCTGCATCTTCAAGCAGTTGTGTCACATATAGGTCCGGGTCGCGCCGCGCCCACGGTGTCCGGCGCGCGCAAGTTTGCCAGTGGGTTGCGATGGGACAATTAGGGGACCCTGCCATGCATAGGAGGAGGTGGCAGGGGACAAACACGGCGTAACACATGGTCTTGAATTCCAGTCGTAAATTCAACAAATTTACAAGTAACTGTGTCACGTGAGCATAATGTAACGAGCCGCACCAGCGATTCCGAATTAAGATCCTAGTCTAGCCCGAGTTACGCCTGAGTGCCGGCCCGGAATCTGCTATCCGCGAGGATTACGGGAATTCATGTAGCCCAGAATTCTAGCTAGTGCATGGGCGGAAATACTAGCTAGCTAGGCCCAAAATGCACAACTAGATAAATTATGCAATTACATGGAATGCACAAAGGGCATTAGTGCAGCCCAGATATGACCCCTGGCTATTTGGCAGACGTCGGAGTTTCACTCCAAGTCGATTTCATTCCAAACCAAAGATGCTGAAGCCATTGCCACCTAAAACATTTGTCCTAGGCTGTGCGATGCCAGCGGGCCAGCAGACTGTGGGCCGGACCTCTAGCGCCGCAACCCCTACGCTATATTAGCCGTAGATTTACACGTGGCATTCGCCAGTCTGCGGGCATCCCGGTAGTAACCTGGTAGTCTCGGGTACAGACCAGTAACACACCAACAAACCCGAGCAAAGTCACGGGTACAGTACATGGGCTGACTGTTGGAATATAACTCGGCCAAGTTCCCCAATCTATAATAGCTATCGAAAGTCTCAAACAATACTATGCCGATCCGTGTCGATCGTCAGGTCGTCCCCGCAGTCGGGAAGCCAACCATGCCGAGCAGCTTGAAGCGGCCTGAAGTATAGGGAATAGTACTTAGACCTCGGTGTCGTCTAAGAGGCGGAGTGTGGGCAGGGGCCCGGCCATGCCGAGAGCCAGGGCATCCGGCCTCCGTTTTGCGGCTGATTTCTAGACTAACCGCCCAAGCTTCGACGCCAGGCAGTCCAGCCAAAGTTGGGCAGACTCTGGCAGTTAACGTAAAGGATTTACGTTAGATGGATAGAGATTGTTACGCTCTTTCCAACGGCACCTTGAACGCCTCATTTGGTTAAGGAACGTAAAAGTTATGACGTTTCCTAGGCTGTGCCGACAGTACCCGGCGCGCCACTGTGGGCGCGTACGGACACAGGATGTACAAGTGTCACTTTGATAGTCCGCAGGACGTTGACAGGACTTGTACAGGACTTGATGGTCAATTGATAGGTAGGCGTGCTGTAGCGCGCCAGGACCTATGAGACAATTGATGCTGACTAGTGTACGGATAGGTCCACAGGACTAGCCGTATGGACAATTGATAGATCTGCGCGCCAAAGGCGTGCCAGAGTCTGTGTAATCAATTGATTGACAGTTCAGCTGTGACAGTGCAGCTGAATACTTGGACGCGTCCCTAGCAAGCTATATGAGTGACTTGGTCACACCGGGACGCTAGTTCTTGCGTGCACGTTCTCTTGGCACTGCGACCCTGTCGTCTGTGCTGCGTGCAGTCTTGGAAGTGACGTGACTTACGTCTGTGTTTCCTTGTTATTAATAAAGGCAACTTCCTGCAAGAACCATGGCGGAATTCGTGGCATTCTCACCCTCACAACTCGTATTACACGCTCTGTTAAAAAGATGCCAAATTCTGAAGAATTCCGGATTCCCGATGACGAGGAAATAGCCGCTCCGCCGGCTGGTCCTTCGTCAAGACCGACTGCGCCGTCGTGGCAGCAATTGCTCGACGAAGTTACGATCTCGCTCGACGAGCTTCATCGTCAACAGCGCGCAGCTCATCCATTGCTCGGGGATAACCCCGAGGACCCCGATTTGCCAGCACTGGTGCCGGCAATCCGCAACCTGTTGGACCAGATTCGAAACATTTTATCGACATTTACGGTCCAGGTGCGGGGAGGTTTGCGGTCGGTGACCGAAGTCACGACTGCCATTGAGGAGTTGGACAACGTCCTCTCTTCACTCACCGGTTACCAGAGAAACCTGCAAAACTGGGCATCGCTACGCACGGGGGGCGCGCCGGCGGTGTCAACAAATTTGTTTCAAGATCTTGCGCTGCTATCGCTGCTCACTCGCGGCGTACGCAGTCGTGAGCGCCAGGTTTTAATTAACCTGGTGGCATTTCTCGCATCTGTGCGAGAGTGGATTCCCGCGGGGTGGGAATTGTTGACGATCTTTACACATCCTCTGCGCCTCGTCGCGCGTCGGCGCGTCGCAACTTACGCGGCGGGGAGCACACCGGTTTTAATACATACCGGTGCAGGTCCGGAGCTGGATATGGAGGATCGTGAGTTCGTATACACGTACTGCGACTTCAGGGGCCTTGACTACTAGTCGGCCTAATTTTCTTTTGCAGTACTCGTCGACATTTTTTTGTCGAATTTTCAGCGGCAATTCGCGGGGGCGGCAGCGACACCGGCGCAGGCGGCAGTGGCGACACAAATTTTGTACATATTTTCTGCTGCTTTGCTAAGGTGTTCTTTGAATAGCTTGTAGTGCAGGATGGCTGAGGGACGCCGTAGCAAGGGCCAGCCAGTGGGAATAATAATGGGGGTGCTGGTAGTGGAACCGCTCACGTAGATGACGTGGGGTTACCGGAGAGATTACCAACCTTCCTCACAATAATAATAATGCACAAGCTGTTCATGGCTTTGATCTCACCACACAGGGTCTTTTAATTGTCAATCAGCTGCAGCCTGTAACCTCAGACTCCAAGCCTAAGCAGGCTGAAGAGTTTGTGGAAGGATTGGAAGGGTTCCCTAGCTTGTACGGTGGTACAAATTACTATCAAATCTGGATAGGAAGTAGCACTTTTGGCAAGTGTACTGACCAGATTAAGGACCTGACCAGGGAGTGCAAGAAGGCCAATAAGGCCTGGGCACTGTACGTAGCTGAGCTGAAGGAGCTGCTGGAAGACCAACGCAAGAAGGTCGGCATCCATTGGCAGGACAAGTATCAAGGGTGGGAGGTCAAGGGGGACCTGATCCAGAACTTTCTCAACTATTGTAAGATGGTTGAGGAGGGCAGGGCTCACGGCTTTAATGTCGCTGATAACATAGCCCTAACCAACTGGCTCAAGGTTTCTGGGCTGGATAAGGCGACACGTGGCTCCTTAAAAGTCATGTGTGCCCCACACTCTACCCTGAAGGCCTACAAGGTCATCATTAAACAAGCACTCGAGGCAGAGGAGCTGTTTGAGGGTGGAGTGCCAGCAGTGAAGGCTACCCAGGCAGGCGGGCGTACCCAGGGTGGCTCCAAGACGTCTGAGGCTGACCGAAGCCAAGGAGGGCGTAGGGGCAACCATAACAAGCGCAAGGGAGATCATTCACCTGATTCTGACAGGAGGTCACACTCCAAGTCGGTGTTCAGGCGGGTGGGTGGTCAGCCCAAGCAGGGCAACGCGTCTGACAATGGGGGCAGTGGCCAGGGCAAGTCCAAGATACAATGCTACCTGTGCAAGGGGTGGGGGCACATCAAGAAGGAGTGTCCCAGCTTCAAGAAGTCCCAGGGCCAGGGCAGCAACAAGAATAACAACAACAACAAGAAGAAGAACAACAACAAGTCCCAGGCAGGCCAGCCTTCAAAGGGCAGTCAGCAAGAAGACAACAAGGAGCAGTGACTGTCTGAGGCAACCCCTACACACCTTAATTCACCCAAGGGGGAGGCCAGGTGCTCCAATGCAGATTTTATATCTGGGCAACAAGAGGGTGATCTCCAGGTTCAGTGTGGCCCCAGGTCACCTGGAGAGGTACAGGTTCCTATGAAGACGTCCTTGACAGCTGGTGCAGCTGTAAGAATGTCTGACCCCATGCATCCTCGTGCTGGGCACGAGGGTGGACCTCTCATTTTGAGAGAAACCAATGTACAACCACAGAGGGGTGTGAAGGCCTCTGGTGGTATGCATGTGGTCCCTGCTGGCGGTCCAGGTGTTGGGCATGAGCAGGGTGACTCAGGCTCTGAGTCAGAACAGGATGGAAGTCAGCATGGTGATGCTGGACAACCTGACAGCACAGTCCTGACTGTGCCAGGGACTGCTTCCTCTGTGTACCAGGAGTTGGGTGCCCGAATCCACAACATGTTTGGGCATGCCACTTCTCTGTCAAACAACTTTGCCTTCCGTATGGGCAGGGCACCCCTTCTTAAGGCGTGTCAGCAAGCTGCCTCACGGTGTAAGTGCCAGTTGTCCTCCAACAAGCCCAGGAAATCACATGCCAAAGCTCTACCTCAGAGCATTGGTGATCTGCAGTGTGATATCCAACACATCAGGGGCATGCAACTGTTGGTGTGCGTGGACAGGTACACGAAATACAAGGTGCTGGAGCATTTACCTTCTATGAAGAACAGGTACTTGCTGGCTGCCCTGCAGAATGTAAGAGCCAAGTTTCCTACCACAAGGATCCAGGTGGACATGCAGTTTCAGCATCTCAAGGGTGATCCTACCCTTCCTGAGTTGCTGGTTACACCTAGGGAGGCTCATGGGCAGCAGGGTGCTATCGAGAGGGCAATCCAGGAGGTCAAGAAATTGATCATCTCTGAAGACTGGGTACCCTTGTCTGCACCTGCACTTGTCAGGAGTGCATGGCTGAGGAACGTGGAGCAGCAGCTGAACAGCAGGGTTAACTTCTACTATGATGGAGTTGCTGTCAGCCCAATGGGTCTATATCATGGCCTGTGCCCACCACATGTGCTGGAGGGCTGGAAACATGCTGCACATGTCACCTTTGCCAAGCTGAGGGAGAAGGACCGGGGTTGGAAGATGCTGGAGCCACAAGTGGGTCAGAAGGTCCTAGCTTGGAAGGAACCTAGCCTTTATGGCAAACGTGGTAGCTGGAGTCCTGGGGTGGTTACCCAGGTTGATGAAGCTAGCCACGCATGCTTGGTCAGCATGGAGGACGAACCAAAGCATGTGCACCGGCTGAGTTGGTCATATGTCAAGCCTAACCTGATGAATGAGGGCAGTCAGGCACAAGGCTCACAGGATCTGCAGGATTTTCAGGTCCCAGGTGACATCACTGACGCAACGACCACATCTGTTGCAGGGGAATCTGTCAGCCCTGGCCAGGTTGCAGAGGTACTTGTTGAACAGGCTGCAAGGTCAACAGCTGGGGAGTCAACTGTCAAGCCCAAGGCACTAACCAAGCCCAGGGGGACAAGTTTGGCTGGATTGATTGGGGCTCTACAAAGGGCCAAGAAGCAGCCCAAGGTAGCCAAGCTCAGGTGGCATGGCAATCTGGGGCTGGACACTGCCTTAGAGGTAGACACTAATTCTCAGGTTTCCATCATTGGGACCAGGGCTGCAGCAGGGTACAGCATGTCTGAACCCAGCTATCAGTTTGTGTCTGACTTCAGTGGCGGGGTACACGTGAAGGTACTGGGTGAGGTATTCATTCCTATCCTTGGACAGGACACTGCTTTTTGTGTCTTGGAGGGCTATCAAGGACCTGCTCTTCTGGGGCAGAATTTCCTATGCCAGGATGGAGTAGTGATCACGTCCTCTCTCCTGACTAAGGAAGGGGCTGGTCAGGTCCCACTGATTAATTTCAGGACCACTCACCTATCACGTGCAGTAACCAGGTCGGTTAAGCGTGTGCAAGTGTGCCAGGGGCAGGAGCCCTTGGTTGATGACCTCATATTGCCAGCTGCTAGTCATCCAAGCAGTTTGGGCATTGGTCCTCACTCACTTGCTGGACACAGCCCTATCAACTACCAAGGCCTGGTGAAGCTCATGTCCTCTCCCATTATGTGTCCCCAGGTCACACTGGGTTTGATTAAATCTGGGGAGGACTGGATCTCCAAGAAATGCGTGGAACCTGTCAATGACCTGCCTCCTGCACGACGTCTACTCAAGCTCAAGTTTGTCATCAAGATGAAGGAGGTGGACGGGGTCAAGGTACCACATGTCAGGCCAGTGCTGAATGAGTTCAAGGGTACTGGTGAGTGCACTGCTGAGGAGTTGTATACCCCTGGCATGTTGCATGATACTTGGAGGCTGCTGCTGTGTGTATTTCTAGGCCTTCTCAACAAGGGCTTGGACTATGGCTCAGTGGTGGTAGACTTCAAGAGGGCATTTCTAGAGGGGGATGCAGATGTGGCACAGGAAAAGTGGGAGGGCAAGACGCCTTTCTATGTTAGGGTGCCTGCTGTATGGAAAAGGGACATCCACACGGAGTTCCTTAAAATCCTCAAGGGCCTGGAGGGCCTGAGGTCAAGTCCAATAATCTGGAGGGAGACTCTCAACCGTTTCCTGAAGGAACATTGCAACTTGAAGGTCTCTCCTGTAGACCCCTGTCTGTTTCTGGGGCAATGGGAAGGCCTGCCAGTGTATGCTTCGCTGCACGGGGATGACCTACATCTGATAGTGTTGAAAGAACTAATGGGTTTGCCTTCTACAATGCTTGTGATTGGAACCCAAATGTGCCTGTCCTTGCAGGTACAGGCTATGGAGGATGGAAGCAAAGAGACAGAGACTCAGTTTGAGGCAGAATGATAGTGAGGAGTACCTTTGGCAAGGCTCCTCAGTTGTTTTATTAACTCGAGGAAAAAACACAGGCAGCAAACTGGAATGACCTGATTGGCTGGCTAGGAATGTGCCTAGGAATATTCTCATGTAATACTCAGGCCACCAATCAGGTTAGGTCAGTGTACAGGCTACCAATCAGATCTAGACAAGAATAAATCTTATCTTGTAACTGCTGTACAGCCTTATCTTGTAACTGATGTACAGTCTTAACTTGTAACTGCTGCACAGTAATCTAACTATTTAATAAAAGATCTCTCTATGTGTGATCTGATGATGATGAAGTAAATCTGGCGTGAACATATCAGCGCCACATCTGACATGCACAGTGTACATGTCAATCAGTCAGCTGTCCTGTCATAGATTCTCATCTGACATGTCATAGGTCAGCTGACATAGACAGATTTGTCAGCTGCCTATAAGGATCCACTTGGCATAGGTACTAATCCCTGATTACTAAAACTGGCCACAACTTTCTCATTTGTAGGCCAAATCCAACGGGATAAAGAACAGTGGCTCCTGTACAAGAGCCTCTATCTATCTAGCCAGGTCAGGTGGGTACAAATACAAGGACCATGTCCTTGACACCCCCCTTACAACACATGACCTTGCTCTAGTGCTATCCTGTCAAGTATAACACTTAGAGGAAAAGCTCTCAGCCAGTCAAGCCTTGACCAAACATAGGACTCTAGAATTAAATTCAGTACTCACTATCAAGGTGACATTTGGGTACAACCTTGACACCCCCCTTACCCACATGGCACCAAACCAAAAATGGGATGCAACCCAGGCCAGTGGTAAGGATCAAACACTAACTGATCACGGGTAAGTGGGCGAAAAACATCCACCCCCCTCGCTAGCAAACACCGTGGTCAAAGTAGTCAAAAGACGATCTCCACGGAAACTGGAAACTGGAACTCCGGACCGGTGACGCGCCGAGTGTCCAACGAAAGCAGCAGGAAAGATTGCCGCATCGCCCAGCAACTAGCATGTGTTGCCAAGTCAAAAACTTCGTTGGGAAGATGCGCTTTGGATCACACCCCCCTCACTCTAGCGTCGCCTGAAAACATGAAGAAGCACACAAA
This sequence comes from Mesostigma viride, assembly GCA_009746045.1. NCBI lineage: Eukaryota > Viridiplantae > Streptophyta > Mesostigmatophyceae > Mesostigmatales > Mesostigmataceae > Mesostigma > Mesostigma viride. The sequence goes on along the minus strand of RPFO01000595.1, from coordinate 807,845 downwards.
ATGCTCTAACACAGGCAAACTCTTAGACAATGCAGGGGACATGATGTATGATTAACGCATAAAACATGTGATTAACGACATAAAGCATCCGACCTACGGCAGAGCACCAACGGTGAACAAGGAGCAGAACACGTAGTCCTGACACACCTTAATCACACAGGTAACTAACATAAACCGACATAGTCATGGATCTTAGCATTAGCCAACATGAACGAACTGAAAAGACAGCTCTGATTAACCAACGATAGTTGAAAGCGACTAAAAACGGGACATGAAGCGACGACAAAGTCAGGAGCACAAACGCAGGCTATGTACAAAAGACACAACCGCAAACTGCATGAACAAACCTAGCATGCAACGAGAAAGTATGCCCTAAGAATGGGCAACACACACGACATGAAATGAACGTGCAGATTGACCACAAAAAGGGTCAGCAAGAACGGAGACATGGCCAGCAAACCGGCGCTAGCCAAACGTACCAAGATTACAAAGAACTTGGAAAACATACCATTGCTGGTAGAAGAACGTCATGGGGACGATGAACACAGGTGGTCTAGAACTCAAATAACGCATCCCGACGAAGCGCTATGAAAAAGTCTAGCAGAAACAAAACAAGACTATGCGAGATGCATAAGGCCGGAAGGACCCCGCACCTAACAGCACAATAGACCACAAAATATTCGTGTCTAAAGCAATTTTTCACGAACGAAAAACAGTGGCGACTTGAGATCATAAGGGGTTAGTTAAGCTAGCTATCAAATTCCCAACGAACGTGACCATAGCGCATCCCCAAAAATCGCCATGAAAATAGCGGAAGCAGGGCTCCCGCACCGACCGCCTTAGTGCTCAAGGCAGCACTTGTGCCGGCAACTTGTTGGCTCAGCACAGTCCCAAATTGACAGGGACACGTGGCAGCCGACGACTCCAGCTCCAGGACTTGGCTCCAGGACTGGGCTTGGACTTGGTGCATCTGGTGGCCTCCCCTCACCAGGAATTCCCCCCGCAGCAAAATCCAAAATGCTGGCGCCCGAGACGCGCCACGCCAAACCCCCACTTGATTCTGGCCAGGGAGCGAAACCGTCACGCAGCAGGCTTGGTGACGTCTGCGTGTTGGCACTAGTAGGCCAAACGATGCCAGGCTGGGGAAGCTCTCCCAGCACGCCACGTAGGTTGACATCCATGGACAACGGCAAGCCAGGTGAGCTCGCCGCTGGAGGGGTCAGGGAAACTGGTGGAGCAGAGTCCACCTGATCTGGCACGAGAGGGCTATAAGTAGTACTGCCCGACGCAGAACTCCAGGAACCGTCCTCCCCGTGTGCCCCAACGACCGGTACTAAGCCGATCCCATTCCTTGCCGTCCCCACCACGCCAAAATCCTGCACAATTGCAGGTTTGTCAGCGGAAAAACCGCCCTTGCCGCCACACGACAGTGGCGACGACACCGGGCGCAGCAAAGCGCCTCGGGAAGAAGCCTGCAGCCCCAAAGGCCGCGAAAAGCCAGGCAGAAAGCCCAGCGTCTTGGACATGGCCGCCACTGGCAGGCCAGCGCTCCACAGCGACCCCAACGGCCGCACGGTCGTGGCCGCCAGCGCCGCCTTCTTGTTGAGAGCAGGTAACACGTAGACGTTGTCCCTCTGCTCCATCTTGTGCGCCTTGTTGTCCACCACAGCGATTTCCTGGTTGAAATCCAGCTTGTGGCCAGCCTTCACGAGCGCTCCAACAGAGAGCACCCGAACGGGCAGCTCGGGGACCAGAAGGGCTCCATCCAGTCGGAGCTCGCTCCCCGGCAAATGCACAGAAACTGTGCCAACTCCAGCAGCTTGCAGGTCGCCGCCTGATCCGACGATCTGCCTGTTGTGGGGGATAAGTGACACGAAGTCAGAACGGCACGGGGACATGTGGCTGCTCGCAGCCGAGTCCAGCACCCAGTTGAGTTTGTCGCCCGTATACTGCGTGAGAGCAGCAGCCTCCAGCGGCGTCGACGGCGACTCCTCGGCGATGGTGACCATGCAGAAGCCAGGCGGCAGTTCAGCCGCCTCCTGAGTTGCGTTGGCAGCGGATCCAGCAGGTGCGTTGCGTCCCTTGCTCTGGTTCCCTCGGTTGCCGCCCTTGCCCCCCCTGTGCTGGTTGGGGTACCAGCGTGGGGCCTTCTCAGGATGCTCCTTCCAGCAGTCTTTGTCCTTGTGATTTGACAGGCCACAGTGACTGCATTTCTTGGTCCCCCCGTTCCCCTTGCTGTTGGTGTGGTAGGCCTGGCCAGTGCCAGCACTCTCCTTTTTCACCACAGCACGTCCCCCCTTGAGCAGATCCTCCGCCTCCATGAGTGCCCTCTTCACCACAGGTAGTGGGTCCTCCTCGTTGAACCTTACAGACACCAGCGCAGGGCGGTACTCGTCTGTCAGTGCTCCCAGTAGAATGGCAGCAAAATCACGGTCCTGGATGACTCCCCCTGCAGCCTGGTAGTCAGCACGTAGAAGCTCCGCCCTCCTCACAAGCTGTTGCATGGTCTCGTTAGGAAGCTTCTGTAGGCGGTGCAGCTTGCTCCTCAGCTCAAACCTGTGACTCTTGGTTAGCCTGGTTTGCTCATAGTTCTCCATGAGACACTGCCATGCTTGGCTACCAGTTTTGTTGGCCACAGTGGCCATGAGGCGTGCAGCTTCACCTGTTAGACAGGTGAGCAAAGCTGCCCACAGGGCCTTATCAGCCCTGTCATTCTCCTCAGTGCCCAGCAGGACAGCATCCAAATTGAAAAGACTGACAACAGCCAAAAACAGATTCTTCCACTCCTCCCACTTGCTGTAATCATCACCAGCTGCACCAACAAATTTCTTGCAGCTCTTGGCAACTGTTGAAACAAGAGAGGTGTAGTCAGGCTGTCTGGTAGCAGTTTGGGTGTCTTGATCCTCCATGGTTGATCTGGGTCTGGGTGTTGTCTCTGGGGTAGTCAGATGAATGTCTCTGCTCCTCAAATGCAGGGTAGGCATCAAACCTCCGATACCATGTTGAAAGAACTAATGGGTTTGCCTTCTACAATGCTTGTGATTGGAACCCAAATGTGCCTGTCCTTGCAGGTACAGGCTATGGAGGATGGAAGCAAAGAGACAGAGACTCAGTTTGAGGCAGAATGATAGTGAGGAGTACCTTTGGCAAGGCTCCTCAGTTGTTTTATTAACTCGAGGAAAAAACACAGGCAGCAAACTGGAATGACCTGATTGGCTGGCTAGGAATGTGCCTAGGAATATTCTCATGTAATACTCAGGCCACCAATCAGGTTAGGTCAGTGTACAGGCTACCAATCAGATCTAGACAAGAATAAATCTTATCTTGTAACTGCTGTACAGCCTTATCTTGTAACTGATGTACAGTCTTAACTTGTAACTGCTGCACAGTAATCTAACTATTTAATAAAAGATCTCTCTATGTGTGATCTGATGATGATGAAGTAAATCTGGCGTGAACATATCAGCGCCACATCTGACATGCACAGTGTACATGTCAATCAGTCAGCTGTCCTGTCATAGATTCTCATCTGACATGTCATAGGTCAGCTGACATAGACAGATTTGTCAGCTGCCTATAAGGATCCACTTGGCATAGGTACTAATCCCTGATTACTAAAACTGGCCACAACTTTCTCATTTGTAGGCCAAATCCAACGGGATAAAGAACAGTGGCTCCTGTACAAGAGCCTCTATCTATCTAGCCAGGTCAGGTGGGTACAAATACAAGGACCATGTCCTTGACAGATAGCTCCCACGTCGTGGCTTAAGGAGCTGATCTCCATCATTAAGTCCAAGTTTCCTCTGGGTAGGGAGCAATGGCAGGTGGAGAATGAGCCTCTGCTGTTTGTGGGCATGGAGGCCACACTGGTGAAGAAGGGGGGGAGTGGCGTATGCTGCTGGTGGGGGGCAATGATTATCAAGAGACCCTCATTAGCAAGCTTCCTCCAACCATCACACAGGCACTGTGTCCCATGGTGAGGGGCATGGTTGCTTGGGTGGCAGGCATTTCCAGGCCAGATCTTATGGTCATAGCCAGGTTGCCTGATGACATGCTGGTGGAGCTAGGGTCTGCCAAGGTGGCTGATCAGGTCAGGGCTTCATCTGGCATTCTGTTGTCTGCAGTGGATTTATCACAACCCATTTGCATGGAGCTGTATGTGGATAGCTCAATGGACAGCAGGCAGGTCTCCAAGGTCAGGGGCAGGGCTGCAGGGCTCTTTGTGCTCAGACAGGAAGGCCTGGGGAGTTTGGTGAGCTGGTTTAGTCGCCTGCACAAACGGGTGGCTGTCAGCAGTGATGTGGCAGAATGCAGGGCTATTTGTGAAGGCATTCACACAAGCCTTTATCTGAAGGAGTTGCTTCATCAGATGACTTCTAACACTCCTTGGCCACTTCAGGTTACCACTCTTCTAAAAACAGACTCCATGGGGATGGTGCAGTTTGTGCACAGGCAGATGGCCAGAAGTAGGGACTTGGATTATCTCCTTCTTAAGGAATTGTCCTCCTTGGCCAATATTGAGCATATCCCTGGGGTTGACAATCCTGCTGATGCTTTGACCAAGCTAGTGCAGAAGGCAGCAGTGCAATACAAGGTTCTTCAGTCTCTGATGGACCCATCTCAGCAAGCTGTCTAAGCTGGGGCCTGGTTATAGGGCATTGGAGAGCAGATTGTGTGGTAGTGTCAGCATTGTGACTGGCATAATACCTGTATCTTAGTCTGTACTAAGGCTCATGGACCATGGTACACTCACTCTGATTTTAATCAGGTACAGCCAGGTTTTGGCTGGGGTTCATGCTGTTGACTACACAAGGTTGACAGGTCCATTACAGACCATGTATTCTATTTTAAAAGAAATGTATATTTGTACATACTTCTCACAATGGTCTGGGAACCTTTATTCTGGGGTTTATAGGGCGGGGTTCGATTCCCTGGTATTATGTTTCTACAAGCTGGCCTGTTCAGGTGTTTGCCTGTTCAGACTTCCCTAGTTCCCCAGGGCAGGATTTAATTGTTGCCTATGTGTTTTCATTTTGTCATTTGTTTGCTGTGGCAGTTTACCATCTGGCAAGTAGACGGGCGCCGTAAGACGGGCGCCAATAGACCCCTGTTGAGAGAATGACAGGCAAACTATTGTAATACGCCTTACTTTGTCAAGTGGTATTTTAATTGTCATGGATTTATTGTACTTATATTGAATATGTACTGGGTTTTATGGGATTAGTATCTGGGATTAATGTAACTCACCGCCAGAAGGTCATTGTACTGGAGGCTCTACCGAGGTGATGGGATCAATTCCTGGAGAAGACCTCATAGAATTAACCTGTATGTATTTAATTTTGTGTGCTTCTAATATCTGGTGGTACTCTGTAATGCCACTTCCATAGGTTTTTATCCATTTCTCATGGAATGGTTTTCCCTGTGGCAGATCTGTTTCTTTTCCAGTTCCTTAAAAGAAAGGGCTGGGGGAATGGCATTGGCCATTAAAGACATCTGTTCAAGCTTCAAGCTGGAGTGAAGGACATGTCAAGCTACTTCAAGGGTCCCTGGCAGGGGATGTGATCCCTAAAGAAAAGAAGGGATTGGAGTTAACGTAAAGGATTTACGTTAGATGGATAGAGATTGTTACGCTCCTTCCAACGGCACCTTGAACGCCTCATTTGGTTAAGGAACGTAAAAGTTATGACGTTTCCTAGGCTGTGCCGACAGTACCCGGCGCGCCACTGTGGGCGCGTACGGACACAGGATGTACAAGTGTCACTTTGATAGTCCGCAGGACGTTGACAGGACTTGTACAGGACTTGATGGTCAATTGATAGGTAGGCGTGCTGTAGCGCGCCAGGACCTATGAGACAATTGATGCTGACTAGTGTACGGATAGGTCCACAGGACTAGCCGTATGGACAATTGATAGATCTGCGCGCCAAAGGCGTGCCAGAGTCTGTGTAATCAATTGATTGACAGTTCAGCTGTGACAGTGCAGCTGAATACTTGGACGCGTCCCTAGCAAGCTATATGAGTGACTTGGTCACACCGGGACGCTAGTTCTTGCGTGCACGTTCTCTTGGCACTGCGACCCTGTCGTCTGTGCTGCGTGCAGTCTTGGAAGTGACGTGACTTACTGTTACGCCGCGGATATCTACCTCCACCTCTACCTCTAATGGGCCTGATACTACCTAAACTGGTCAGGCCTCCTCTACTTAACCCTCTGGCGAAAGACGAACGTGACGGAGCTGATCTCAATGCATTAACGTAAGTGTTGCTATAATACGCCATACAACCATTTACCAAAACCCGTATACTCCAGGAATAGAGGAAGGAAACACAACTACACTGCCGTGACCCAAGCCTAAATGTGTCAATTCACTTAACACACGCCGAGTAACCACACAAGGAGTGGAACGTGCATAAATGGTCACCAACGGTCCAACAGGCTCGGGCCGACCTGGCCCTCGCCTGCAGAACCACAGAAACACAGGCAGGTGCACAGATGCACGCCGGTCCACTACATTCTACAAAAGGATAAGGACCACTAATATAGTACGCGGCGCGGCGCCCAAAGGCACCCAATATACCACAGTACTGTTACGGGGACAATCATGTCCAGACTAGAACTGCACGTAACCTAGGAACAACCGAGGCCAAGGACCTAATTTACGTCCGTAACTACAACGAATTGTTACGCGACGTAACACCTCCCCCCCACAAAAGGTAGGGAGCCCTCTCCCTACGCAGAGAGGAGGGAACCAGAGGGGTAGGAAAATAATCCTAACGCACCCAGCACACACCAACACAATCGATAGACCATCCCAGATACAAAGCACCAATAGTTCACACGGTCTCCACCACCACGCCGGGTGGTGTAGGGTTAGCCAGCACCAAGCCTGGTGGTAGGTTCCCCTAACTGCCTGGAACGGAGTCCTGGCCGGGGGGACGGCACTGGGCAGGACACACAGAGTAAACACATCAGCGCTAAGGACCAAGAACAGCCAACCAACTGGCCAGAATATGAGGGCGACTCTACATACCGGAGGGACAACACCCTCAGGTCGGGCCTAAGGCCCTCTATCTAGTGGCCATCCGTCTGGTAAGTGCCACGAGAGGCCAGCAGGACCTCCAGGTAGGCCTGGTAGTGAGCCACATCCTCAACATTGTCATGCCTATCTACAGTGAGGAAAACATCGGCCCACACGCCGTCAGGAAAGAGGCCCAGGAAGGCCCAGTAATACCTATGCTGCGTGAGGACGACCTGGCCACGGGCCCAGTCCAGAAAGCCACAGGCAAAGAGGCGAAGGAAAGGCTCTACCGCGATCAGGCAAAGGGCCCGCAGGAGGAGGCAATGATACCGAATCCGAGGGCGCAGACCCGTCGGGAAGAACAGGTCCACCAGGGGCTCCACGTTGGACGGCCACAACCGGATGTGCCGAATCTCGCGGGAGCGCCACCGACGAACACACTGTCGCGACCCGAATGTCTCTAGGTAGTCGCTGGCACGAGGAGGAGGGTGACCGCGGGAGTCTAGACCCTGGCCCGGGATAGGCCGGGCGGCGGGCATCCCACTCAAGGATGGGCTGGAGGACCGTAGTGTACGCCGCACCCGGCACCGCAGGAAACTCTACTGTAAGGGCATCCGAAGCCATAATGCCCAGAGGGGGAGGGTAAGCCCACTGAAACCCACCGTAGGTGTCCAAGTCGTTGTGGCGCCTCGCCCAGCGATACAGGACGCGCCGGACCAGGATCTCACCCTCGAACACCGGATCAGCTAAAATAACCATGTCGAACGGAGGCCGATCAGTCTCAATGGGTAGGCCACGATCCCGGGGCGCCCGACACACCTGGGAGAACCCATAGGACATGGGAGAGATGGCAAGCTCAGCAGAGGCGCGCGGCAGGTCACACTGTCGGCAGGCGAGTGCGGACATACCATACCCCGGAATGGGCGTGTCACGCGACTCCGGCGTCGCGTGCACCACAGAAGGAGCCCTGTCCCGATCACCCTGGGACAACTCCCTGAGGGAATCGGCAGCGCGGGTGGCGCGAGGATCCTGACCGGTGGACCGAACAACCGCGGCCAAGACCGCGAGGCCGAAGGAGGAGGGACCGGAGCAGGGGCTGACGCAGGGGCAGGAGCCGACACCGACGCAGGGGGCACTGGTAAAACAGGAGGTCGCGCCGGACCTGAAGCCAGAGAGGGCCGTGACGGACCCACCAACGACGCAGGCGCGCCGGTCTCCGTTGCCGGTGCACCCTCAGGCCACATGTTGAAAATGGGGCCCGTAGGGACAGGCAGTCCTGCATAAGATTGACTACCATCCAGGCCCCAGTCAGGAACCGGAATCCTCTGCGGAGGACCACCCTCCCAAAGTCTGGGAAGCCGCTAGTATCGCCAAAGAAACCCCGCGACGTCTGCGCCTGAGCGGGAGGAGGCTCGGAAGCAGCGACGGAGGGCGAGCTAACAGGGGCAGGAGACTCCCGCGTAGGCGCAGGTAGAGCGGTGACAGGCGCAGAGGCAGCAGGAGTCGCAGGAGCCGCCGGAACCACAGCGACCGCGGGCGCAGGCGGGGGCGCGGGCGAAGCCGTAGTCGCCGGGGCGACAGAAGGGGTAGGGGGCGCGGATCCAGCCGGCGTGGCCGGGACCTGCGCCTGGGCCGCAAGGAAGGCCCCAAACGCCGTGGTCAAAGACTGGATCTGAGCCTGCATAGCCGAGACCGTCGCCGAAAGAGGATCAGGCAAACCCGAAGGGGTAGGCTCCACTGCGACATCCCGGGTCGACCGAGGGGACGACGGGACCGGAGAGGGAGGGACAGACACCGAGGAGGCGGACGCAGCGCTCGAGGCAGAATAATCTGGAGTATAATGTACCTCAGCTGGGGCGCCCGAAGGGGTAGGACCACTAACCGCTAGTCCCGCCGACTGATCAGCTATCTCCATGAACTCTACGGCCCGTAAAAGGTCGCAGGGGTTCTCGTCTACCTCAGCATCACCCTCAGCTGGAAGCCACGGGAACACCTCCCGTAGGCAGGTACGGCCCACAGGAGTGGAGAGGTAGGAGAACACACGGCAACACCGGAGAACCGCATCTATCTGCCCCAAGGCGGGACAGCTGGAACCACACCCCAACAAACAGTGTCCGGCATCATCGAAACCGTGCAGGACAAGCTGGTGCGGCTCATCAGGGGAAGGACCATACCACGTGACCCCGAAGAGGGCCGCCCTGACTAAGCTCGCATGTTGGGCCTGAAGGGCCGGCTGCACAACGCCACCCCGGTAACATGATCGCGACACCCAACGGCCCGGAAGGGCCTCGAAATACAGCTCAGGGTCCGGTAGGGGCAGGGACGGCAGCGGGCTCTCAGCCGGAGGGGTAGGCTCTGTCATGACGGCTGCGGAGGGGAGGGGACAACCAACCACCCGTCGACAGCAGACATAACATAAGAGAGGAGAAGGCCTACGACTAGAGCTTGTGCAGGGTTTTATATTCCTGCAGCAGGCGACTACACCCATCTAGCTCACTCTCCGTATACCAAACCTTATCTACTTCACTACGAGCATACATCCACTTCACTTTATACTGACGCTGGGTACCGCGGCCCTTTTTGATATCTCGATGGGCCACGATGCTTTCTACTTCGTCTTCTACTTCCCCAGTGTCAGGATTATGCTCTAAAGGGGCAGGCGCTAACTCCCTGCCAGCGAACGTACTAGGGTGGTACAGTTTAAGCTGGCTCCTATGGAAGGTGTTTGAATGCGTTTGCCAAGAGGTAGGGATATCGACCTTATACAAGAAATTTCCTACCCTAGACAACACATGGAAGGGTCCTAAGAAGGCAGGCCTAAGTTTGACCTTCAGTTCTGCTTCAAACTTATGAGCAAAACGGCCAACACGGGGGCCTTCTACTAATACTAGATCTCCTACTTCTATCTCAGGTGCTCGTCTATCTAAGGAGGCACGCAACCTAGCAAGGTACTTAGCCTGAGCTTTTTGATACCCTGAGATCGCGTGGTCATGAGCAGTTTTCATTCTATCTAGTAAGGACTGTACACCTTCTACAGTATCTCGGGACACATCATCCTTGTCCCGTAGAGGACTAGCTAAGAGAGAGGTAGGGGTAAGGGGCTGTCTCCCAGTATCTAAGAAGAAGGGCGTATATCCATGCGCAGCTTGGGGACAATTGTTGAGGGAGAACTCTACCAAACATAAATAATCCTCCCAATCACTACCCGAGCCATTAACATAGTGCCTAAGCGCTTCTTCTACTACTCTATTAAGACGCTCTACTAAATGAGAGGAGGAGGAGTGGTAGGCAGTACCGTAGGTAACCTTGGTACCGATGGCAGCGAAAAACTGCTGCCAAAAATCTGAGGTAAATAATTTATCCTTATCACTAATAAACTGCCTACTCAATCCATGATATCTATATACATTATTGAGGTATAGGCGTGCGCAATCACGTGCGGTGAGTTCTAAAGGACATGGCACAAGATGGCACATACGAGTAAAACGATCTATGAACACAAGGATTTGGGCATTGCCCCTATCATTCTTTCTAAAAGGTCCTACAAAATCCATCATGATAGAATCCCAAGGCATGATAGGGTCAGGCAAGGTCCTAGGTTCTGCTATCTGTCCTACATTATTGGGTTTCATTTCCTGGCAAGATTGACAAGTTCTAACATACTCATCCACATCCTTATAAAGGGAAGGCCAGTAATAAGAGCGGGCTACTAGGTCCCGTACCCGTTTACCACCCTGGTGAGCAGCTAAGTCATGCAACTCAAAGAGCAAGGAGGAGCGACAGATAGGAGGGACATACAGGCGCCATTGAGGGGGAGAATCTGCTATCTGCACATATAAAAACCCACCTACAAATTTACAAGGGTGCTTGCCTAATTGTTGGGGATGTGCAGCAATGGCAGCTAATGCTTCCGGCTCAGTGGCCGTAAATCTACTAATAAGGCGTTCAAGATCAGAGGTAGGCATCGCTACAGAAGTATCCAGAACAGGTTTAAAGAGATCTCCTACCGCCTTGCCGAAGAGAAGGGGAGGTCCTAGAGGGACTACGTTTTCATAAGACTTTCCTGACCTAGTCGCTATATGGCTAAGCGGTATAGAAATTTTATTTTCCCCTCCCCCCCCACCGAGGCCACAGGAAGGGCCTCACACGGGAGAGAGAGTCCTACGTGAGAAAGGAGATCAGGCATGCGAACAGCTGTATGAAAGAGGTAGGCATAGGAATCATCATCAGGTAGTTCACCATAAGGGGTTACACCCATAGTAGTAGGAACTAGAGTAATATTGAGAACATCAAGGTCCTCGAAGAAGGAATAGTCTGCACGACGAGAGAGTGCATCTGGTACTATGTTATCTACACCCTTGACATACTGAAGTTTAAAAGGGGAAAACTGTGCTAAAAATTCCATCCAGCGCGCTTGCCGAGGGGTAAGGTTGGGTTGGGAGAGAAGATGGGTAAGGGGACGATGATCCGTTTGGATAACTAACCTATAAGGATCTAGCTCACAGGGTTCATTCAGGCAGACATCAAATTGAGCACCTTTAAGGAAGTGCTGCCACGCGTGGCAACAATACACCACCGCTAAGAGTTCCTGCTGGTGGACGGGATAGTTACGCTCCGCAGGGAGCATTGTCCTAGAGATATATTCAATTGGCTGTAAGCCCTGACCCTGATCCTGGAGAAGGACACCACCTATAGCTACTTTACTAGCATCTGTAGCCACAACAAAGGGTTTAGTAGTATCCGGTAGGATGAGTACAGGAGGGGAAAGGAGTAGGGATTTTAGGCACTGAAAAGCAGACTGACACTCACTACTCCAAACAAAGGGGATATCCTTCTTTAATAAATGATTAATAGGGGCTGCTATAGTGGCGAAACGCGGGATAAAACGCCTATAGTAAGAAGCAATTCCTAGGAAACTACGTACACCTTTAACGTCGGTAGGAGTAGGCCATTCCTGAATTGACTTAGTTTTATCCGGGTCGGTAGCGACCCCGGCATCTGACAGAACGTGCCCTAAAAATGGGACACTCCTACCCGAACGCACTTTAGCACGGCGCGCCCACAAAGAATTTTCAGCCATTATTTCTAATACTTTCTTTAAATCACGTAGGTGCGTTTCAAAATCAGGAGAGTAAATAAGAATATCATCTAAGTAAGCTTGAGCACAAGAACGGTCATGCTCAGATAAAGAAACAGAGGAGAAGGAGGGATCCTTTAGATCAGAGGACACCTGAGGCATTGCATTACCGAAAGAGGCAACATTCGTTTCCCTTGAAAATTCAAGTACAACGGACGGCGCGCAAATTTCAGCGTACGGACTGATCCAGGACCGGATCGACCAAACCCGATCTGCCCAAATCTGCCCAAATCTTTCACTTCACGAGTCACTACCGGATCTGTACGGCACCTGCGGGCCGACTTCCTGATTCCGTGGACTCCGAGCATAGAACATTTTTTTCTGAGACGGCAGGCTTAGTCTTTAAATTAGACCAACCTCGGGCAGTGTTCGATGGCATGGAAGCTCTTGCTGTCGTTTAAACGGCGCTGTCAATTAAGTCTGTTGGTTTTTAATTTTGACAGGACTCGCCCAGCATGTTTTCCGCATGTTTTTAGCTCCAGGAATTATAACAGCTGTAATATCACCAGTGGAATGCGGGAGGGGAGGTCGGGCTTAAGGAAAACTTTCTTTCGTTGTCATGCCACCATTCAAGCTCCGTGGTTACATGCACGACAGTGTAAGGCCCCTTCAAGAGAAGTTTCTGCGATCATAGACCGATAGTGCGCCACCGGTACTGGTAGAGAAATTTCATGCGTTTCTTGGAACGCCTATAGGCTTAATGACGGCTAGGCAAACGAGCTACTATCTCGCCCCGGCTAATCTATGAAACGTAAGTGTGCCGCCTTTCCCGTGCGCTTGCAAGTGTGGGGATCTCAGCGGGTCATTCGTTGTCACGTTTACGAAGCGTCTACCCATGTGTTCCATGGCAAACGCGGTGTGCCTGGCATCCGCAATGTGCTCTGAGCATGGGTGTGTTCGGCATTGGTCTCGGCCGCAGCTTGTCAGGCCCTGAGTCGCGATGCACGAAGCACGGTGTGTGTGTGTGTGTGTGTGCGCGCGCGTGTGTATGACTCTTTGTGTCCGTAGCCAGTGTTGCCGCTTTAGTTCTGATGTATGACTTGCATCGCAGCACTTTGATATCAACACGGCTCACATTACCAGATTACTAGCAACACTGGTTACATGTTGCAAACTGCATTGGTATACAGATAATATTACAAATGCAAATAATCTGTACATAATATACAAAAGAGATGTCAATAATCTGCATTGAAGAAGATGCAGGTGTTTGACTGTGCATGGAGGCAAGAGCTGCTTGTTGATAGCAGCCACCGCCATGGGCTATGTTGTGTCGCTTTCACATATATTTGCCCATCGTCATTTTCTTCAGCGCTGTAGTGCATGATGGCAGTGCCACAACAATCCATGCCAATGATTTGTCATGATGGGGGGAAAGGATGACATTTCTACCTGGCTGTTTGACACGTGCATGCTTGACTCGCTCACCCAGCCACTCCCTCCCTCACGCACCCACGCAAGCAAGCACACCCACATCCACACTGTCCCACACACCCAAGCACGCACACCCACCCACCCAGACAGCCAGACACACACACATGTCTCTCTGTCTCTCTCTCTCTCTCTCTCTCTCTCTCTCTCTCTCTCTCTCTCTCTCTCTCTCTCTCTCTCTCTCTCTCTCTCTCTCTCTCTCTCTCCCCTCCACCCACCCACCCACCCACCCACCCACCCACCCACCCACCCACCCACCCACCCACCCACCCACCCACCCACCCACCCACCCACCCACCCACCCACCCACCCACCCACCCACCCACCCATCCACCCACCCACCCGCCCGCCCGCCCGCGCCCGCCCGCCCGCCCGCCCGCCCGCCCGCCCGCCCGCCCGCCCGCCCGCCCGCCCGCCCGCCCGCCCGCCCGCCGCCCACCCACCCACCCACCCACCCACCCACCCGCCCACCCACCCACCCACCCACCCATCCATCAAACATGCATGCACGTCTAGTGTCTCTCCATTTGAGCACCTGTCCTTACACCCCCGCAGTGGCAGCCAAGCGAGGAAGCAACCAAGGGACCAAGCGAACCCCCAACTGCCCGACATCACCGGAATGTACCGTCCGGAATGTTCGTATGGCACGTTAATTGCACAAATACCTGCCCCACATTTTCTTCAACGCTATATAATGCATCATCGCAGTGCCACAACAATCTGGGCTCTGAGATATTGAATCATACGGGGGGGGGAAGATGACAGGCATACCTGGATGTTTCACACGTGCATGCCTGAACGGCACATGGATTATGAAACAAATTGAAAGCACGGGCGCACAACATCAACCAATATCATAACTTATTTTACTGTACAAGGTAATGTTCATTGGTACCACATGCATTACTGGACAACTTTGGAGTTGGGTTTGATATGGCCTGCAGGCTATCTATTGTGAAAACTGCAAGGCATGCTGGTATGGCTACTAAGTGGAACACCATGAATGGAATCCCTAGGAACACCAAGCCTAGTAATGTAAATTACAGGTGGCACAACTGGCACACACCACATCGTGGCAAATATAAGCCTGGACTGCAACAGATGATGGCATTTTCCTGTTATGGCATGGTCGATCGGAGGGAATTTTCAACTTTTAATGCCGATGGACAATGTGAAAGTTATTCCACATAGGGCGGCCCGGCACTCAGCTGCTAACGTCTAGCTGACAACAAGCTTCACGGCCGAATCAGGGATGCAGCGTCCACTATTAAACCAAGGCATATGAAAAAAAATTCCTGCACAACGTCGGCTTACCGATGGTTGTGGTTAGCATGCGTGAACAAGAAGATTGTGTGGTTTGTACGCCAGTCTGATCCGGCGACATGGCAGTGGCTGCCGGCCAGCACATGCGCATGCCATTCGACATGCTGAATGGGGGGCTGTGCGTTAAAATCAAAATGAACATGACAAACATCTCATGTAAGAAATTTATATACAGCTTTCTGTCTCAAGCCAAAAAAGGGTGTGTCGTCATGCAATATATCAGTCCTGCCAGCCATAAACCTTAACTCCTAATCTGGAATTCACAATTGGCTTGTTTGAATCACACGCATAAACAAAGTAGTCGACACATGTCTACGGAAGCGGCATTTTGAACGTGAGATTGGATTGATTCGCCGTTTGGTTAGTAAGTTTCCCAGACTGCCATCGCTAGCAAATTTACCATGGCTAGCAGGTGCTGCGGTGCATTTTTTTGCTTAGGCAACGGGACCATTTTTCTTTAGTCTAGCGCAAAAAAGGCTAAGCATGGGCGGGTCGACATGGCGTCGCATGGGCCGTGAGGCCGGACTTGAACGGACGATAGTGTTGTACTAGTTCAGGCTGAAAATGATTCCACCGTTTTCCTTTTCTGATTCCACCGTTTTTCCTTTCCGATTCCTTGGATGAAATCTGGCCGAATCAGACAGAATAGTTCCTGCGGTGCCAAAAGGGCGGTTACGAAAATGTGTGGCTGGAGTTTGTGCGAAGGGTAACTACTTTGACTGGTGCGCACTTGAAACTAGTCGGCATTGCTAGATGCCGCGGGGGTACACTCCAACTTGAAAGCCGGACGTCTTGGGGGTCAAGGCCTGGCTTTCGGTAATGCAATCAGGAGAGTAAATAAGAATATCATCTAAGTAAGCTTGAGCACAAGAACGGTCATGCTCAGATAAAGAAACAGAGGAGAAGGAGGGATCCTTTAGATCAGAGGACACCTGAGGAAGATGAGAATTTCCCATAACAGGTCTAAGCACTTCATTCATTAACATTTGAAAAGAGGCAGGCGAGTTACAGAGTCCCATAGCCGCTACTCTAAACTGGTAATGACCAAAAGGGGTAGCAAAGGCGGTTTTATGGCAATCCTCAGGAGCTATCCGCAACTGCCAAAAACCATCCGCACAATCCAGTACTGTGAAACAAGTGGAACCTTTAACCTTATTAAATATATCGTCAATACGAGGTAGAGGGTATTTAGATTTCACAGTAATATCATTCAACTTCCTATAATCAGTAACTAGGCGAAACTTGCCATTTGGCTTAGGAACTAACAGGACACCAGCTGAGTAGGGGGAGTTACTAGGCTCTATCAATCCTGCTTCTAATAATGACACTAAAATCTGTTTTAGTTCCTTTAACTCGGTAGGGCCCATTCTATACATCGGAGAGTGCGTAGGAACTGCACCGTCCTTGATAACTACACGGTGTAAAACAGAACGAGGAGGAGGATAAGAAGGAGTCTTTTCTTCAAATACTTTTGAGGAATCTATCACAGCCATGTATCTTACTATTTCATTTTCAGTAAATCCTACTCCTATTGTATCCACTGTATTTACATCTATATCCACACTATTGTTAGTGCTAGGTATCTGTTGTACTTCTAACTGAAGGAACATACATAATAGGTATCCATTTTGCTTTAATTCAGAACGTAATTCGTCATTTGACATTATTACTTCAGGTATAGGTCTTACAGGAGGATCAACAGGTGTAGGAGGAGTAATATCTACCAAGGATAAATTTTCCAATCTATAATGACGTTCAGGTACCCAGTAAGAGCTATCTGGAAACCAAATGACCATGGTATCATAGTTAATAGTAATCTTATTATCCTGGTGCCAGTCTAATCCTAGTAGTACATCAGCGGTAGTGATAGGGCCTATAGTGGCCGTCAGGTTGACAGTACGTCCTTGTATAACCATGGGAAGGGACACCGTACCCGGGGAATGACTGGTGCGACCATCAGCATAATGAACAGTAACGGGTTTGGTGTGAGGGGTAGGGACTAGTCCTAAACGTCTAACTAGGGCCTCGCTCACAAAGGAGCTAGCCGCACCGCTATCTACCAACACAGAGACATTCAAGAGTTCATCAGCATGCAAGAAGGGGTCTACAACAGTGTGAGGGACGGTTAAACCACCATTTAAGAACATAAGAGGACGCACACGTAGTGGTAGGGATGATTCAGCTCCTACAGAGGTTATAAAAACAGGCAAGCAAAAATTAATATCTGGGGTACTATCTAAGGACCTGTCCAGGTTACCCCCGGCTGACAGGCCTACTGTTCCCCCTCCCCCCCAAATCCATAGGAACGAACCCCGAAGAAGACCCTGGCGGAAAAGCCACTGCTGGAGGGTCACGAGGGATTGAAGAGGGTGCGGGAGCCTGATTATCATAGGGGAACCCTGGGGATCCTGTCTGCACAGCATTCAGCCTACTAGGGGTAGCTGAAGGAATGCGTCCTGAAGTGGGACGAATAGGAGCACGCTGAGGGGTACGAGGAGGGCGAGCGTCGGGATGAGGGGGAGCACCCGAAAGGAACTTGGGGCACTCACGTTTAAGATGACCTACTTCCTTACAATGATAGCAGGTAATATGAGAGACATCCAGAGCTGAAAGGTCAGTCACACAGAGATCTAATTCTTCTACATAGGAGTTCTCCTCCTCAGGGGTAAGGATAATATTATTAATACGGGAACGGGTAGGAAGAGAAGGCGTGGAGAAGAAATCTGCTACACGTAAAAGATGCTGGCGCACATGCTTGAGGGGCAGGTCAGTAAAACGGTAGGCAGAGAACTGGCGTTTGACTTCACGCAATAGGGGTCTACTGAGGCCCTGAAGGAAGCGGGCACGCACTTCTGCACCCGACAGATCCCTAATTCGTACCATCTGAGCATCAAACTCTTTCATATATTCTTTGAAGGACTTGGTACCCTGCTGCAAGGTGCCAAAGGATAATCTATCCTGCCAATCTGCATCGGGAGGGACTAAATGATTCTCTAAACGCTTGAACAATTCTGCTACAGAGTTTGGGTAAGCATGAGAGGCAAGAGACTCACACTGGATGAGGTTAGCAAGTTCAGGAGTAATGCAGGTAGTAAGATAATGAGGAACTAGTACAGCATCAGAGAGGCGCCACCTATTGTGGTTCTGCCAGGACTCTGTGTTCTGGGTGAGCAACATAATGAAGGTGAAAAACTGTTGAGGGGTAGACTTGACATCCAGCTTAGGAAGGTTGGCAAAGAGGGGAAGAGCAGGAGGCTTAGGGGGATTAGAAGAATCAGTTTTTCCCATAGGGCCACTATCTTCCACTGCTACATAAGCGGGATAGAAGGAAGGGATAGGAAAAGTCTTGGGTAGGGGTCTAGAGGGAGCCACCGTTTCCGGATGGTGCCCATAGGAGAAGGGGACAGTATATTGCTCACGAAGAGAGGAATAGGCAAAATGATCATAATTCCTATCATCTAGGGGCATGGTACTGAAATCATTATTAACTTCTAAATCAGCCACACGGGTAGGAACCTGGGCAGCCTCATAGGCCGTCTCGGGGTAGGACCAGGAAGCAGGTGGGAAAAAGGGGACTGCACTAGGGCGCCCAGAAGGGCCGACAGGGGCCGAGGTACGACCCGTGTTAATAGCAGGCATTGAAGGCACAGGGTGGGAAGGAGGCCTAGGAGCATTGTTAGTGTGTGAGGACCTGCTGGAGGGGTGAGCCAAGGTTGCAGAAGGGGCAGGGGCCTGGTTCACAACGAAAGAAGGTTCCTCACTAAATCTGACTTGGGAAATACGTTGTTCATAGGTAGGTGGGGTAATTGAGGGACGACGGCGACCACCAGCAGCAGGAGAAGGCGGTGAGGTACGCAGAATACCTTGAGGAGTGAGATGGTGTACCGTTTCCAAGGAGTCCCGTCGGTTACCACGAGTGTTGTTAATGTTATTAGTAGTAGTATTATTATTATTATTGGTAGTAGGAGTATTGGTAGGTATAGGCGACAGGTTACCACCCATTGGATCCATTTTTGTTTAAGTAAATGATCCAAAATCTAACTGAAAGCAGCAAGGATAAAGGACAAGGCCTAATATAAGGCAAGGAAAGAAAAGGAAAAGATTTTAATGGTTTAACAGAAAGGAACAATTTAAATCAGTCCTTTTTAACAACAGTAATGGATAGGGAACCGAATTCCAAGGTGAGAGGAGTATCTAAGCTAGAAGAGGATGCAGCCCTCTTAGGGGGAGACGAAGGAGGGGTAGCAAAATCTAGAGCTTCTACAGGAGGGCGACCATGAGGAGTAGAACGTACGTGTAGGCCTAGATCTGATACGCTATGGTCTATAAGGAATTGTTGAGCTTCCTCGAAGGTAACAAATTTCTTATACCTAATTACATTATATGTACGGTTTTGCACTATCTTCCTAGCATCTGACCAAGAGAGGAAAATGGCTGACCATTGAGGGGTAATAACCACGTAATACTTAGCTAAACTATTATCACTAGATGAATGGGAAGGCGCAGTAAAAACACGACGTTGACTCATGATAACTCACCTGGCGTGTCTTGTGATGTCAAGCTAGACGAGGTAGGGGTAGGCGACTTAGCTTGACGATCTGGATCACCGAAAGAAGAAGGAGGGCGGGAGTTTCCAGCTCTCGTCCTAAGTCAGCGGCCGGATATCCCAGCGCTCGTCCTAACACAGCGCCCCGTAACTCTGCGGGTGCGGCCGTCTAATAAAGCAGCAGCACAAGGAAAAAGGTGTAGGTACGGCGACGCTAATCGTCTCCGAACAGTAATACTCCCCGATCTAAGGCAGGAAACAACCGTAAGCAGGAAAACAAGGCGAAGGACAGGCTAACTACGAAAGGGTTTATCCGCTGTGAGCAGGTCTAGCTTCTAGGTAAAGCGTGTCCCGAAACGGGCAGCACGACGCTCCTAGCTTGAAGGCGACCCGCCCATTACCTATCAAGGAAGTGTCGACTTCTTGTTCCTGGACGCGGAAGGGGTCTTGAAAAGGTGTATGTGGCAAGGGATAGTCGTCTCGTTCACTACCTACTGAAGTTCCTCCGGAACCATTGTTACGCCGCGGATATCTACCTCCACCTCTACCTCTAATGGGCCTGATACTACCTAAACTGGTCAGGCCTCCTCTACTTAACCCCACTAGGAAGGGGTCTGTGACATTTTGTGATATTTTTTTATCACAAAATGTCACTTTTGTGACATTTTGTGATAAAAAAATGATAAAACGTGACAAAACGTGACAAAATGTGATAAAACTGTGACAAATTGTGATCGAGACATGTCATGATTGTGACAAAACGTGACAAACGTGATAAAACCAGCATATTTTGTGATAACGTCATTATCACAAAATGTCAAAGTGTCACAAAATGTCACAAACCCACAGAAAAACAAAATGTGATAAGGTGATAAATCACAACCACTCAGGGGAAGTGATATATCACAAAGCACGCATAATGCACATCCGCAGCAAGGAAGTGCGTGCATGCCGCAGCAGAGATGGAGAAGGAAAAGGCCAAGGTGGGACACGGCAAGGTGGCAATGCCAGGGAGAGACAACACGTGCAGCGGTACGGGGCAAGCTTTCAAAGGATGACACCAAGAACTCGCCACTGAGAAAGTTCTTAATTGCAGGTGACAACTTGAAAAACCAGAGGGGGGTACTGAAAGGAACTGACAAAACAAGCTGGAAACACCTCAGGTGCATGATAAAATGCACCACAATGTCATGAGCCGTGGGAGACATGGTTTATTGCAAAAATATCGACTGGGATGTTAAGAAAAACACCAATATTGAACATTCAGGGCAATCGTCATCACGGTCATCAAGTGTCAACCTCCGACCCATCGCTGGCCAAGCATCCATCATGCTGATCAAAGGTGGCATCGTCAATATCTACACTAAATCACAACACTGCATCATGCATCCATTGCTCTGAGCTCACAACACTGGTATGATAAAATGGCAACGGGGAGTGAACATGTTCAGATGGCATGCAACAACCCGATGAAATGGCACAACTGATCAAATACGAACACCAACTGTATTGATACACACACAAGGAACGGTGCACTCAAGCATGGCTGTGGGTGGTGTGCAAAATGGACACCCACAATCATCTCACAAATGCAATATAAAATCTGTTGACCGACAAGCACAACGGGGCTCAACAGTCCTCGTCATCAAAGTCATCATCCTCATCATCACTGAAACCATTACGAGGGCTGTCCCAGCCACCATTGCTGAAATATCTGGATGACTCTCTAGAAACAATCACAGGACACTGTCGAGTGCTACGGCAATGTGACCAAGGCTCAGAGCCTACAAAATCTGCATCCGCATGTGGCCTCTCGCCGTGTTGGACTGACGGATGTGCCCAGCCCGACTGTGTTAGGTATATTGCCTGCATGCAAGACAAAAATACATCATCCGGCAAAGCACGCATCGGTACACACAAAAATTTGTTAGTGAGATGAAGCCACGCGCTGGACGCGCCAACAACTGTCAACTTTGCATGACTTCAGTTCACTTGTATGTAAGGATGCGGGGGAGATCGCAGCAGTTGCGTGGCTATCTATGAGTACCGGCCTAGTTTTAGGACAAAGAAGGTGAGATACTGGGCCAAGAGAGAGACAGGGGTGCTCGAGAAAAAAATTGGCCATGGATGTTCACCTAAATTGTATCTACATGCCTCACAAGTTGTAGGGAACTGCACACCCAGGAATCCTGGAGTCGCAAAGGTTCCCTAACATGCCAAGAGGCCTCACAATCTACTTCATTGCAATCTCTGTATGGTTAATACGGCAATAAGAAAGAAACGCCTGATTAGTGCCAAGAAAAAGCAAGGCCAATCAACCAACAATATGCCCCGTTACAGGTAGGATGAACTCTAACGAGGCTGAAGGCTCTACGTCTGCAATTGACACTAGCAGGAGTCGTTCAGGGTGGGGTGTGGGGGGGAGGGAATGACAAAAAGCTGTGATCTGAGCAAAAAGGATAAATATGCAAAGATGCTACCCATGCAAGGAAGCGAGACATAGTCCAGCAATGCCACGAATGTCAGCCGAGGCTACTGGATTGCAAAGAAGGTTCTACCGACAGCGAAGGAATTGGTACGAATAATGCCAACTATTTGTAGCTGAGAGCATCACCAGCGGGCTACAAAAAAATCATGCACGGAAGCTGGAAGAACAAGGCCAATGGTGGCTGACGCGCACAGCACGTTGATAATTTGAGGAATGAGCACTACATAAAGAATGATCACCGTTGCTCACCATCAAGAATTCGCCGCGCTGGACAGGCGACCAAGAGCTTGTCGCTGCCACATGCGATGGGGCCGCGTGCAAGCCCAACGGTATTAGGCATCACAAGTACACGCGCAAAATTGACACCACAATGGCAACACAGATGCACACATACGAATGTATAACGACCGAAAGCATAAACAGAGAATCAGTTGGTTAAGACAAGGAAAGTGGCGCAAGAGCAGCCCATGTCATGCAACTCTCAATCTGAACAAGGTTATGCCCTTCATGAAAACTAAATCAGATGTCGTTTGCATAGTCTATTGACCTTGTACGAATGAGATAGTGAAACTGCTGCAGCATTCATGGCAAGCACGGCTAACTTGGCATGAAACCGAGCGGCCCATAGCAGCCTTGGCCCTAGGGCGATACGTGAGAATGCCACGTGCGTACGGCATGCATGTTAAAGTCGATGCAAACTTATTAGTATTTCAGGCGAGGAATTCCTTGCTCACCTCAACTGGTAAAGAGTGGGCAGCTTCTGGATGTCCGAATGTGCTGTGCGTACCACTGAGCGAACAGATCGATTAAAGCTTTATTCTAGACCATGCCTATGTTTCTCCCCCGATGGCTGCTTGTAGCCTTGTCCGAGCTCGCTCCTGAATTCATTTGAGACGACGCCCTAATGGCTACATAAATCACGACGGTCATCAGTGAGCCTATGCTCCTATTCCAACCACCACGTGCGTTCATACAGAAGCGACATTGCTGGAAATCAAAAGGCACATAATCCCGCCTTGGCTGCGAGCCGATCGCAGCTCCCTTCCACCTTTCCCACCTGTGCAGCGTGGATAGATGTGCAACTCTAAGGTCTTTTTTTTTTCGCGTCGTCTTAACTTCAACTTCAACGGTAACACCCGCGCAACCACTGGAATTAGGGCTCGCAATTCGCCAAGTCCCATCAACGTCGCAAAGTCTGGTGTCGTCGCTCTTCCTGTCATCAATCATTAGTGCCAAATACTATCGTCATTACTGTCGTCATTAGAGGCCCTTTAGGCCTTTACTATCGTCAGTCACTCGCTTTGTGACGATAATAACGTACGGTAGATGGCATCAGTCGTACTTCCCGCCCCCCCCCCTGCCCACGTCCCCTTCCGATTTCGCCGCTACTACATCTCGCCCCAAGTAGAAGTTTGCATTTTGCCATACATTAGGAATAACTGACTGACGAAACTAGTAAAAAGACGACTGACATGACTCTCTAGTATCGCTTGGTTGGGACCGCTGGCCTGGCATCGTAACTGTTAGCCGTACCGTTCAGACTACAGTCCACAGCAGCCCCTAGCTTGGGAGTCTGGAATGAATGGACAAAAATCTTTCGCAACATGCGCAAGTCTGGAATCAACCCGTCAGGATCCTTGCGCAAAATTCAAATATTACGCCGAAACCGATGGCAAACGACTAGGTGCACGCAATGGCTAAGGCAGTGAGGGGCTGAGGGTACGCTCGAGCGAAGGGGCCACCTAGTTTTATGTAACCACAGAGTGTGCAATAACAAACGGGGCTGCAGGTCCACGAAACGACGTGATTTCTCTAGCAATTGCGGCGTAGCAGTTTGGATCATGATGTAGGTGCACTTAGGATGTATGTCGAGTTTAATTAAGCATGGAGGTAGCAATGAGGGACTGAGACACATCATATCCAGTTCTGAATCAAGCCGTTCTTTACGCTGAAACACAGCGCAAGCAAGATCTCCGGAACCTGCCGCCAAGCTCCTTAGCCGCTAAGGTTAGCAAAATTCTGCCAGCTTCTTTTACAGCGGTTAGCATGCCGTGCTCATGTGTATGAGGCCATTTCATGGCGGCCGGGTAAAGCTGGCCATGTCTTTGAGAGCTTTGAATATGTATTCTCTGAAGGCTTTCAATACCATGGTGCTTTCTGCGCTCGGCATCTTATGTGTGCCTTCGAATTGCCGTTTTCCTCTTCAATTGCGCGTGTACCTGCGGGTGACTGATACCGTTGGGCTGGCCTCACCTGCGGCCTACCCGCGAATGGCAGGCTAGCTCCTGGTCGAGACTTGTGGTGAGTAGTGGGTACCATCGCATACCTGGAGTCTGTACTTTGTTATCGACGTGCTGTATGTGGCATTGCTAGAATGCATCCAGTTCTTCCTGTTTCTAACTCCAATTACTTGGCATTTTTGCAATCATGCTCCGCCTACATTTAAACACACATGCGTTGCATTTTTTCATAAGGCTTCTTTGTTGTTGAAAGCCGTAAACTGTCTTTCTGCTATTTACATCCCGTCTGCTGCGACTTTCTCCGGTTTTCCCCCATTGACCCCGTCTCTGCTGCACTTTCCATCAGCTCCTTTTTGTTGACAATCAGCGCTTTTAACCTTGTTAGCAAATTGTAAAAATGACACTGTCTAATATATATGAGAAAAATCCTTGTGCCTATTTTTATTAGGAGTTCAGTCATTGGGCTCTAGGAGACATGTGTGATCAACTTTGAGGCTCGTCCTTTGGGATAAAACCTCCAAAGAGTCACACCACTGGACGAGTTATCTTGAACCAGAACTTTTTGTTGGAACACTGACTGAGAGCAGCACGCTTAAGGTTTTGTAAGAAAATCATTTTTTCTCTGAAACGCCATAGCTCCTTTCTAATCATTGTGATTGTGTTGCGTATTCCTTGTCAGTCAGTTAGTTATGTATTCCTTATCATGGGACAGGCGGAGGGGGGCTAATAATTCCTCATGGGGGCAGCAAGGGAGTTGGTAGCACACGCAGTTATGAGCTTTGCTTCTTTCAACATGTTGCTCATAATATCCAATTTCGTGGTTTCTTGGTCTTTGGCATCTTCATAGTAGTAGTGCTAGGGTCTCACTTGGTCACCCTTACAATGTTAGTGCCCTTCAGCAATCTCATTTTTAGTCCAATTAGGCTTCAATGGTCATCGATTTGAAATGGGAAGCGTAGTGAAGGCCGGTTCACGCCGAGAGAAACGCAGCGCTGCCGATCCAAGAGTGCAGCCGTGCACGAAGCTCGCAAAGCTGCCTGCAGCAGCACCACCACCGCCGGCAGCGCCGACAATCCTGCCCCCGACAGCACTCCCTTCAACAACCGCCACAGCATCGGTGCCATCATCCATGTTGCCTGCGCAAAGAGCAGATGAAGACATGGCCTCGGTAGAGGCGGCGCTGGCCGCGCTCCTTGCCAAGAAGGAGGCAATGATTGCAGCCAGAAAGGCGGCCGATGTCTCCCATGCAACCCCTGAAGTAAGTCTCAGGAGTGGGTGGGGTTGTAAACCTGGACATGGTTATGAGTGGTGTGATTTGGGGGGTTGCAAACAGGGGTAGTTCATGAGTGGGCAGAGTGGGGGCTGTGGGAAATTGGGGTTATTTATGAGTGGAGGGGCTGTAAACTGGGTTGTTTTTTAGTGGGCTGAGCGGGGGCTGTTGGGGGGTTGTCAACCGCGTTATTTATGTGGGCTGGGCGGGGGCTGTCGGAAACTGGGATTATTTATGAGTGGGCAGTGTGTGAAACTGTTTTTTTTTTTTTTTTAACAACTGATTGAGGAGGTTGTAAACACTTGGGATTATTTATGAGGGGGGGGGGGACTGTAAACTCGGTGGCATTTGAGGTGGCTGAGTGGCGCACTCGTTTTTCATAGCCCCCGGGGGCTGTGGAGAACTGGGGTTAATATGAGGGGGAGGTTGTAAACTGCATGGGTGGTTTATGAGTGGGCTGAGTGGGGGGCTGTAGGAACCTGGGGTTATTTATGAGAGGGGGGGTCTAAACTGGTGTGGTTTATGTCAGAGTGGGCTGAGTGGGGCTGTGGGAAACTGGGATAATGTGTGGGTGGGGGGTTGTATTTAACTGGATTGTTTATGAGTGGGCTGAGCAGGGGCTGTCATAAACTGGGATTATTTATGAGTAGGCAGTGTGTGAAAAGTGGGATTTTTTTGTTTTTGATTACTGATTGAGGGGGTTGTAAACCATTGGGATTATTTATGAGGGGGGGCGGGTTGGAAACTGGGTGGTTTATGGGTGGCTGAGTGGTGACTGTGGGAAACTGGGGTTATTTATGAGAGGGGGGTCTAAACTGGGGTGGTTTATGTCAGAGTGGGCTGAGTGGGGGCTGTGGGAAACTGGGATAGTGTATGAGTGGGGGGGTCTAAACTGGGTTGTTCATGAGTGGGCTGAGCGGGGGCTGTCAGAACCTGGGATTATTTATGAGTGGGCAGTGTGTGAAACTGGGATTTTTTTTTTTTTTTTTAATGAGTGATTGCAATTTTACAACCCCCTCATGAGGGGGTTGTAAACACTGGGATTATGAGTTTGCGGGCGGGGGAGGCCGCCTTGCTGTTCTTGAAACCCATTCAAGGATGTTCTAGGCAACACGTTGATTTTGATGTGCAACATTTCTATTGATCGAGGCT
Organism: Mesostigma viride; assembly: GCA_009746045.1. Taxonomy (NCBI): domain Eukaryota; kingdom Viridiplantae; phylum Streptophyta; class Mesostigmatophyceae; order Mesostigmatales; family Mesostigmataceae; genus Mesostigma; species Mesostigma viride. The sequence continues at coordinate 781,242 of RPFO01000595.1, read as the reverse complement.
GTGAAAGGCTATGACACATCTTGAGTGTTTAAACTTGCCTTTTTTTTCTGCTCACAGGGAGACAAGGTGCCGGCCTCCTCGTCGTCGTCCACTTGACATCGTCATCTAGGCACTACGGCTGCGCATGTTTGTTTTTGTTTTCTTGATCTATACCGAGCGCTTTCTTGTTCATGAATTGGTTACTAGGGTGCGGTGGCAGATGAGACAATTGACACCAACCATCCGTTCATGTTTCTTGCGCATGTGCGTTTTTTAATGCATTCCAGGAACATTCCGAGATTTCTGTCACGCAACGACAAGCGCCAAGCCGGCGTTTGCAAATTGTCACTGATCGATAATCACTGTTGAAGAATGAAGAATCAAGACTGAAGAATGAAGATCTGTTACATTTATCTTTATATTTGTAATAAAGAAATCGCGAGGCGTGCTTTTCATCCGTTTTGCTTTGGAATGTGTTCTGATATATCTGTGTGACATGTCACGATATATCTGTGTGATATGTCATGATCGCCCGTGGTTTTATGTCACTGTTTTCTCCCTAGATTTATCAGTGACAATGTCACGGATTTTGTCGCCCTTTTTTCCTGATATATCAGTGACAATGTCACGGATTTTGTCACCCTTTTTTTCGTGATATATCAGTGATAATGTCACGGATTTGTCACCCTTTTTTCGTGATATATCAGTGATAATGTCACGGATTTGTCACCCTTTTTTTCGTGATATATCAGTGATAATGTCACGGATTTGTCACCCTTTTTTTCGTGATATATCAGTGATAATGTCACGGATTTGTCAGTGCGTTTTGTCAAGTCGTGACATTGATATTTTGTGATAATTTCCTTGTTTTTGTCACAAAGATAATCACAGAATATGCTGGTTTTATCACATGATTTGTCACGAAATGTCACAGAATATCACAGTTTTGTCACAAAAAATCACAAAGTGTCACATTTTGTCACATCCACATCACAAAATGTCACGTGATATGTCACAAAATATCACAAAATGTCACACCCCCCTTCCTAGTGCCTCTGGCGAAAGACGAACGTGACGGAGCTGATCTCAATGCATTAACCCGTGTTTTTTTAATTAGAACGCGATATATCGCGTTGTAAGCTTTTTTTAGAACGCGTATAGCACCTAAGGAAAATTTTTTTTCATGGTCATGTATATACTTTCCTGAAAGCCCATAAATCAAAGGATTTTTTGAGCTACTCAGACCTACAAACTGCTTATTCATTAGAGAGATACACTGGTTTGAATACAGGGGGGTCTGACCATGACCGCGATTTCTTGACCCTAGGTCACAAGTCATGCGCTTATTCACAAATGGTTCATGAAAAAAATCTGGCTTCTTGCACGAGCTATGGGCAACATATGCAGGCTCTGTGAAACAAAACTCAGGCCCATTGGGCCACTGGAGCTATTTTTCATTAGCATCACAATTACAACGCAGTACAACGCAGTGGGAAACATGAGAGCCCTTGACAACATTACGCAACGACCCGAGCCCCATAAACGGGGCCATAGTGAGCTTGGAGGGTCAAAACGTTGAACATAGGCGTTGTATAAGTTATACAGCATCAAACATGCATCAAACATCATGACTGGATGACCTAATATGACTGAATCAGGCAGCCATAGCCAAAGCATCATCCACTCTCACAACGTGTTGAGCACATGCCTCGTGGGAATGGAGGTGCTGGGTTTTCATTCCATAACGCGTGCAATACTGAAAGAAAGAGGCACGTGTAATGCAAGGCTTGGATAGGTTGAGTGATCCATGAGCTTACATGCAGGCAAAGATGACGCTGGAATGCATGCTAGCAAATGGTGGCAAGATGCTAACAACACATGATTATACACCATGATTATGGGCACCCAGCTGATCTTCTTGCACAATCAACGCAGTATAAACCATCAACATCCAATCCTCACGATATATGCACGGCTTGACGACGTATACAGCACCTAAATACTGCACAACTGCAACCTGCTATGGCTGACATGCAAGCAACGTCGAGTAGGATGGCGGTCTTAGAGAGGCTGGGCAGAGGTCGGTAGAAATAAGTGGAAAACTGGCAGAAACTAGGTAGAAACACGATATACTTACGCCTGCAAGCACTATTGAGCCGGTGGCAGAGGCCATTTCCAGGAAAATACAGCATACCGTAGCAATAGCCACGGTCACGCCTTACGCTATTTGCAGGCACCATCATGCCCGGAGCTACCCAATAAAAGTCTGCACAAATCTCGGTTTAGCCGAGAGTCCGGGCGTTCGGAATGAATAAACATGTGTTAAGAAGTCGAAACACCATGGAAATACCAAGCATGGTGCCGCAGCAGACCCGAGTCTTGACGTAATAATATGTATGCCGGTTTCCAGGGTTTCCGCATGAAAGTTGGGTGAGAAACTGGAAAAAACTACGTTTTCTTTGCCCCAGTACCTCAACAAACTCGTAGAAACCTAATTATCAACCTTTGAACGCATCATCATGGTCGTGCTACCCAACAGCCACTGAAATTCGCGCGAAAACTGGCGAGATCTACCTGCCGCCATCGCCGTCGTCTTCACCTTCGTCCCGCGAAAATGCCTGATTTCAGTGGTACATATTTGTTTGCAGCTGTCACAAAAAAAATACCAAAAATACCAGGATTTTTTCTTGAATTCTATGAGATGTTTCTGACCTGTCTTGAAAGTTTCAGACCAAAAATCGCATGTTTAATAGGTTTGCCACGTGTCAGATTACAACGCGATACATCGCGTTCTAACCCTACAACGCGATGTATCGCGTTGTAAAAAAACACGGGTTAACGTAAGTGTTGCTATAATACGCCATACAACCATTTACCAAAACCCGTATACTCCAGGAATAGAGGAAGGAAACACAACTACACTGCCGTGACCCAAGCCTAAATGTGTCAATTCACTTAACACACGCCGAGTAACCACACAAGGAGTGGAACGTGCATAAATGGTCACCAACGGTCCAACAGGCTCGGGCCGACCTGGCCCTCGCCTGCAGAACCACAGAAACACAGGCAGGTGCACAGATGCACGCCGGTCCACTACATTCTACAAAAGGATAAGGACCACTAATATAGTACGCGGCGCGGCGCCCAAAGGCACCCAATATACCACAGTACTGTTACGGGGACAATCATGTCCAGACTAGAACTGCACGTAACCTAGGAACAACCGAGGCCAAGGACCTAATTTACGTCCGTAACTACAACGAATTGTTACGCGACGTAACACTTACGTCTGTGTTTCCTTGTTATTAATAAAGGCAACTTCCTGCAAGAACCATGGCGGAATTCGTGGCATTCTCACCCTCACAACTCTGGCTTCTCGATGAGTGTGATGTCGTCGGCATATAAATGAGATCAGCTAACTATAAATTCTGCTTGTTTGTCGGCCCCCCTTCCCCAAGCACGTTCGTGATCACCAGGCCAGGGGCACGGCCTGGAATGCTAGCAAAGCGCGGGCACGTGCCTGGCGCATAACATATTCCACTACAATAATAAACAGGTACGGCGACAGGACTCAACCCTGCCAGACGCCGGTCTGCAGTGGACATGGCGGGGTAAAGCCATGTGGAGTGCGCACCAAAGTGGTCGACCCCTCATACAGCGTGCGGATCATGGTATGTAATCAGGGGAGTGGGGACGCGAGCGCGAGCAAGGACTGCCCATAGAGTGTGAGGTCACGGAGGCGGTCCAGCGCCTGCGTTATGATGCCGCCACGGGCTCCGACGAGATTCTGGCAGTGCATGGTCGTGAAACTTGCCGCCAAGTTTGAGGACACCGGTGACTCATGCAGCAGCCTCTTCCGGGACATCTGTACTGATCGCGTTCTGCTGTCGGCGCAACCGCCCCCAGTGGTACATATACAGGTACGGCGACAGGACTCAACCCTGCCAGACGCCGGTCTGCAGTGGACATGGCGGGGTAAAGCCGTGTGGAGTGCCGGAACCGAAGTGGTCGACCCCTCACCGGGATTCTGGCAGTGGTCGTGAAACTTGCCGCCGAGTTTCAATGAGAACACCGGTGACTCATGCAGCTCTTCCGGGACATCTGTAATCGCGTTCTGCTGTCGTCGCAACCGCCCCCAGTGGCCTGGCAACACAGTTTTCGCACGATGCTATACAAGAATCAATAAGGGGTCACCCACCGACCCCGGCAACTACAGAGGGGTGTACATCCAAAGTGCCCCCCTCAAGCTTCTCATGCGGCTCATCCTGAACCACCTGCGTACTGCCCTGGACGGGTCCTCAGCGAGACTCAGCTCGGCTTCCGTTCAGGCCGCAACACAGTACAAGCGCTTTTCGCTACTCGCCGCCTCGTGGAAGAACTGCGCCGCCTCCAGCCTGGTGAGTCCCCTCTGCACCTTGTGCTGGTGGACTTCATCAAAGCCTTCGATTCGGTTTTCTGGTCTGCGCTGTGGGACATATCCTCGCTCTGTTCGGGATCCCCCTCCCCCTTTTTGCTGTCATCCGCAACCTGTATGAAGGGTCCACCACCTCGGTGCGTACTTCCTACGGGACCACGCCACCATGCCCTTTACAGAAGGGTGTGAGGCAGGGCTGTGTGCTCTCGCCTTACCTGTTCATTATTGCGGTGGTTGAATACGTAATGCTTCAGGCGCGCAAGCGGTTTGCTTGCATTGTGGGTACTAGGGAACCAGGGGTGAAGGTCGTCAACCATTTCTGGCATGGCGGAGCAGACACGGAGATTCGGCTAGCGGAAATCATCTATGCGGACGACACCACCCTCTTCGAAGACACTGGGCACGTGCTGACGTGGCTGGACTGCCTCGCCATCGAGGCCCGAGCGGTGGGGCTCGAGGTCAGCAAGAAGACCGAGGCCCTGGCGGTTGGGCTCACTCAGCCACCGCCGGACCTCTTTCTCCTCGATGGCTCTCGAGTTCAGTACCGGGACCGCGTCAAGTTGCTGGGTAGCTTACTCCCCAGCTGCATGCCGCGAGGCCGATGTGGACCACGTACCGAATCTCCCTCGCCTGGCACGCTATACGCCAATACAGGGCCCTGTGGCGCAAGCCCCTGGGCAAGGTAGAGAAACAGGACCTTTTCAAGGTCCTGGTCCTCCCTGTTCTCACGTACCGGGCTGAGACGTGGACCCTCACAGCCGACCTTGCTAGGAAGCTGGACGGCGCGGTCACCAACATGCTGCGGTCCATTTTTCGTGTTGGATATGCTGCTCATGTCCGCAGCGAGGACTTGTACCTCGGCATGCCATACATCACCAGCACCATTAACCCAAGCAGCGGCGCCTGCAGCTACTAGTAGGGCACTTAGCTCGCACCAACCAGGTAGACACATCACGTGGCCCCCCTGCAGGACTGCGCCCAGCTCAGCCTGGCCGGCACCTCCTCACGTAGGCCGGGCCCCGCAATTCTAGACGCCGCAAGGCCTGCACCTTCAAAGAACAGCTAGTAGGGGACATGGGGCGGCTAGGCCTCAGACTCCGTGATTTGGAACAAGATGATGGACATTGAAGGCAAAGTGGGCCCAGGTCATATAGAGGACAACGACCCCCCTCCCGTGGGGAAGCTCCCGCGTGTTTGCAAACGCGGGAAGCACGCTAGGCTAGGGTAGAGGGCACCATAGATATAGAGTTGGCTTGTTGTTGTAGATAGATTAGACCGGTAGGATTGCGTGTGCCCATCCATCCATCCATCCATCCATCCATCCATCCATCCATCCATCCATCCATCCATCCATCCATCCATCCATCCATCCATCCATCCATCCATCCATCCATCCATCCATCCATCCATCCATCCATCCATCCATCCATCCATCCATCCATCCATCCATCCATCCATCCATCCATCCATCCATCCATCCATCCATCCATCCATCCATCCATCCATCCATCCATCCATCCATCCATCCATCCATCCATCCATCCATCCATCCATCCATCCATCCATCCATCCATCCATCCATCCATCCATCCATCCATCCATCCATCCATCCATCCATCCATCCATCCATCCATCCATCCATCCATCCATCCATCCATCCATCCATCCATCCATCCATCCATCCATCCATCCATCCATCCATCCATCCATCCATCCATCCATCCATCCATCCATCCATCCATCCATCCATCCATCCATCCATCCATCCATCCATCCATCCATCCATCCATCCATCCATCCATCCATCCATCCATCCATCCATCCATCCATCCATCCATCCATCCATCCATCCATCCATCCATCCATCCATCCATCCATCCATCCATCCATCCATCCATCCATCCATGTCCATCCATCCATCCATCCATCCATCCATCCATCCATCCATCCATCCATCCATCCATCCATCCATCCATCCATCCATCCATCCATCCATCCATCCATCCATCCATCCATCCATCCATCCATCCATCCATCCATCCATCCATCCATCCATCCATCCATCCATCCATCCATCCATCCATCCATCCATCCATCCATCCATCCATCCATCCATCCATCCATCCATCCATCCATCCATCCATCCATCCATCCATCCATCCATCCATCCATCCATCCATCCATCCATCCATCCATCCATCCATCCATCCATCCATCCATCCATCCATCCATCCATCCATCCATCCATCCATCCATCCATCCATCCATCCATCCATCCATCCATCCATCCATCCATCCATCCATCCATCCATCCATCCATCCATCCATCCATCCATCCATCCATCCATCCATCCATCCATCCATCCATCCATCCATCCATCCATCCATCCATCCATCCATCCATCCATCCATCCATCCATCCATCCATCCATCCATCCATCCATCCATCCATCCATCCATCCATCCATCCATCCATCCATCCATCCATCCATCCATCCATCCATCCATCCATCCATCCATCCATCCATCCATCCATCCATCCATCCATCCATCCATCCATCCATCCATCCATCCATCCATCCATCCATCAGGGTTATGTAATGCTCCATGACTCCCCAAAGGGAGCACGAGTTAAATTAATTAAGGGGACTCGGCGCGGCGAATATTTTCCGCGCCAAAAAAATTCCGCGGTACCCTCCGTACCGTGAAAAGTGGGTGCACGGTGCGCGCACCCCTTGCGGAAGTGGCCATGGCGACTGCTTTTAGACGAAACGTGACAAATCTGGCCCGCGGAAAGCAGAAAAAATGCTCGATTGTTGGAGAAAATTAGTTGCTGATTCTACTTTATGGTGGGATGGTTGCGATCTATAATGTCGCGGGCTTTTTTTCTTTACCATCGGCAGGGGGGTTCCGGCCTGAATTTCTGTCGGGATGAATAAAGTATAATGGATGCCTGCCCGTGTGATTGTCGATTGTTGCCAGTTTTGATGGTCGTAAGGGAAGCTAGTTTAAAGATGTTTCTAAAGCCGTAAAAATTCCCGCTGCTATCTTTACCTTTCCCGTCATTTTGCGGTAAGATAACATTAGGCCTGCGCGATGCGCGCCCGACCTCTCCATGAAAGGGTGGCCTTTCTTGTGCGCCTGGGCACGAATAAATGCCCGTTATGGTACGTTCTTGTATTAAACGTCTTAACCCCTAAATGGTCTTGCTGCCGATTTTCCGCCAAAAATCGAGTTCCAGCCGATGCATCGGCCCCTTCTCGGGGGACCAGATGCCGCGAAATCTATTGAGAATTAGGAAAAGTTTAGCTGAGAAGATCGAAAGTTTATAAAATTCTTCACAGCATGGTACTAGGGTTTGCATACTTTTGACAAAGTTATAGAGGTGTTCTGGCCGGTCAAAGTACAAGGGGTCAGGGTACTTTCGCACGTACAACGTGCATTCCGGAAAACGACGACCTGGCCATGGCGGCTTGCGCCCACGCATGGCATTTACGTTTGCGTTCGAATTTTCTGGAAAAACTTAGGGTATTGATTTTAAACGTCCTAAAGATCATACAGGCCAATTTTTGGGTCGCGGGAATGCCATTTGATAGGTGTCGGCAGCGTTCTTGCTGGAAAAAACTGCGATCAGGCCGGACGATAGAAACGTTGACAGCAATACCTTTCCGGCGTATTTTAAAGGATATATTGGTTTCTTTGTAATTTTTATGATACATAGTAGTCGTAAACGTGCAAGGGTGGCCAGAAATCGCCGAATCCAGCGACCATGCTTCACAGCTTTGGTGTGCCGAAATGCGCCATTTTGCGGCCACCGCCTGGGCCAAGGTAACGCCATCCATGCCTGGTAAAGCTTAAGCATCGTTTTCCTATCGATGTTTGACGTTTATATATACGTTCTAGCTTGTGTAGCACATTCTTTTTGCACTATTCATGCTCTTTCTTGACCCTGGCTTGGCCCCTTTCTACAACACCCTTCTTAGATGCTTCCCTCAGTCAGTTGACCTGCCACAGGGTGATGGTGATAAGTTTTAGAGGCTGTATGGGTTTGAATACCTCCTTTTATGTTTGTTATACATTTCCCATACACATATTGCATGAGTGTGAGGCAGTTGGCTGGTCTCTGTGGCATCATCAAGCACGTAACTGGTGAGTAAAAGCTTCCCATTGACAGCATGTGCCACCAGGTGTGCTGGCCATCACCTGGCAAGCTATAGCAGCTTAGGCCTAGTTTATCCTTGCTAGGGCAGGCTGAAATAGGCTCAACACCACTAGTTTGTTGGTGGCTGCCTCCTAGAATGCATGCCTTGCGTAGGGTGTCCGTACCACGTTACCTACGTGCATGGACAAGGTGGCACCTGCACATAGGTGCCATGTAAGGGCAGTGTGATGATGCAGTTATGTTTCCCCATCATTGTGGAAGGGAAATGTATTGTTTGGCATGGTTGGTGGCCATATTAGGAGGTAGTATGCCCACCCCTACTCCCTTGGTTGCTTTTTACCAACGGTACCCCTATGGGCTGTACTGGGTGTAACTGCTGGTATACCCACCCAAATGATGACCCCAATGGCTCAAACTGTTCAGCAACTAATTGTTTATCATCCCTGAAGTGGTAGGTGCCTAGGTCTTATAACATAATTCAAAATGCACATTCTACCAAAAATGAAAACGCGCGTCTTGACCCCCCTGACTTTGACGGCAGTTAAACATGGCCTACCCTGCATATATGTGAGGTTGTGATATACCAACCCGAAGGGCAACTCATGGACATGCTTGGCCCCCAAGGACAGCCATTGGATATGGGTAGGTTGGATGGCATCTGGTTTGCAAAATTGTGAAGATCCAGCCAATTTATCGGCAGGATCTCAGACCATTTAGGGGTTAAGCTAGCGTTTTCCTGCTTTCTTAGCTCGTTGAGCGTAAGTTTTTTGCCTTCTTTCCGGCCAGATGCAGCCATGAAGTTGCGGGTCCTGGCGCTGCATCGCCAGATTCCTGGATGTTTTTTAGCAAGTTCGTCTGTGACGTGGCTGGCTTGCTGCAGCGCGTGGCCCACAACCTGTCGGGAAGGTGTAATGCTTTTATTTCCATGCTTCTCTGAAATTTCTTTTGCTTTATAGACAGTTGTGTTCGAGGAAATTCACGCGGTCTTCCTAAGCAGCGGCATCATTTTCCCCAGACACTGACGAGCTGGCACCTGTCTCCTAAAGAAAGTGGCTCGTGCTTGTTAGAAAGGAGGCAGTGTGCATTTTGCGGGACACAATGCTTTGGTGGCACATGCGTCAGGTAGGTTGTTCAAATGGTCAATTCACCTTTCCCACTGAGTAAATGATAGCCTTTGTCATGCTAACCAGAGCAGCTAGCCACAGGTTGGCTGGATAAAAAGTCATCTTATTTTCTCTTTATATACTGCGTGTGTGTTCCTCCACATGTCCGGCTTGTTGGGCATTTTGGAAGATGGTTTTTCATGTGTTGATGGGTGGAACAGCTTGGTTGTTGGCACAAAATCACACATTATTAGCCTGAGATAGGCATGACATATGCTGCTCAGGTGTGTCGTCCTACCAGCCTTGTTGTTAAGGGTAGACTCACAAGGCTGGCTGTACCGATGGAGGGGTGGGGCGTATGACGCTCCGGACATCCTCCTCACACTCCGTGATCAAAGTGGGCATATTTTTGGGTGTCTAGGGTAGCAAAACAGATGTCATTTGCCTCAGCACTAGCTCAATTCTCTTTTCGCGTCTTCCCAGGTGGCATCTGACACAGGAAAATCAATAACTTGAGCTACGCTTGTCAGAATGAGCTCAAACTTTTGGGTTGTGTTTCCCCCCACTCAGTGGAATTTCGCATGTATGGATGACCCCATTCGATGTGTTGATGATTTGATTTATTTTTTTTTTGCTCAAAAAAGTACCCATTTTGCGGGGAAATTAATAACTCAAACAAATGTGATTATTTTGACCATGTAAATAGCCCAGATTTTTTAGAAGTGGGGGAACTTTGCAGGAATGTATGGGCAGGTCATTTGGATATGTGGTTTGTCTTGGGCAAAATATCTCATAGATAGCGTCTTTTTCTATTTTTAGCTCGCCACCGGTGCGTGGTTGGGGGTAGTACCCCCAACAAGTGGTGGCATGAATGTCCAAACATCATATTTATGGTACTCAATCATCACTAGATGGTTCCCAAGTGCATTGGAACTGATATTCATTAAAGTCAGTTTTTCAGTCTTTTGGACGTGCGAGTCCCCTTAATTAAATTAGTGTAGAGCGGCCCAGAGGACAGAATCATAAGCCTTGATGAAGTCGACAATGATGATCAGGATGGCGGGAAGCTCACCAGGTTGCAGGCCGGAGAGCGATTTCCTCGAAGAGGCGGCGCGCGACGAACATGGCCATGATGGTGTTGCGCCCAGGACGAACGCCCATTTGACTCTTCCCAAGGTGACGGTCGAGACCAGAACGAAGGCGTTTGAGGATCATGCACATGAACAACTAGAGACTGCTCTGGATGCAGACTCCGCGGTAGTTGGCAGGGTTATCAGGGGAACCTTTGTTTTTGTACATGCAGCATAATACGGCTGGCGGTTCTACTACATACGGAGGCGGTGACGGCACCGGGAACGGGGGTGTCGGTCTCCTCTGCTCTCCGCTCGCCGTACGCCACATGGGCGAACCCCAGCTGGTCAACGCTAGGCTCCTTGTGGCCACTTTTCATTCCGATGATGGAGGGCCACTCGACCTACGCCCTGACTGTGGGCGTCGGTTACGCACCCCACTCAGGCCACCCAGAACAAGATCGCAAGGACTTCTTTGCTGCGCTGGAGAACCTGGCGAACGGCATCCCTGGTCGCAACTACCTCGCTCTGCTGCTGGACGCCAACGCCACGCTACCACCGGGTACTGGCGGATGTCAGCACGCCCCTAACGGTACGGTCTCCAATGCCAACACTGAACTTAATTTGCTGATTTGCTTACGACATGCGATTTGGTCACTGCCAACACCCGCTTTCCACATAGTCCAGATGCTTTGGTCACACTGTCACACTGTCATTGCCAACTGGCACTGAACAGTGAACGCTGCATCGACTATGTTGTAATGCGCAAGCGTCATCAAGGATCTGTACTAGCTGCTCGCTCGCATGTGATCCCCCTGGTGCGCTCTGATCATCGCATCGTCACCGCCCGCATCCGCCTGCGATTCCCCTCGCCCTTCCGTAAGCACGTGGCACCACCTGATTTGCGCACACTTCAGTTGCTTGAGAAATCTGACGACGCTCTGGAGGACTTCCCTGAAAAACGCGCCCACAAGCGCTCGGCAGAAGAGGCGTTCGTCGACGCGCTGGACATCCCGGCCAGCCACGCCCAGCTGTTCGCTGCCGGTCCGGCATCGGCCCTTGGGCACCTCGCTGACAAGCTGCCCGCGGCCGGGGCCCTGCTGCCCCCCCGCCGCCCGCCCCGCTTCACCAGCCTGCACCGGCTCCCCGCCGTCATCCAGGCCCGGCACTGAGCCCTGCGCGACAACAGCGACCCCGCCCGCTACGCTCGCCTCAAAGCCGATTACCACTCGGCCATCTGGCAGGCGACCAAGGAGCAGGAGGACCTTCATGTCCGCGAGTACTTCGCCCACCTCAAGGACCAGCACGGCAAGTACGCCTGGACCCGCCTGCGTCACGCCCAACGGCCCGCCGGCGGCGCGCAGACGGCGCCGTGGACGCTCTCTGGCTAACCGCAGCAGCAGCTCGACCAGTGGTATTCCTCCCAGTCCCGGCTGCTCGGCGCCGGCCCCCCGCCGCCTCCGCCGCTTGGCCCTCTGGCGGCCGCACGCCTGGCAGTAGCGCCTGCGGACGTCCCTGCGCCGCCCACGCCGCCCGCCGCTGAGCACAGTCTGACTACACGTAGGTACCCAGCCCTGACGGAACCCCTGGCCGACCCCAACGAGCTACCGCCGTTCACCGAGCTCGAGCTGAGCACCGCCGCCAAGCAACTCCGCTTCTACGCCGCCTTTGGACCTGACCAGCTCCCAGCCCCGGTGATTAAGCTGACGGCGCTCACGGGGTTCCTGCTTGACGTCTGCAACCGGATCCTGCTTGCCGACGCGCCGCCGATTCCTGAGTGGCAGCACAGCTACCGTATTATGCTGTACAAAAACAAAGGTTCCCCTGACGCCCCCGCCAACTACAGAGGAGTCTGCATCCAGAGTGCCGCACTCAAGTTGTTCATGCGCATGATCCTCAACCGCCTTCGTTCTGCTCTCGACTGTCACCTTGGGGAAAGTCAAATGGGCTTCCGTCCTGGGCGCAACACCGTCATGGCCATCTTCATCGCGCGTCCCTTCTTCGAGGAAATCGCTCTCCTGCAACCTGGTGAGTTTCCCGCCATCCTGATCTTCGTCGACTTCATCAAGGCTTTTGATTCTGTACTCTGGGACGCTCTATGGACTGTCTGTACTTGCTCACGCTCGCGTCCCCACTCCCCTGATTACCGTCATCCGCACGCTGTATGAGGGGTCGACCATTTCGGTGCGCACTCAACACGGCATTACCCCGCCATGCCCACTGCAGACCGGCGTCTGGCAGGGTTGCGTCCTGTCGCCGTACCTGTTTATTATTGTAGTGGATTATGTTATGCGCCAGGCACGTGCTCGCTTTGCTAGCATTGCAGGCCGTGCCCCTGGCCTAGCGATCATGCACGAACGTGCTTGGAGAAGGGGGGCCGACAAACAAGCAGAATTTACTAGCTGATCTCATTTATATGCCGACGACATCACGCTCATCGAGAAGCCGGAGTCTGCCCAACTTTGGCTGGACTGCCTAGCGCTCGAGGCTCGGGCGGTTGGTCTAGACATCAGCCCCAAAACGGAGGCCCTGGCCCTCGGCATGGCAGGGCCCCCACCCACGCTCCGCCTCGTAGACGATGCCGAGGTCAACTACCCTCCTTCAGGCCGCTTCAAGCTGCTCGGCAGTTGGCTAATTCCCGACTGCGAGGACGACATGACGACACGGATCGGCATGGCGTGGGCGCACCTCCATGACCACCGCCGCTGGTGGAGCAACCCCGCCCTACCCCGGATCGTCAAGCGTGACCTCTTCAAGGTCATCATTCTGACGATCCTGACCTACGGCGCCGAGACCTGGACACTGACGCAGAAGCTGGAGCAACAACTCGACGGCGCCGTCACCAAGATGCTGCGCAACATCCCCTTTGGTTTGCACATTAGTAATGAGGATTTGTACGCTGATTTGCCCTATGTTTCCCACATTATTAGGCACAGGCGCCTGGGCCTAGCCGGGCACCTGGCCCGCACAGATCAGGTAGATACATCAGATAGACTAGCTGGCACCAAGCCCGCCCAGCCTGGGCGATATGTCCTCACCTGGCGTTTCCCCGGCCGCGCGCGGCAGGGCCGCCACCCGTGGACTTTTCGTGATAGACTCGGCATGGACATGTGCTACACTAGACGTGACGGGCTCACACCCGGGCAGCCTCCTGGTTTGTCTGTAATACGGAGGCAAATGGTGCGCAAGGATAGATGGCAAGTAGTGATGAAGGAGACCACCCCCAAGCCTGTGGGGGCTCCGCGTGTGACCAAGTATGGCATTCATAGCGATTGGGGCCGCGGTGCCCACACCCCTGTAACTAGGACCTCGATAGCTTACACCATCCATTCCATCCCATGTTCCCCTCTCACGGAGGACTTATGCTCACGTGACGCAGTCACGTGTCTATTAATTAATTAATACGGCAGCTGTGCTGCCACTCAGGATTCGGCGGCGCGTCGGCAAGCAGGATCCGGTTGCAGACGTCAAGCAGGAACCCCGTGAGCGCCGTCAGCTTAATCACCGGGGCGGGGAGCTGGTCAGGTCCAACGGCGGCGTAGAAGCGGAGTTGCTTGGCAGCGGTGCTCAGCTCGAGCTCGGTGAACAGCGGTAGCTCGTTGGGGTCGGCCAGGGGTTCCGTCAGGGCCGGGTATGCGTAGTCCTGCTCAGCGGCAGGTGGTGTGGGCGGCGCAGGGACGCCCGCAGGCGCCAGGCGCGCGGCCGCCAGAGGGCCAAGCGGCAGAGGCCGGCGGTGGGGGGGCGCCGAGCAGCCGGGACTGGGAGGAATACCTGAAATGCAAAGAACCCAGCTATCTAGCTTCAACTCCCCGCCCTGACCAAATCACGCTGTGGCGAGATTACCGCGTGGATATGTGTGGGGCACCCCATGCACCGACACATGGGTTATGGCCTAGTTTTAATGACTGCCTGCAGGCAATCCGTGCAGGTGATTTCCCTCCAAATAAGAGACAGATCACGGAAATACGCCACAAGAACATAGCAAATTTCTCAAATGGAGAACCGAACTATTAGTACTTTTACACTCTTCGTAAAGTAACCCATGAATTCTAGTTAATGACAGTAATATTCGATTCTGCAATGCACAACAGACAGGTATTTCAGCATCTTGCTAAGCAATCGAAAAAAATATTAGAAGGGTAGCTAACAAAATTTATTTTAGTACGCAGTGCGCAGGACTATAACTACTATGAGCAGAGAGTTGGCAGAAGCACACACATAAACTTTTTGCAGGCGCCTGCCCGCCAGGATAGTAAACGCTCTGCGGCAGCATGCATAAGACAGGAAGACAGCCGTTCTCATGGCGCATGACTCAGTGACCTTGCAGCGAAACCAGCCAGTAAAGCCACGCAAGCGCTCGTGCTTGCGTGCATGCAGCAACTGAAAAACAGGTGCTCCGTGGCCACTCGATGTACCCTGAAGCCACATGCCAGAAGGCGCACCCCGAGCAAAAGGAAAATAATATACACCCAATAACAGCAGCACCCCCAAAAAACAAATTCCTACCCATAATACATCAGCACCGTGTATTGCCCAGGCATGACAAGATGCACCCTCATGATGTCATGACAGCAAGATGCATGGGCCTGTGCCACATCAGCCCTAGCCAGCACAAGGACTAGATACTGGCAATTTACCTGAACTCAGTATTCGAAAGAGCTTGGCGCAATAGACAGCAATTATTACTCGTGCGTGCCCTCAAATCACTTGCGCAGTCGTCTTCTGTCAGGCAAAACAAAGCGACAAACGTATCTTGCCACCCACACCCCTGAGGCCGCACGACACACCTGCCTACCACAAAGCACAACAACATCAACGTACAATACGCAGGCACGCACGATGTGCCCCAAAGACAGTCTCCAAAAGCATATGCCTGCCCGAACTGTGTTCTCCTTTCCCATTGGCGAGAAGTTTGGACTGAATTTATAACCCAGTTGTTGAAAGATATGTTCGTGTTAGCAGCGTCCGTGGCCAGAGAGGACCATCAGGGTACTCCCAGCCTCCCGCGCTCTGTGGGGCACATGAGGCTGACAGTACCCACCAAGGCATTGGTTTCATGCCTTGGTGTGGGCCACCTAGACGTGAAACTCCTTTCCGCATGACGCAGTTGCGGACCGACCACGTTAGCAACGCCATTGGCGTTGCAATGGCGACATCACCGCGGCGAGATCATGTGGCTGCCAAGGCTCTTCCAAGCGCTCGCATCACACCATCCCTGCAGGGACTTTGAGCAACCTCCAATACGGGCAGCTCTGACGCGGAAACAGAGGCCGGCCCTGCCGAGACGCGTACCGCATGCGCACACTGTGCATCCGCGATCGCTGCGTCCTGCACGCGCACACTGTGCATCCGCAATCCTTGCGTGCTGCGTATAAACGTCGGAGATCGAGACGAGGGGTCTAGAAACTGGAATACAAGCACTACAAACTTGTTGCCTTGCAAGGCAACAAGGCTATAGATAGCATCCATGGGGCAAGCTCCAACCTTCTAGGCAGCATCCTTGGGGTACGCGGGATGACCCCATCGAAGCCGTACAGCAGGTAGGGGTAAGTAGAGGGGACCCCACAAGGGAGAAGCCCCTGCCACGCGCCTCATGGAGGGCCCCTCAGCCACAACCAAGGATCACCGGACTATCCCCCTGGCCAAGGGAGAAGGCCACTCACCCGCGCCCATATAAGAGGTCCATGGAAAAGGGGCTCTCTGAACACATGAAAGAAAGGGCCCTTTACCCGTGCTTGTAGCATCATGGCACATCGCACGTATGCGACCCAATTCTTGACCCAAGGGGCGGCCCTCTCCCGCATTCCATGACCCCCTGTCTTCCCCTCCTCCCCACACGATTGAGCAGGCCCCTCCCCGGCCCCCCTGGAAACGAGGCTTTTCGGACACGAGAGCGCCCTTTGCCCCCCCCCCAATGCATTACCCCTCATCCGCGCCTCGTTTACAAGGCGCCTTAACCCCCTCCTCCATGGAAGGTCGCTCACCTGCGCCGTATCACCAACCCTTCCCCCCTCTTCTTACAATGGAGCAGGCCCCTCACTCGCGCCTTATAAAAAAAGGTCGCTCACCCCCGCCCCATGGAGAAGGGCCGCATCGCACGCATCTCCGCGCGCTGCCTCACCACCAGCGCGAGCAGCTCCTCGAACGACATCTCCGCACACTCCGCCTTCACCTGCGCCTCGATCTCTGCCACTCGCGGCGAGCGCGTGCTGAAGCTGATGCGGCGGCTCTTGGTGCGCAGCAACCCGCCCCTGACGGGGCTGCCGTCGGCCTGCTTAGAAGGGGGCATCGCCTCGGGGCTCATCAACCCATCGATGTCCACGATGCTGGCCGACGTCATGATGGACGCGGAGGTTCCTGACATGCTGGTGACCAGGGACCGGCGGCTCTCATCCCCAGATGTGGTCGTGGCGGCGTCCGTGATGCCGTCGATTGTCACCTTTGCAAGCTTGAGCGTGCGGGGGAAGAGGCGCGCACTCAGCGCGGGGGAGGAGACCTGGTAGAGGTGCATCGGCTGCTTGACACCCTGCGGGGAGTGGAGGGTGGATTGTTGTGGGAAGGCAAGGGCACAGGCAGCATGGCGCAGGAGGGGAGAGGGGGGGCTCTTCTTTTCAACTTTCTGTGCGGCGGCTGGACTGGGGACGGCTTGTTTGGGATGCATGGAAAGAGGTCGGAGACAGCCGTTGGGAATGGGGCGAAGGGAATAGATGGAGGGGAAGAGATGGTGTGACAGGGAGGGGGCTGGTTACGAAAGTGGGGAGCTGTTGGTGGGGGCCACATCTTGACGACTGGACATGGAAAAAAAAACTATATCCATTTACGCTAGAGTCGGGGGGGGGGAAAGGGGGTAGGGGGTAGGACAAGAACAGGGAAAACAGGCCATACACTCTTCATGTGCGGCTAATACAGCAGGAATAGCGGCCGCAGTGCCTCAGGAGTGCCTAGTGTGACACGTTCATCCGACGCACAAGCTGGCACTGCACCGGAAGTAACATTGCTAGTATAGAACTAGAAACATTGCTAGCATGCCACCAGTATGATACAAATAACGTACCTAACAAAGAAAAGCCAAAAGAGAGCCTATGCTTCTAACGAAGTCCCTAAACCTAGCATGTAACCGCCACAGCAAATATTGAATTCTGAGTAAAGCTACAGAAAAGGAGGTCAACGTTGCCAATTATGGGGAACACTGCGGTAGTAGGTGTGGTCGTAGCACTAGAGGAATACTTAAGGGGCCAACAGGCTGGCTAGTTCGGTCATGGGGGTGATGGCGCTTGCCCTCCCTTGAGGTCAAACTTGCCCAACTCAGTAAGGATGTGACAATACTATGCGTGGCGGTAACAGCGTTGCCCTACCTTGAGGTCAAACTGGCCCAACTCGGTAAACGTCAGCTCGACGGCATCTCCCTTTGCCGCCTCAAACAGTACATCATTCGCCAGCGTTTGGCCATGCGCGGCCGTGGCAGCAATACGCGCCGCCCTGTTCACGACCGGCCCACAGTAGGCGGCGCGCCCGGTGGCACGGTGGGCATGACAATCGCTGGGAACACCCATGCAGAGGCCGATCTGGTAGCGCAGGCCCCTGCGAGAGAGGGAGCATGCAAAACACCACATGAGCATCAATATCCAATGCCCAGAAATGAGTCGTTTTATTTTCTTGAAGGAAAAAGTTGGCACATGAATTCAACCCCATTCGCATTTAAAATCAAGAATACTTTACAAGCGGGGATGGGAAGAGAAATGGGGGCTGGGACGAGCAGGCCTGGGGCGTAGGGGACAAGGGGCCGAGATCAAGATGCGGGAGCTCTGGTAAGGAAGGAAAGGTCAAGATGCGGGGAGCTCTGGTAAGGTAGGAGAGGTCGAGTTGCGGGCAGCTCTGGTGAGGTAGGAGAGGTCGAGATGCAGGGAGCTCTCGTATGGTAGGACAGGTCGAGATGCGGGGAGCTCTGGTAAGGTAGGAGATTCAGATTAAGGGAGCATTCAAAAGGTGGGTGATCGCGATTAGGAGAGCTCTTGCGAGGTAGGAGATCGGAGTAGGGGAGCTCTCTCATAAGATAGGAGATCAGCAGGAGGAAGACCAGGGGAGCAATTCCACTAACCTGAAGACAACAATTTCCGTCTTTGTGCTGCCATCCGCATCCTCGCCATGTGTCACCACCTCGGCGGCCAGCTCTTGCTCCAGCAGCTTCTTTGGCCAATCTAACGCCATCGCCTCGCGCTGGACCGCCTCGGCGAACCGGACCGCCTGGACAGGGGACCAGAACGCTAGCAGGAAATTGCCATCTTTTTCCTCGACCTCGTACGCGTCGTAGCGGGACATCACGCCCTGCACAAACTCCACGACCATGGCGACCGCCTGGCCATATGTGGGGCTGCGGCGCAGCACTTTGGCGCCGCCAACGTACATGAAGGCAATGACCATGGGCTCGGTAGGCATGACCCGCTTCACGTAGCAGTCGGCGGCGGGCGCGTCGAAGAAGGATGGGCGCAGCTGCTTGGACTTCAATGGCGCAAAGGGCGCCCGCTTGAGAAGCTCTTCGGGAAGCACCTGCATCAGGTGGATGGGGGGGAGCTTCTCGCCCACCTGCAGGGCAGGCAGGGCCGTGAAGGGGGTCGACCGCGGGGGCGCTCGATGATGGAAACATCGGTGGAGACAGTGGCACAAGGTTGTCATTGTTTTTCAATGGCAAAGGTTATAATAACGCTCAAAGGAAGCATGATTACTGGTGTCTATTCAACCCCTACGACGTACACCGTCCGCATTGGTAGATTTACTAAATAATTATGAGGCTGGGCGCCGGCCACCTGCAAACGATAAATAAAACAAAAGATTTTCAATTAACTAATTCCTGAGTGTACTCCCCTGTAGTTTTTCTAGCTACCAAACAAACAAAGAAAGTGTAAATAAATATTCTTTGACTGCCAAGAGCGCTTCTTTTGCGGTAAAAAACAAAGAAATATTAAATCTCTGGCCCTGCTCTGGCTGAAAAATGTGCTCTTCCTAGCCGTAAGAGCAGTGCATCCGGCTGGGTTATACAAAACAAACAAAGAATTATCAAATTTCGCAGCCAGTTCAACGGTTGTTCGGTAACCAAACAAACAAACTAATAATTAATGAATTGGGCGGGCAGAGTAGCACTTTCAACCAATAAAACGCTATTGTTTAATTCCGAAGGGCCTTTCGGCTGAACCGAATTAAAACTACCAATGCAGACGGTGTATCCCCGTGGCATGTTCCCGCACAGTTTCGATCCTTCCACCCGTAGGAGTCTCCCATATGAGTTTTCTACACATGAGTCACCCATATGAGTTTATCCATATGGGACTTCCTGCTTCCACCCGCATGAGTCTACATGTACGTTACAGTAATCCTGTGTATCTCATGGTGCCCACCTTTAGGGCTTAGGGTCTAAGGCTTAGGGTTGAGGGTTTCTTCTATGTATAGGGATGAAGCCTGTGTCTGAGACCCTGGTTTTCGCCTGGCAATGTTGGTCAAAAGGGCAGGATTTCCGGCTTCTGCGCATGACACGCATGAGAAGAAGTACCAGCTTGTTACTAGCACCTCGACCAGTACTATATACACCATCTTCTACATCATTGACAGGGAAACGAACAATAGATATCATCTCTGGTAGCGCAGCACCAGCGAGTATTTAACCCCCCCGCCACCCGCCACCTCGTGCATCACCCTGTGGTGACAGATAGCGGATAACTTACAGTGGAAACTATAAAAAAACTTGGACAGGGATGATACTAATACCAATACCAACTGATAGCCGGCAGGCACCCACCTGATGCAGACCCATGGGATGGCAGACAGAGGATAGCGATGTTAACTATACCTTTTGGAAAATCACAAACACCCACCTCGTGCAGGCCCATGTGGTGGCAGACAACGGACGGCTGATGCGCAGCCAGGGACTGCCACGCCAGCATTGACATGAGCACCTGGCCGCCAGATGTCGCCACGTCCTCGATCGCCTTGGTCATCTCCATCACCTCCCCGTGGTAATGGTGCCGCCCGTTGGGGTGCACGGAGCATCCGTCCGGCAGTCCCACATGAATGCCCATGCGGACCCTCAACCCCCGGTAGAGCAGGGAGCCGTCGGTGGGGTCCTGGATCTCCATCCCAGTGCCGAATGTCAGCAGTTCCGGCGGCCAGTCAGTGTGGCCATCCTCGATAGAAGGCAGCAGGCCCTTGTGCTTGCCCTTTGTGGGCGTCGTGGGCAGGTTGAAGACCTTGAGGGGGAAGAGCAGGGACCGCTGGACATCCATGGCCCAACCGAGCGCGTCATCCGGCTCGTAGAAGACCATGGTGAAGGAGTCGCCCTCCGTGTCGCTCTCGTAGCCGTGGTACTTGGGCAGGAGCGTGCGCAGAACCTGGCCATGAGGGAGGGGGGTGGAGGCCCACGCAGGAGCGGGAAGCGTGGGGGGATTCGCGATTAATAGAGAGCAAGAGGAGGCATGTACTTGGGCAGGAACGCACGCATGACCTGAGACAGGGTTGGCGGATGCCCGGGAAGGTGTGTGTCGGGAAAGGAATACAAAGAAATAGCGAGGATACAAAGGAATACAAAGGCAACCAAGGAATACAGAGAATACAAAGGAATACAAAGGAAAACAGAGGAAGTAGGGACAGATAGAATGCAAAGGAAAGACAAATGAACAGAGCGGAGGGAGGAATATAGAGGAATACAAAGGAATAGAGAGATGCATTCCTGAGACTAGGATGGAAAATAATCGGGGAGACAGGGTAGCTGAGGCAGAGTGGGAAGAAGGTGGGGAGAAGAGTAGTACCGTTTGGTTAGAAACCAACCACCGTGAGGCCAGCCATGTATACGTCAAAAGGCTTAGTACTGTGCGCCCTAGCTTAAATGTAAACGCACTAATAGCAAGTGACTGTCTGCCCTACTTCTTTCCCACCAGAAAATAAGATCCCATAAATAGTGAGTGTCCGATAGATGGAACGCGGGACCGAAATGGACATTAGATGGCCACAATACAAGGAAGAGCAACATTA
The DNA here is from genome assembly GCA_009746045.1 of Mesostigma viride. Taxonomy (NCBI): domain Eukaryota; kingdom Viridiplantae; phylum Streptophyta; class Mesostigmatophyceae; order Mesostigmatales; family Mesostigmataceae; genus Mesostigma; species Mesostigma viride. The sequence continues at coordinate 759,495 of RPFO01000595.1, read as the reverse complement.
GTAGAAAGCAAATCAGAAAGCAGAGAGGGCCATCAGGGGGCACAGGGGCGAGAGCATGGGTGACCTTGTGGGTGACAGCGGACCCTCCCAGTGGTATAACATTGTAAATGCTGGTATCAGGCAGAAATGGAGAAAGCAGCGCAACAATAAGGAGCATGCGTTTGAGCAATGCGCGGGTTCCTGTCAACAGGAGGTATGGTCCCTATCCCCTGCAGAGATAAATGATACAGTGTATAGTGCGATTAGCACGAGAATATTTTTAAGTTTTATTCCAGAATAAAAAATTCGTTGGATTAGATTAGAAGCTTTTTGGTTTTCTTGCATTGCATGGCTAGTTTCTTCATTTCTTTGGGTAGGGTATTATACGTCGTACGTGGCATTGCCATATCGTGCTTTTACGTAATATTTACATACTACTATAAGTAGTACTCGTATTTCTGCGTATTATAAGCAATACGGCCTTGGAGCGTACTAAACCGTACTACGCACCTTTTAACTCTGAATTGCATGGATGAAAACGAGGTAAGACTTATTGGCTGCCACACGGGAGTCACACACGTAGTCAGCATCGCGGGACAATGCATGCACGTCAGATACACCCCATGAAGCAGAGTGCCACGTCAGGCCTCTTCGTAGCTGGCACTCACGTTGTGGTGGATGGCCAGGGCTTTCTTCATGACCACGGGGTCCCACTCCCACAGGGACGTAGAGCCCTCGATATCTGTTGCCAAAACGTGGCACGGCACCACAAGGTACACAAGCAGTTCCATTAGCCGCGGAGCGCTCGATGCCATGTCTGGAAGAACGGCGCGCGCAAGCGAATAAGATACGCATCCAAGGAAGCAACAGGTGCTGGGACAAGTTACGATGAAGCCAACCCTCTGCTGCAAATATCCAGCAACAATTATAAAATCCAAAGTACTATAATAATGGCACGTATGAACCAGAGCACCAGCAAACGCTCGTCTAAGACATTCCGTTAAAAAAGCAAAGAGAGACAACCACATACAAAGCACCATACAAACAATTGACCACTACATAAAGGTAGCCCAGGATAGCTACTTATAGAGACAGGTGATAGATATTGTTACAAGACAAGACAGATTAGCCCACCTGTGATGATTGTCGCAATATGCGTTGTTGAGGCACTAGCATAGAAGAGTCTACAAGGCGCCTCTCGGAAAAAGACCTCCTCAATCGAATAAACCACCCCACACACCTGTGATAATTGCCACGACGGGCTCCCCCGTGTGCTGGGGCACCAAGACAACCAACTGAGTGCTCTTACTTTAGACCGACTACCGACACAGCACATTAGTAGACCGGTAGAATATCCCCCGTGTGATAGTTGCCGTAATGGGCTCCCCCTTTTCGCCAAGGCACCGCCAAGAAACACGCGAGAATCCATCCGTGAGATGATGGCCGCAATAATGAGATAATGGGCTCCCCTGGGTCACCAGCACAACAATCCGCACTCCTCAACCATCTCAAAAAAAAAAGAAAGAAAGAAATCCCCCCTCCCCCCCCCGAAAAAGACCACCCCACGCACCTGTGATAACGGCCGTGATGGGCTCCCCCTTGTGCGGCGGGCCTCGCTTGCGCAGATACGCCGCGTAAGCATTCTTGGCTGCCCGCCGCCGCAGGAGTAGCACCAGTGGGACGCCCGCCACTAACATGACGCCCAGCGTGGTCGAGAGCACCGCGACCAGGGCCACCTGGAGTCCCCTCTCGTCTTCCGTGGCAGGGGCGACGTCACCAGACTTGCTGGATTGGCAAAAGGCACCCTCGTACCCGTCGAAACACACGCAGGCACCCTGGAGGATCTCGGCCTCCTCCCTGGAGATGTTGTTGAGCCAGGGGAAGGGCCCGGGGTCGATACCGATGACGACGTTGTCTCCCCCCTCGATGGAGATATCCACCCCGCCAGTGCCCGCGCCCCCGGTCCCATTGTACGTGACGTTGGGTAGCACGCAGGTCCCTTTGCCGGAACACACGGTCGCGTTGACGAGGAGGGCAGTCGCAGGGTTCACGCAGCCCATGCGGGCGTTGCATAGCGGGTAGAGCGTGGCTAGGAGGCCCTCGTTGATGCGCTTGGAGTGCGCTTGCGCCTCACAGCCGGCACGAGTGGCCAGTGAGGGCGGCAAGTTCTCGCCCTGCATCAGCAGCCGTTGGGTGTGGACCGCCCCCACCACACGCTCGCCCGTGTGCTGCTCCAGGGCGGCCAGGGTGGCAGCCAGGTAGGCGGCCAGGTAGGGCTGCGGGGGATCGGGGCGGGGGGGAGGTTGCGGGAGCAAGTGTGGGGATGGGGAAAGGAAAGGACGGAGGGGTGAGTTGTGTTTGGCACATGACAGTCAGGGGGGCCAAGAGGGACGGCGTAGTTAGGCAGGCAGGTAGGGTTGATCCCCGCCGATGGCCGGTGGGAGATTGCGAATTGTGGGGCCAATGTAGGGAGGAGGTTGGGAAGAGAGGGAATGGGGAAGGAAATGCATGGGATCGACTTAGGAGCCAAGCTTGCGCGGCGGGCAGCGGTTAAAAGGGGCCATTTATAAAAATATCTGGACACTGCATAGGACATTCGTAACCTCGACGCGGTGAACGCTGCAGTCATCTAAGGCCCGCTCTACACGGGAAGTTGGGGGGGGGTAAAAGTGAAAGCTCGTGCGGGCCGAGATGAAGATTCGAGGGTCGGCGGAGGAATCGGGAAATCGTCCGTCAAAAACTGTTAGCAGAGATTCTGGATACCTGGAATCGTCTCTTCGACGCACACCAAACTTTCCTTCTCGGACCGCTTTTTAGGGGTTTAAGTTCTTGGCGAGGTCTCGCCAAGAAACTTGGTTTCCCCCCCCAAACCCGAAAAGGAAAGCTAACTTGCGTTGGACACGTCGGACTTCTGACATCCTGGACACGGGGGCAACTACGAAAACTCACGAAAATCGGTTATCGAGACGAAGGGGAAAGTCCAATCCGAGCGGCATCCATACCTCGCTGCCAGATTCTACAGGATTCCATGCGCTGACTCGCGCCGACCAAGCTTTGTTCTTTGGGTTTGGGGCCTCCCAACTTTCCGTGTAGAGCGCGCCTAAACCACGTGCATTTTGGCGGCGACAGCAGGCGAACCCAGTCATCGGTGGTGAGCTGGTGAGGTTGGGAGTCAAGGGTGGCGGGAATACAACTCTTGATGTCTAATCGAGTCGGGGGTCTGACATCAAGGGTGGTTTGGATAACAACTCTTGACGTCTAATCGAGGTCGGGGGTCTGCCATCAAGGGTGCTGGGAATAACAACCCTTGATGTCTAATCGAGGTCAGGGGTCTGGCGTACAAGAAATAATAAAATTTTCGGTACAGTTTTCTGAGAAAAAGTAGTTTTGATGAAGAAGCAACGCAGAAAATCTGGGTTGCGCCAAGGGTGGCGGGAATATAGGTGGGACTGGATGCGCCAAACCTCGTGTGTGCCAGCATAAAAACTCCCTTCTTCTCCTCTCTTACGCCCGGAGCGAGGCTGACCCCATCAAGCCCTTCAGTGAGCTAGAGGAGGTTGGATTTGCAAGGGTTGCTCGTTCCAGACTACGGGAATTTAATAACCCCGTGCGATGTGGGACAGCCCAGAGTAAAACATAATCCAATAGTGGTCTCTATAGTTTCATGCGATACATCGTTGCTGGCATAATTTTACAGCCCGTTTCCAAAGGCTAACTCTGCTCACCAGGCCCCGCTCGTTCCACCTGCTTGTAGTTGGTTAGAAAACCTACCCCCGCTCATGCGGCCACCCACCTGCTAGTCCCTTCACCTCCTCATCAATCAGTGGGCGCACCAAGTTTGTCAATTACATGTCCTGTCAGCCCATCGCCTTATGACTCGTGCACTCGGCCCATGACATCGCCCATACCACACCATCATGCCCTCATAGACCCTGTGCCCTGTCATGCTAATTACCTATGCCCACCTGATCATCCACCCACCCCGTTAGTTGGCACTCCCTTGCCGAGCTAGGTCATGTCCCCGTCAGTATATAGTAGTATACATACTACGAGGTAATACATTTATATCATGATTATGTACTACTATTATACTACTAGGTAGTATATCATCTATATCGCTTTTAATTAAATTTCATTTAATCTATGTTGCTCTCCACGGCTACGTGCTCGTCCAGGGAACCAAAGGGCACGTGGCCTCCCTCAGCGTGCTGTTACAAGCCCTATTCGCTGTCACACTTTTCTTCTTGCCCACATGACTGTCCATGCAGCCGGCCAACAGCTCCCCACCCTGTGCTGTGGCCTGTCACGCTTCACGAATGCAAGCCTTAAATAATTGAGATTTGTGCCCCATGATGCACCCACCTGCTCATCCACGCAACCGGCCAACAGCTCATCCCCCTCCAGGTACCCCTTTCCCAGGAGTGCCACCAGGGCGTCCCGCAGGCACCGGTGGGTTGCCAGCTGGACATGTGGGCGCCCCGGCGCCTGCCTGCTATTTAAAGCGACCAGCTCCTCCAGAGTGCGTGCCACCCACAGGTTCTCGAGGGCCAGGATGGCCGCCACGTCTGGTGCGGGCAGGTCGGATGCAAGCCGGTCCCTGAGGGCGCGCAGGAATAGGTCGCCCTCGCCGGGGGGATTGCCATTCATGGCCTGCGAGGTTTGGGGGCAAGGGGGGGGGGGCGCGGTGGGTTAAGGGAGGGGGGGACAGGGCAAGGGGAAGGGGGAGAGGGGGAGGGCGAGCGGGAGGGGGAGGGGGGAGGGAAGGGCACATGAATTTTCGACAAATCTCTGATACGTAGTATGGCCGCATCGGAGCTATGAGGATGTCTATGAGACATCCTGCGCAGGCATGGCATTACTATACTCTAGAGTGACCATGATGTTTATGAGACAACCAGCGCAGGCCATGAATCTGGAGGAGGTAAAAGCCAGTGTGGCCAGGGCAGGGGAACCAGGGGGGCTCGGTTCAACCAAGCAGTGTTTGGCTACATCAAGTTGAAAGGTGTGGTGGACAGGTCAAAGCGGAGGCCATTGGGGCCAAGCACACCATATTTTTATTTCATACTGCCCCGTGTCCCCCCAACTTCTCAGGCCCACCCCCTATTGTCTTTTCCAAGCGCTTCCCCTCCCCCCTCGTCACGCCACCATAAAAAAACAGGGGGAAATGCCTGCAATGCTGAGGACCTCAACCTGAGATGGTGACATGTATCATGGATCAGGCTGGCAAGGATGTCCTGACAAGCACATGCTACCGTGATCACTCCCTTTCCCTGTGGACCACAGCAGCCCAAGGCAGCGCCTTAAATCCCCCCTTCATCGTCCTCACAGCTAGTTGCTCTCAAGGCAAAGTCAGGAATTACCGTCTCTCTCATGCTACCCAGAGTGCAGCCGTGGTGAACCACGAGTCACCTTTGCTGGGCTTCCGCCATTGCATGCAGTGAGTAGTACTCATACTCACATTCGCGCCCATGGGGCTAGCGTAGCTTCACTCCACTGGTTCATATTGGGGAAATTTGAACGCACTTGCACCACTCTCCGGTAAAGAGCTTTTTCGCAGTCGGGCTGTAGTTTGGGATGCCTTAGGATCAGGAGACCCCTGTGGTCGCGAAAGGTTGCAAGAGGTCCTGTGTTCGAATCCAGTATCGTACCAAATCGTTCACTGAGCGTAATCAGGCTCAATCAACTATGCTCAGCGCCGATCTCTCCATTACCAAAAACTATTTACTACTACCGATATAGTTATGTTAATGAAACCACGAATTCCTTGACAATTCCATGACAGGACAGACGGGTGGGTCTTTGATTGCTTCTATCCCATATCCTCCTGGGTACGGCTCACCTGCACTGTGTCATTACTCCCGGGCGCTTTAAACAGCTGCCACGCGCCCGTGCGCTCCACATCATTCCCCTGCTCCGTCAACGGCCAGTCCCATATGCCGCCCTCCAACGCGTAGCCCTCGCCCACCACCCCCGTGACCAGGCCACGAATCACCTCCCACGCCCAGCGGGTGCCCACGAGCGCGTTATTCGCAAGGGTGTGCGCCAGCCCCCGCATGCGAGCCAGGTGCCCCAGGTGGGCCCCTGACAGGTACGGGCTGGCCCCCACGAACGCGCGCGCGCCGTACGCGTCCAGGAGCGGCTGGATGGATCCGGGACTCGCCCCGTTGACGCCACCACTACCACCACTACCGTTAATGTCTGTGTTATTATTGTCCTTGTCACCGCCGGCACTGGCGGGCATCGTAGGCGGTGACCCCTGCAGGTAGGCCAGGTAGAGCGGCTTGCCCGCCAGGGACACCCCTCGCATCGCGGCGGCGAGTTCCGGCCGTGTCTCGGCGAGGATGGCGTCAAAGCTTATGCTGCCATACCAGAAGTCCATATTGGCGACCTCATGATACTCCTTCGTGAGCGACCCGTAGTCCACGAAGAAGGGCACTTGCCTGATGAACATAATGGAAAAGAAGGGCCGGCGGGGGGGGGGCGGAGAAACGGACGAAGGGAGTGGCAGGAGACAGTGGTCGTGCTGTGTAATTTTGTGAGAGGCAGACAATGGATGGATGAAGTGGGGGGGGGGGGGGAAGGTGAGGGAGAGCAAACAGCCGCACAACCCTTCTTTGTCGAGGTAGCTGGCAAGGTCCTGAGATGTCATCCAGCCTGGGCTAAGAAGAAAACAGGAGTAAGACTGAGAAGCAGGAATAAGACTGATATCATACACACACACACACACACACACACACACACACACACACACACACACACACACACACCCCCCCGCCCGCCCGCCCGCCCGCCCGCCCGCCCGCCGCCGCCCGCCTGCCCGCCCGCCCGCCCGCCCGCCTGCCCGCCCGCCCGCCCGCCCGCCCGCCCGCCCGCCGCCCGCCCGCCCGCCCGCCCGCCCGCCCGCCCGCCCGCCGCCCGCCCGCCCGCCCGCCCGCCCGCCCGCCGCCCGCCCGCCCGCCCGCCGCCCGCCGCCCGCCCGCCCGCCCGCCCGCCCGCCCGCCTGCCCGCCCGCCCGCCGCCCGCCCGCCCGCCCGCCCGCCGCCCGCCCGCCGCCGCCCGCCCGCCCGCCCGCCCGCCCACCCATCAAACCACCCCCAACACCACACACACACGCACATACACACAGACCCGCATACACACATACTCACACATACACACGCATACACACACACGAACAAAGACACACCCACCACACGCACCAGAAAAAGGTGGACCCGGGGATGTCCATCTGGGCATCCCTGAGGCCCTGCCACAGGTGGTGCGTGACAGCGTCTGCCAGAGGGATGCCCCCCACCACCTTGTGCCGGACGCCCGATCGGTTAAAGCAAGGGCAGAGGGACTTGGGCGCATTCTCCCCTTTCGGCTGATCGCCCAAGTCCCCACACACGGGGTACCCCTCAAAGCGGCACCACTCGCGCTGGAGGACGTCACCGGTGACCTGCGCAGCCAACCGGCACAACCGAGGGCGAGCGGCCAGCACGGTGACACATGCCAGCATGCCCACACCAGGCAGCACGTTCATACAAGCAAATCACAGCACAGCCCGCGCTGCAGGATGGCATCGGTGACATGCGCAGCTCCGGCACAAACAAGGGCGAGCGGGGTAGTACCAGCATGGTAATTGCATTTGTGGTAGGGACAGGAGAGGATAGGAATTAGGGGATGGGACAGGGTTGGTCCATCCAATTTGTGGTAGGGACAGGAGGGGATAGGAATTAGGGGATGGGACAGGGTTGGTAATTCCGTTTGTGGTAGGGACAGGAGGGGATAGGAATTAGGGGATGGGACAGGGTTGGTCCATCCAATTTGTGGTAGGGACAGGAGGGGATAGGAATTAGGGGATGGGACAGGGTTGGCAACAAACACGATGGGAATGAACAAAAAGCGATGGGAATGATGCAGAAACAAACTTTATAACAGGGCTTTGATTGGCAGGCTGTGGCGGGGAAAGGAGGATAGGAATCAGGGCGGCCGATGAAAGGAACGAAGCAGTAATCAAGCAAGTTTCTGAGGCTCCCTGTATGTTACTGGCGGCGGCAGGCGGATAGGAGTCAGGACGGGCCAAGGGAGAGGGCAATGCAGAAACAAAGTTCTCATGGGGACGTGACGGGCAGGTTGTGAAGCAGGGGTTGAGGTGGGGTGAAGAGGGGTGAGAACGAGGAGGGAAGCTCCCAGCGGAAGGAAATACAGGCTGTGGAGCAGGGTGGGCCCAACAAGCCGCCTTGGGTGCTGCTGGGTCATGCCTCCAAAACCAACGCATCCCCGACAGCCTGACCCCACTTTCTTTATACTTTCATCAACCTTTTCAGGCGTATTATTTTAGAGTTGTTGAGTAGTGAAAGTTGACGTGTTGGGTATTTTTAGAGAGATGGAGAGCCATCTCATTTCTTCTCGATTACACACAATCCACGCGTTCATGTTCACATTCGCAAGGCTTGGCTGGTTGATTCTGCCCACGCCAGCAACAACTTGCCTGCACCCACTCTACCAACCATGCATGCTGAAATCCCAACCTCAAGGACCGTGAAGCCCATGACTCCCCATCGGCCATCCAACACCCAAACGAAGATGCAAAGTGCCCAAAACTGCAACCCCGACGCCATGAGCCCACATCCCCTACCCGATCGCCAAGTACCAAAACTAACCAATCGAACAACACCATCACCCCATACCATTACAACCCCCACCATACCATTATAACATGCATCATACATCATCATGTCACACCATTACATCCCCCACCATACCATTACAACATGCATCATACATCATTACAACACACCAGTACAACCCCCACCATACCATTACAACATGCATCATACATCATTACAACACACCAGTACAACCCCCACCATACCATTACAACATGCATCATACATCATTACAACACACCAGTACAACCCCCACCATACCATTACAACATGCATCGCACATCATCATAGCTTTACAGCCATTACAACACCCAACGTACAGGCGTGGCGCCGTCCCCGTAGATCGTGAACTCGGTCTCGATATCCGACGTGACCATCTGGCCCGTCTGGCGCTCCGCCGACACCAGCGCGACAGCCAGGTACCCCTGCGTGTAGTAGTCAAAGTCCAGCGCGAGCACCTGCGCGCCGCCCCGGATGTCCTCCAGTGCGACCACCGAGGTCTCGTACACCACCAGCGTGGCGTTGGCCAGGTCGCCTCGCAGCGCCGCGACCGGGCCCCGCAGGTACTCATATACGACCGCGTCCATGACCACGACCGCCACCTCCCTGCCAGGGACCCCCGCGAGGTCCCGGGCCAGGGACCGCGCGTAGCTGTCCATGTCAGCGGCCCGCCTCATGCGCAGGTGCCAGCGGGCGGATTTGCCGGCCTCGCGGAACGACCGCACCAGCGCCCGGCAGCGTCGGTTCCAGGTCGCGTCGTCCATGTCGGTGGTCACGCACTCCAGGTGGGTGGTACCGGACGCCAGCAGGTGCCGCGCGAGGGCCGCCGCGGCCGCGCCCTCGTCGGCGCCGATGTGGCGGAGGGAAGCGCGCACGGGGCCCGTGGCGGGCTCCCGTAGCTGGACTGCGCGGTAGAGCTCTGGGTCCGCCCCGCCTACTAAGTAGACGGGGATGCCGCGGTCATTGGCGGATGCGAGCGAGGGCACGAGCTGATGTGTGGTGAGGGGTGGGCCGGATAATGGTGGGGGGGCTCAGCACCAGTAGGTATTTGCAAGGTGACCAATCTTCATTAGAATACCGTTTGCACATGGGGACCCTGAAATCAAGAAAGTCTGTAGCTCTGATTATTGTCATTTCTTGAGATTTTTAAAATCCAAGACAAGCATCACTCCAACTGAACCCAAAATTTAAGATAGGATCTCCAAAGAAAGGTAACTGCTTAGTGAATCTCAAGGTTTCTCAAAGTCAATCACTGTCAATCACATAGCAGTGTAGAAATGTAGTAATGAACTACATATATAGTTCAGAATGTACATAGGTTCACTTAATCTATTCAAAACTTGTAAACTTTAACATCACTGCCAGTTTTTTCGTAGAAACATCTCTCTGTTACTGTTGAATCTTTGTCACAAAATGCTTGGTTGACATAAAATTAGATTGGGCGATGGGATTTGGGAGGGAAAGGGGGAGCAAGATGACATCTCCAGTTTAAGTCCTGCTCCTAATAAAGCAACTGGCCATGGCAATCGCCACTCTCTCCAGTGACAATAACAAGTCGCATGCGATGAATTGAAAAGTTGAAGCTTTGGAAAAGAATGGAAGAAAGGGATACATTTGTATTTTGGACCTTGTACCTATAGTGGCCAGGCTGGCTGACTAACGTACCAAACTGTATTTATGAGGCGCAACCTGTACAGTCAGCCTTTTAACAGGTCCTTGCCCTGGGGCCGCCAAGCCCATTTTCTCCTGGCTTCAGTGTTTGATGGCAGCTGATGCCTACGCAATGCATTCCAAATAAAAGAAAAGACAGGGAAATCTCTCAGGCACGCTTGCTACGATCAAACTAGGCACCATTCTCAAGGCACGCGGATGCCCCAAGTAGATGGGAACAAGGCCTTGAATGAATGAGATCCAGGGAGCAGGGGAATCTGAAGAATTCTGGCTGAATCATATGCTGCAGGCGAACGCTAGTTGACATCCCACCAGGTCGTTGTAAAATGTGGTGATGATGCCAGAAGTCCCACCCTCGATTGCGCCTTGAATCCAGTCAACCGCATCTTTGATCTGCCGATGATGCCACAAAGCAGATGTGCCCAACATCTCATGGTCAAGCCGCAGACAACAAGCATCCGAGCTAGCAGTATATACTTGCAGGAAATCAGAAAGCTAGTAGTGTAAACCAATAAAATAATAAAAACAATAGGAGGCCACGGACTAGAGTGGACTTGATGTGCGCTTGCTCAAGCGCAGGTGCGCTTGATTCAGACTCCTGTCACAGAAGAGACCCCAGACTACATAGCAAGTGCCATCAATCAGGCTATAATTCCGTCTAATGTCGAATGCTGCTCGCTAAAATAGGCGGCAGCTAGACATCACCAATCCGCTGATACGCCACTTGCAAAAAATGTGTTTGATATGTGCTCATGCTAAGTACACCGCGTCTTTAAACTAAGAAAGTGTTTCACGTAATGAGGAGTAACGGTGTGCGCCTCGCATCACCGCGTCCAAAGCACAGTCACTGGCCCATCAAGGACTCATACCTTAGGGTCGAAACAAAGACACTTCATGAGGTAGAAGATCGGAGATAAAAGGGTTCTCATTCAGCACGGCGGTCTGGCTACATTTGGGCCTGTCGAACAGTACAAGGTCAGGGTTGAACGGATCGAACTGAGGCCAACTAAGACACAAGGTCTTACCTCCAAAGTGTCAGTCGGAGAATACACCCTTACTTCTAAGCCACGGTCTCGAGCAGCTTGAGCTTCGCCGCGTCGTAATTGGTTACCAACAGTGGTGCTATCGGTATAATGTGTAAGAAAAGTAAAGAATGTACCGCCCCGGTCAAAACAAGGGCAGGGCAAGTCTGTACTCTCGTATCCGCCAAATCCGGTACCCGCGGACAACAATATGCCCAGGACATTCAACCACAGCCAGAAATTCATGGCTTTTTGAGGAATTCGGACTGTCGCGAGAGGCCGTCTACATAAGCACGACAAGATGGACCTGAGTGGTATAAAGAACTCAATACTCGAAGAGGTCCTGATGATACATTAATGACCTTGTATGAGACGTGTAAAATCGCACCCAGAATGCCATTCTCTTAGCCAAACATGGCTTTTACCCCGTGGGCAGCTCCGACCCCATGGGCAACACGCTCACAGTTAGCACCGCCATGGCCGGTGGCGTTAAAGAGAGGTCCCCCCCCCCCGGTGCAGACGAATCGCGTAAACTAGAATCTACCATGTTACCTTTTCTAGTCAGCACGCCGGTTATCCGACAGAGGTCATTCACGCCTGAAGTTGGGTTGGCTGAAGTTGGGTGGCAGGTAGTTACGCCTCAAGTTGGGTCGCAGTTGGCTGCAGCCTGCATGGCGAACCCAACCTACAGGAGCCTACAGTAAGGCTGATGGCTGTTCCAGTCTCGGTCGGCTTTTGGGGGGGATGCGAAGCTTGTTTAGGGTCCGCAGAGATTCTCTCGGGTGTATTGCAACTTGCAGGCGGAGCCAATTTTCGGAAGAACCGTTAGGTTCGCCAGAATTGGCGAAGCTTATCAGACGGAGCCACGGAGGCACGGAGCCAATTTTCGGAAGAACCGTTAGGTTCGCCAGAATTGGCGAAGCTTATAAGGCCGTACACGTGAGAAAACATAGGAATAGGGGATGAAAATCCGTCAATCCATCCATCCATCCATCCATCCATACATCCATCCATCCATCCACCGAATTTGTCCCTAATTTGCAAGCAGAAGGGTGAGGTTCTTCCGAAAATTGGCTCCGCCGTAGAGTTTCAACGGGCAAGTTGCAAACACGCACGTTACTTGATAAGGCCGTACACGTGAGACTGAAAACATAGGAATAGGGGATGAAAACCCGAGTGTGAAAACCCAGTCAATCCATCCATCCATCCATCCATCCACCGAATTTGTCCCGAATTTGCAAGCAGAAGGGTGAGGTTCTTCCGAAAATTGGCTCCGCCGTAGAGTTTCAACGGGCAAGTTGCAAACACCCACGTTACAGTCATTCCCGCGTTAAGTTGCGTTTCTTAAGGTTGCGTTCCCGCGTTAAGTTGCGGCGCCGAAGTTTCAGTTGGGGGGCGACCGCAACTTAAGCATGGAGGCCATCGCAACTTAACGCGGTAATGACTCAATTTGTAGGTGTCAGGCCATTTTTGGCCGCGCAGGAGGCCATTTTTTGCCAAGTCCGGACCCGCTACGTGATTTTAGGGGGCAAAATACGCAAGCCCCACTGGCGCGCAAACTTTGAATTGAATTTCCCCGCCTGCTGGCTTAATGATAGGTGAAAAGCGCGAATGCAACCTTACAAATTCAGTTTTGCAGCCTGCGGGCTGCGGTACATAAGAATCCAAGACCATGCATGGTCATCTGTAATTGAGACATCTTGCCGGAAATTACCACCATATGAGTCATGCCGAATGCACCGCAGAAGGGCAAAGACAAGGTTGTTGAGGCCACAGGCAGTCTCGCTGCATGTGGCCTCCATGCTGTTATTATGATTGTTTACATGCAGGCCATTGACAGTAAATGAAGCTTCCCTCACGACTGTTCCCATGTTTTGTCACAGTCAAACGTGAAGCCGACTGGCAATTAAGTAACCCGCCAAAAAAAGAGCCGAAGTCAGAGGGTTAAACACACATTTGTGTTATAAAACGCAGGCACTGCGTGGCTCACTGCCCACGGCGTGCTTTGCAGCCCGCCTTTCAGTTTGTCCACAATCAGTATCTGGCCTGGAAAATGGACTTTGGCCGGCTTTGACGCTGCAGCTGGATCGGGCTTGACGAGAGCTGTCGAATGCCGTATAGAAGTCCGTCAGAGGAGGAGGTGGTGGGCTGCTAGCCTAATTCTACCGTTAAGTTGCGTTCCCGCGTTAAGTTGCGGCGCCAAGTTTTAGGGGGCGATCGCAACTTAACGCGGGAATGACTGTACTTGATAGGGTAGGAGGACCAAAAGCAGGCCCTGCCAAAAGGACAAAATTCCCGTTGTTGTTGTTGATTCCCACGCCGCACATGCTGTCGGTTCACCGGCGCGGGAATAAACTCTACTCAACTCACAACTCAACGCCGCACATGGGCAGTTTCCCACGCCATGTGCGGCGTTGTTGTTGTTGTTGTGTTGTTGCCCACGCCACGTGGGAATGCATGTGCGGCGTGGGAAACAACTGAACTGAACTGAACATAGGCAGTGGGAACCAACTGCACTGAACTGAACTGAACACATGCAGCAGAAATTTGGAAACGGCCGAGGGCCCTGAACAGCATGACACCACAGACACAGTTACTGTAGCACAGACATGTACGGTTGCATCATCGGATCCACCAGCGTTGGTAGGAGGCAGCGTTGGTGTGTCCTAGCTTGGCTCCGGAGAGTAGGGACGAATGGCGATTTTGGGGACGAAATTTCGAGTTACCGTTTGAGAAGGTCGGTCTGGTCGGAGACTCGGCCATTATTAGCCACAAAAATAAATATCATAATATTATATAAAGCTTAGGGAATATATGTAAGTAATTAAATTATAACAGGCAACCACGTGCGTACAGTATCCGGGACGGCCAGCGAATCTAATGAAAGAAAATAGCTGTCGCGTTTGCGTGCCATTATATCCTAGCCTATCACTTGGAAGGCATATCCATAGCAATAGAGTACTCTTGTGTGTGATCCACTATATAAATAAAGTGGAAATGATAGGTGTGGTCCTTGACGGCACCACCACCTTCATGACAGGCAGCGCAGCCAGCCGATATTTATATTATGAAGATTGCAATAATGCTTTATGATGAAAGCAATGCCCAAACCATTCATTCCATAACATTTGACAAATTACAATGAATGCCGAGTTGTGCTGCCGCAACTGTAAGAGTAACTACATATCCTTGAGACCCATCGAAATCACCACAGACCGACCATGACGCCACTGTGGCGCAACAGTGTTTACTTACGTCATAATCTATATCAACTGTGTGACTCTGCGCTCATGTCCCAGTTACTGGCACACTGGCCAACGACGAACCGGCCCTTTCCCGGGACTGTTCCCGGGTCAGCAGAACGTTTCTCGTCCACAATGCCAACAACATCCCAACCGGATCAAACCATTGTCAATCTTATCAACCATCGTCATGGCAACGACATGCAACCACTCACGGGGGCTGCTCCGGGCTGTTCGAGAAGTTTAACCCCATGAAGACAACAAACTAGTTGTGAGGGAGAGAAACGAGCGAACAACGACCACCATGGCCGCTGCGCTGCTCCTAAATACCTCCAAAAATCCCGGCATCCATGCGCTGTCGCATTTGCCAGCAAGCCGCCTGACGTGCAGTTAGACTGCCAGCAAAATGCAGAGCAAGTCTGTTCGACAACCACGTGCGAGCCAGCACACCGCACACTACGATCTGCGTATCTAGCTTTGTCAGATGGACTGAACATCATTCCGTCTGGACAATACAAAAGATTCATAACTGCCAAATGTCACGCACCGGAATATTGCGCAAGCCACCAAGGCTTTGCGCCCCAAAGTCTTGCGCCTGAACCTAAGTCAGGTCACCTAAGACTGTCACTCTAGAAATTCAGGCCTTTCCGGCGCGGCGCTCCACACCGGCCCAAGGAACAAAGCCTGCGGCCTACTGAATCGGAACCAACCAAACGTCGGTAACGATTCCGATTACGGCAACCGCGTAACTTCTTGAGTGCACGGACGTAAATGATCACGGACGTGACAGCTGTCGCGTTTGCGTGCCATTATATCCTAGCCTATCACTTGGAAGGCATATCCATAGCAATAGAGTACTCTTGTGTGTGATCCACTATATTCCCCCCCACTTTTTAGCTCGAAAAAATGAAGAGCCAAAAAGTCAAAAAGAGGATCACATAGGGAAAAAAAAATTCCCACGACAGGACCACACATGCTTTTCAAATAGGCTAAGCAATAACCTCTTCAGTGCTTTTTCAAGGATAAGCATAATCCTCTTCATGGCTTTTTCAAGGATAAGCCTAATCCTCTTCATAGCTTTTTAAAGGATAAGCTTAATCCTCTTCCAAGTGCTTGATTCTGCAAGCAGCTTGGGTATATCTCCGGCTCAGGCTGTCCGAACTGAACCCGCCAAGGGTTGTTCGCTCGTTTAAATAAGTGGAAATGATAGGTGTGGTCCTTGACGGCACCACCACCTTCATGACAGGCAGCGCAGCCAGCCGATATTTATATTATGAAGATTGCAATAATGCTTTATGATGAAAGCAATGCCCAAACCATTCATTCCATAACATTTGACAAATTACAATGAATGCCGAGTTGTGCTGCCGCAACTGTAAGAGTAACTACATATCCTTGAGACCCATCGAAATCACCACAGACCGACCATGACGCCACTGTGGCGCAACAGTGTTTACTTACGTCATAATCTATATCAACTGTGTGACTCTGCGCTCATGTCCCAGTTACTGGCACACTGGCCAACGACGAACCGGCCCTTTCCCGGGACTGTTCCCGGGTCAGCAGAACGTTTCTCGTCCACAATGCCAACAACATCCCAACCGGATCAAACCATTGTCAATCTTATCAACCATCGTCATGGCAACGACATGCAACCACTCACGGGGGCTGCTCCGGGCTGTTCGAGAAGTTTAACCCCATGAAGACAACAAACTAGTTGTGAGGGAGAGAAACGAGCGAACAACGACCACCATGGCCGCTGCGCTGCTCCTAAATACCTCCAAAAATCCCGGCATCCATGCGCTGTCGCATTTGCCAGCAAGCCGCCTGACGTGCAGTTAGACTGCCAGCAAAATGCAGAGCAAGTCTGTTCGACAACCACGTGCGAGCCAGCACACCGCACACTACGATCTGCGTATCTAGCTTTGTCAGATGGACTGAACATCATTCCGTCTGGACAATACAAAAGATTCATAACTGCCAAATGTCACGCACCGGAATATTGCGCAAGCCACCAAGGCTTTGCGCCCCAAAGTCTTGCGCCTGAACCTAAGTCAGGTCACCTAAGACTGTCACTCTAGAAATTCAGGCCTTTCCGGCGCGGCGCTCCACACCGGCCCAAGGAACAAAGCCTGCGGCCTACTGAATCGGAACCAACCAAACGTCGGTAACGATTCCGATTACGGCAACCGCGTAACTTCTTGAGTGCACGGACGTAAATGATCACGGACGTGACATAGCGCAATGGTGATTCTAATTGGAAGGATAACGAGTTATTTTTTTTTCCGGGTAAATGGGTATTTTTTATTAACCAATGGGAATATCGTTAGGTAAGGATTATGTTCGTTAGGTCCACCTCACATTTGTAGCATAAGCTATGCGTCAGCCTACCTATGGTATTGCACTGGTTGTATTGCACCCACAGTGTTGCGCCCCGGCACCATGCCGTGGAGAGAGCGCTCTGTGGCCTGCCCACCTGCGGCAGTGAGAGAAGCTAGGGCGCCCTCCCTCCTTCTCACTGTGTATATAGGGTTGAAGGTTCCTTTACTCTGTATTGGCACCCACGTGACGCAGTCACGTGCTTATTAATTAATTAATTAATGTTCGTTAGGTAAGGATAATGAGTTTCACTCGAGCCCGCGCCACATTGCTCGGCAGTCGGCAGTCGGCAACTCGTGGCCACGAGCCGGACGCGCGTATCTTACGACATGATACTTTTTAGCTCACGGTGGTGGTGGGCATACACGCGGAAAAAACTTGGATTGGGAAGTTTTCGGTCGTTGAGTTATTGCAGCCGCCGCGAGGCTGACCCCGGCAATGTTGTCAAGCCTTTGTTTGAAATGTGCAGAGAGAAGTCTCGCTCAGTGGCCTAGGGGATCGGCTCGAAATGAAGAACTGGTGGCGGGTGGCATGCTTGCAGTTCATCGTGCTAGGCTTTGCTATAGCGTACGGTCAAAGCCTAAGCGATGTTGATCTAAGTGCCTATACCTGCCCATGTTTGAATCGAGAAGACCTCACGTTTGCGTTCCTGAGTCATCACCGGGACACTACGACGGTGGGAGCTCAACTTTTAGCTGGGGCACGGCAGGCAGGGCGAGACCGGAGCTTGTATGTTCATCATGACGATCTCCCACGGGACTATTTCAGGGTAAGCAGGCAGGCATGGGTTGTGAGCGCGAATCACGTATTCGTGTTTTTCCGCGACGTTCTGTCCAAGCCCTTTTCATCCACGTCTTGGACGCTGCCGGAAAAGGGCATAAGCAACGGGAAGGGGGCTGGAGGGCTGAAGTTTTAGGAAATGAACCGGGAGGGCAGGGAGGATTACGCGAGACGACGGAGGAAACGCTGGATTCTTTTGGCTCTACTGCTACTGATATCTCAAACTTCGTAGCATTTTATTATCACCCCAAAAATGGTGGAA